>CAKKXW010000001.1:42445151-42484123 GCA_920937365.1 Sphaerophoria rueppellii
ATTGCCAAGTATCGAAACTAAAAATTGCATCTCTTTCACGAGCAAGGAAGGAACAAAAATAGCCACTCCTACAAAAACCGCGTGCGAAAATAGAATCCGTTCTAGGTGGACGCAGGTACATACCTATGTATCTCAGTTGTTAATTGTTTACAATCTATTTTCTAGCAATGAATAATTTTGTTTTCAAATCCAACATCTATACGACACTTAATTTTATTCTCTTGTTTTAGTTCGAAAAGCATAGTTTTCAACATGATTACTCACTTTCAGGGAGGTTTCGACAATTTCAGCATAACAGAGGAAGTTTACTTAAGAAAATTTATGTAATTTTTTGAACCTCTGAATTTTCCCTAAGCAATTTTTCTTACGAGTTTGTGATCATTTCCAACACATTCACACAGAGAATAACATACACCAACACAGCCAATAGATACAACATCAAGTGTAAAGAAAAAAATTGAATAAATCTTAACGCTGCGTAGTGTGCGGTCGGTCGTTTAAAATAAGAACGTCGAGCGCTTTTAAGAACAATATGAAAAACAAGAACAAAAAAAGAGCAGTGGCTTCGTTTCTAAATTTATATCAAGCATAAACAAATAAAAAACATTTACTATATGTGCAGTAGCTATTATTGCAGCAGTCATGCAAGGCAGCGAACTGCCAGCAAAGATGTTGCATGCCACGTACATGATTGCCACTTTGGTGCAGTGCCATTGCCATTACATGCGGATCCGCAACGAATACACGCACTTTGGCTATTATCATGCACTGTATTCGGCTTCTGCAATATATGATCGATTCGAATTTGAATAAGAAAATAAACGCTCTAAGCTAGGGCTTTGAAGTCTGTGGGAAATTCAAAGGAAAACCAATTTTTGTGATATTGGTTTTGTATATTAAATTCAACAGTTCAGATTTCGAATTTGAAGAATCAATCATTTATCAAACAAGGGTAAGATTTGAAGAAGGACAAATTTTCGATCGTAGAAAACCATAGTTGCTTGGGCTGGCTGTGCAAAAATATCTAGAACTTAACATCCAACATTCCATCTGTTAAGAGGCCTTTAGGCCAAAGAACTTTTCGGCATCTCAGCAACATTAAAAAAGACTCCGAGGGCTATGAAGACCACGAGTCCACGACCAATGATTCAAACAAAGTTTAAGCTTCGTCAACATCCATAGACTCCAACAAGGTGTAAACTTGCCTCATAGGTTATAGTCATAGAGAATCATCTACTCCGAAAAAATTTTTGTTTTAAATAAATGCAGTGACAGCTCTTGAAGAACCAAGGCCTAAGTGGCTATCAACGATACTCTGAGTGCGTGTGTCTTCACACGCACCACACTTTAACGGCGATTCTGAACGACAAAATTGAGAAGCACTTTTTCATGACAGATTGATACTCTTGGAAGTTTTGTCAGTTCTTCGCAAGAGGCAGTATACGTGCAAGATAAAATAAAAACTTAATGGGCACGAGGAGTATTCCAACCCACGACGTTTTGCTTAGCAGCCAACACACCAAACCAATAAGCCACGGGTTTACCTGTTTATCGTCCTACACTCGACGTTGAAGAGCAATACTTTTGTTGTGTAAACTAACTGCTACCCAAGGAGCAGGGGTAAGCTTGGGTTGTTCTTCGCCGGATATCAACTATGGTATCACTTGTGATGTCTCCTTTTCTATATTGGAATATAGCAATGTTCTGTCAAAGGTGTTTTTTTCATCGAGCATGCTCTTTTCCGAGCAATCTTCATAGATGAGTTGGTGCATGATCCTAAAAAAAAGTCATTATTATTATTATTATTATTTTTGAACTCACATATTTATTACGTCTGCAGATGTTGAGTTAAGTAAAAATTTTGTTTAAAAGTTTTCGTTGATTATCCTGTTTCTATATGCTAAGGCTATTTTGCGAAACTCTTATGAAAGGGGCATTTCAATGTTGTTGAGAAGTTGCGGCATATTTTAATCTGATAAAAAATCACTTCCAAATATACTCCTTCTTGTTTCAGGAGAAACAGGACATCTACCGACAAAGTTTAACTCTCTCTCTCTCTCTCTCTCTCTCTCTCCCTCTCTCTCTTTTTCTCTCTCTCTCTCTCTCTCTCTCTCTCTCTCTCTCTCTCATAACACAGATCACAAAACAAGGGCAGGTCCTCATGATGCGGAATGAAGTTAAGTCCAAGGAGCTCACCTGAATATCATCGATATTTGTTCCTTCGTATTCGAATCATTGAAATAGTTATTTCGGTTGAGATTGTATTCAAGCTTAGTATAATATACTCTGTATTGATTCCTTTCCTTGGAAACCATACTCAGATCTAAATCGCTCATCCATTACAGAAATTAAGTTGTATAATTAAAGTTTCCAATTAAGGTAGTCATTCAGTTCAAGCACTACACCAGCTTCTTCTGCATATACAGACCACTGCTTGAACCATCCAATTTTTGTCTAATAGTTTTGAGAGCAGTCTTTTTTGGGAGATGTTTATCATCCATTTCCAGGGCATTACAGATGTGGTCAATTTGTAATTTAAAGGTTTTAATAATGAGGAGAGAGACACCAGTTTCCAGCATTAACATGTAGTTAGGAGCATTAGGTGGCAGTCTAAAAATTCGTTTTTGATAGAACCTAAGGAGTTTCTCAACACTTTCATATTTCTTGCTTCCCCACACTTGAGCTGCATATAACAATGTTGACTCCGCCGCGCCGCTACTTCAAATATACAAATACAGCAGTAATGCTGTGAGCAACTGTAAAAAAAGATTTTAGCCCATGCACAGTTGATAGTGGACTTAGCTTTTTGTAATTTATCTACAAGGTGCTGTTCCATTCCGTTGTTTTTTTGTGAAAGGAACGCCTAAGTATTTATATTCGCTTTAAACCTCTATACTCTCGTTATTGATTGACAACCGTTCTTTTTCACGCCCTCGTCCGCTACCATTCCGAAAAACCATAACTTTGGATTTATCAAGACTTGTAACCAGTTTCGAGCTTGTTGATCATCAACTGCAGGGTTTCGAGCGAATTAGCAAACAGCACTAAATCAGCGGCGAAAAGAAGGGCCTTGATCAGGTTACCAGCATATTTCACTCCTCCTGGCAAACACTCAGCAATATCATCCATATAAAGTGGGTATATACTGGGCTCAACATATATCCTTGTCTCACTCTTCTCATAGTTTTTTTATTTTGACTTAGGTAAAGATCAATAAAAGCAATGCTATGCACAACAAATATGTGTTCCAAGGCCGAATATTCTGGTCAAAGACCCGCTTGGTATTCCTTAAGAAGTTTATGCGACTCTATCCATAACCTAAGTCTGCATTGTAACACTGCAGCAAATAATTTATAAGATGCGTTGAGAAACGACATTGCTATATATTCACTTCTTCAAGGTCGGGTAGATAGAAATGTTATTGTGACATACCTCGATCTGTTTGGGATTTTGAGTTAGGAAATCGCAAAGAAATGCTCTTGATGATGAATTCTGCCCATTCATAATCATCTTCAGCGATGGGCTTCATTTATCAACGAGTGCGGGTGCAAACAAAATTGCCGAGATCCAAGGAATGTCAATCATTCTAATATTCGTTCAATTTCGGTCGAATTAGAAAGTACAAAGATGTGGTCGACAGAAAGTCTGGTATTAACCCAGGTTCACAAACAAAAATTAAGTCGATAATGCTTTACATATTCTGGATAGTTTTACAAAAGATGTAAAATATTGAATTCCAATTTATTTCATTTAGAAAAAACCCAACTAGAATAATTTGTCTATGCCTCACTTGCGGAGACAGTGGCGTATTATCCTAAAGGCAAATTAGGCATGTGCCAAGGAGCGCGAGTCCACAAAGGGGCGCGTGGGTGCAGTGAGTTCATACATATGTGGTTGTTAAAGAAATAAGTTAATGAATTCGAAACTCTGATCCCATTTATGTCAACATAAGATTCAGTGTCATTTCGGTTTGCCTATTCGGTTTGTCTACTGGTAATCGATTTAGCTTTTTTTCTCATTTTTTTAAGTGTTTTTGAATTTTGATTTTACTTATTATAAGGCTTAACGTAATGGTCGAATTTCATCAGCTAATGCAAAGATTTTGACGGATTAAAAACCTAATTCTTCTGTTCTTCAAGTACAGGTGTGTCTGCCGGGAAGGTATACTACTTTGTTTGTGTATAATTTTTGATTAAATGAAAGAGAATGGATCTTATATTGATAAATGTTGTATTTAGTGTCAGCAATTATGTATGGAATACAATATCAGGTAAATATCTGCCTTTATGAGTTATGAGACTAACATAACTGCGAGACCTTTTGAGCACATTCTCATACACTTCACGCACTTTTTCCTTAATTTTATGACGAATATTTTGTTTGAGTTGCTCAAGCGTTTCTGGTTTGTTTGCATAAACCTTGTTCTTCAGATATCCCTATAAAAATAAGTGCAGAGCTGTCAAATCAGGCGACTGTGGCCGTAGAGGCCAATAAACATCACAATTTCTTGAAATAACTTGTTATGGATTTTACCGAATATTTTTCCATAATAAATTTGCCACGTTTCTACTTCACGACTGCCAAATATGAACTGTCAAGACTTATGTTTACCAAAATGGCGATAAAACAAAGTAGTATACTTTCTCGAGGTATCCGATTTGGCGAACCGAGTTGCAACTTGGTTTGCATAAAAAACAACTCGAGTTAACTTGGTCTACAAAATTTGCGTTCGGCACAGAAGTTAATTAAAATATTTTAAACCGAAATCGACGTTTGGAACAATATCTATCGATCTCATGTAAGCTTTTTCTCTTTTTCCCTAGCTCCCATTTCAACGCGTTTTTCTAAGGCGCGTTACATGTTTAATCCGCCACTGTGTGAAGGAAATATATCACAAGACCAATGTACTGCTTTCTCTATCTCTACAAAGATAAAACCAAAAGCGGAAGGGTTCAGTACTCTTTCATTTAACTTACATTGTACATATTTGTTAGTGCGATTAAACAAATAAAAAGCTTAATTATTATTGATACAAGTTCGAGCCAACAAAACGCTGAACTCATCACAATCAACTGGGTGTGTGCGCGATAAGACTGCAGCAGTCTGTTCAATCCCCTTGTACATTTAAAGTTGAAGTCCCAAGTCCCAATAATACTCTAAATAGAACGCAGAACGTGTGGCCTGCCCTGCTTTTTCCCGTCCGTAGATAAAAAAAAACTGATTCATCGATGCATTATGGTGAGCAAATAATAGAACCGCACCGAATGCAGTACTGTACAGAGCTATACTTTTAGATTTTAATATGAAAAAACAAATACAACAATATAGTTACATAGAGGGCAACGGGTGATAAAACTCTAATTTACTCAACACCTAATAAATATCTTTTGTTTGTGTTTGTTTTATGGCATTATTGAAATTGTGGATGTGCCAGACATTTCGGCGCCCAATGTTATTTTCAATAAATAAAAACAACAACAACAACTTTAACTGGGAGAAATATTGTCAATGTCGTTTTATTTATTAATTTTTTTGTGTTTGTCAAATTTGTGAATGTCAACGTCAAAGTTTTTTGACGGGTTATCCTATCTTCATTGTGATAACGATGACAATTTTTTTGTGAACCTATCTACGGTATTGAGGTTTAGTTGTTGAAAAAACAACAAACCAGGTAATAGGGTGCAGTAAAAAATTCAATTTTGAAATTTGTAATTCTGTTTTGGTGCACTATGTCGTATACGTAATTAAAACAATACAAATAAAAATTTATTTTAATTTTTTTATTATTATTATTTTCTTTTTCAGAGTCCCTGAAATTATAAACTTATTTTGGGAGATGTTTCACAAATAAGCTGTCATTCAGAATTGTTGTTTCCCAACAATTTTAACCTACTAGGTTTATAGGACTATTTTAAATGTTTTTTGTTACGTTTTCAATGAAGAGGGCATTGTGACAGTTTCTGCAAGAGCCAACCATTACTTGCCTTTGTAGGAGCGCTATCGACACTAAATTAGAAGTAAAACGAAGACTTTAAGTCAAGAAGCTCGTTCCTTTTTCTGTCATTAATTGCTAAAATAATACACTTTGATGAAAAACAAAGCTACACCAGATGCGATATGATTTATTTGTAAAGAGTGCAAAATCGGACAAACGTTGCATTAAAACATTGATATTTTTTTTTATAAATTCAGTGAGAAACTTATCATTTATTATGGAGACAACACTTCAGACAGACAAAGTAAGCAGTCCCAGCGATAACAAGCTCTAAGTTATAACAACACCATTCTCCGTAAACGCAGTAATCACTCCTTGCAATGAGTTCTTAAATATTGCATTGATCGTAAATCTTTGTAATGTAAAAATGCTGAAGCAATTTCATTTGGTTGGTGGCCAACTTATAAATATTGAATATGAAATGGAATAGAATCTGACTAATTTCTGCCCTTGGACAAGCTTAAACCTTTCGGTCCATGTAACTACGGATTTCCATTACGGATTTAATTCCGTCAGTGAGCTCACTTTTTCCCTTCCTTCACAACAAGGAGATTCGCCCACGATGAGTAAAATTACATTTGTATTGACAATAAGTTAATTAAAGCTCTCAGTTGCAAGGTCCTCTGTTTGGTCCTTTTAAAAATTATGTGTAGTATACGTACCCGTACTTGTGCCATAATGGTTATATTTCTAATGTTCGTTGATCAGTAACATAGAACAAAAGGCGTGTTGGATTTCGAATCTTACACGATGTGACTCAAATAATTTTTGTTCATCTTTCATGAGTACTCACAATTTACAAAGCTGAGAGAGAGAACTGAGCAGTTCGGAATCGGCATAAAGTTGTAAGTCCCATCAATACCATAAACTCAATAAAGTAGTTGGTAAAGAGAAAGAGTGTCAGTCAGTCAGGCCCTTGTTATTCAGAGCTGTCGTACCATTCTTTTATGATCATATAATGAATCGGCTAACAATATTTTTGTGGTACACTTTACGCGGCCCACAAAAACCGAAGGGGCATAAATATTGACATAAAAAACGAAAACATTTCTTGTGCAGCTGTGTACATAATTAAAATATTATGTACCAAAATTGCTAAAAAAAAATAAAAATTTAAAACAATTAAAATTGAAAATTTAAAATTTTAAAATTTCGGCTTGAGTCCTTGAGTGCATTAGGTCTGTTTAATGAACTGTTCCACACAGAAAAGAGCAGAAAAGATCCAAAGAAAAACCTTGCCCCAAACTGTTCTATAATCTGTCATTTTTTTTTTCATGAAGTTGTCGTCCAGCAATTTATTGCAATTTTTTCTGCCCCCACTTTTGTGGTGGTGCGCCTTTTTGACATCTTTGAAATGTCAAAATTTAAAATGCCAATTTATCTAACAATTTTTTAAATTATCTTAGTTGACGAGTATTCCAAAGAAGTAAAATGGTTACTGCCACACTTTCAATTAAAAATTTCGCGCAAACAAAACCTGATGATGTTTTCAATTTCTTGTTTCTGACAAATTAAAATGTTATTCAATTTGATTTCATTTGAACAATATTATTATTATTTAAGAGCTGAAACTATTCTCTCAAAAACATTAAACAAGGAGCTCGTCTCTTCGGTTCTTACTTGATCTGACAATTTTCATTTACTTGTGCAGTTCTGATCTGGTTTTTCTTCAATTAACAATTATATTAACAATTGAAGCTCTTTATTAAGGAAGTGATTTCGATCATCAACAATCTTTATGGTTTTTCTCTTGGTATCCCCGTATTAGACTCATCTGTCTGAAGATTTACTTTTTAATACTACATACATGAATGTAAATACTGTCGGACGTCTAGGCAGAAAGTTCAGTCTACTAGGCTTTTGGCGTTCGAAAACTGTTTAATTATTAAGCTATATAATGAAGATATTCGATATTGTTTTGATATGTTCCTTGTACTGTATTTCTGCTGGGATCTTGCCTCTATTTTCTATTCATATATCGGGATTTTGGCTATAGGGAAGGGACTTGACAACTTTGAATTTTATTGTCATGGGCAATTTATTTAATAAACTCAACATTTTGATCATAGTTAAGAACTAACATGAACGAGCCATGTCTGAAAATTTTAAAAATTTGTTACCGAGATTTTGAGGCGATATGCACTTTCAACATGATGCCACAAGCCACGCAGCACACCTAACAATCAAGTTATTGAAGAGTTAGTTTGATGAGCGTGTTATCTCAAGAACTGGACGTTCATGCGATTTAACACCTATTGATTGTTTTCTTTGGGGCTACATTAAGTATTAAGTTTACCGTATAAGCAAACAAGGCAACGACGACGTTGGAGGAGTTCAGAGCAAAAATTGAACCCGAAATAGCGACCGTTTCTGCTAAAATAATACTTATTTACTTAAGGTGGCGCTAAAGTCTGTTGTGAACTTGGGCCTCAATCAACAATCTCCTCCAGCCAGCTCGGTCCCTAGCTAGCTGCCTCCAGTTTTGCACCCCAAGTTGATTGAGGTCCTCTTCAACTTGAGTGCGCCAGTTGATTCGCGGTCTTCCTCCACTTCTTCGTCCCTGAAGAAAAACTGCTCTTCTACCTCGAAGTTGTATAAGTCTATGGTGACGTTCTGTTCTAGCCGTCGGTAGGTGTTGTGTGTCCTTCCTCGAAGACAGCATATACTTCGTTTTTCCCTCATTTTTGCCACTTCTGTCTCAATTCTCACAAAGGCGCCATTGACATCACGCTGTGTTTTTCCCATTATATCAATATCATCGGCGTACGCGCAAAGTTGAAAGAATTTTTGGAAGATATAGTGCCTCTGGTGCTGACGTTGGAGTTTTGCACTATCTTCTCAAGAACGATGTTAAAGAAATCGCACGACAGTGCATCGCCTTGTCTGAATCCTTTTTTGACGTCGAAAGATTCCGTAAGGTCGTTGCCAACCTTGATGGAGCAGCGTGAGTTCTCCATCGCCATTTTGCACAAGCGAACCAGCTTAAAAGGTATGCCAAAGATAGACATAACCTTATACAGTTCGTCTCTGTAGATGCTGTCTAACGCGGCCTTAAAATCGATGAAAATGTGGGTGGTATCGATTTGGAGTTCATAGGTCTTTTCCAGGATCTGCCGCAACGTGAAAATTTGGTCAATGGTTGACTTTCCTGGCCTGAAGCCACATTGATAAGGACCAACCAGATTGTTGACGAAAGGCTTCAGCCGTTCACATATTACGGCAGAGAGGATCATGTAGGCGATGTTAAGTAAACTGATTCCTCTGTAATTGGCGCAGTTGAGAGGATTTCCCTTATTCAGGATCGGGTCCATTCATCGGGCATGCATTCCTCTGACCATATCTTGCACATGATTTGGTGCATGATCCTATCTAGCTCATCGCCTGCTGTTTTGAACAGCTCAGCAGCTAGACCATCTGCTCCAGCGGCTTTGTTGGCTTTCAGCCGTGATATTGTGGTTTCGGCTCAAATGTTAGCCGAAAATGTTGGCCGAGCCGAATTATCGGAAATTGCGTCCAACAGATCGACCCCAGTAAACGTTCCTCGTGAAGTTGAGTCCCATTCACACATGTTTTGATTGTACTACAAGCTGTTGATAAAGTTTTTGAAATATCTCGTTTGTTTTCAAAAAAAGTTATCACGTCCTCATCGGAAAACCCTATACAATCATTCAATACCTACACGAAAACTTGAAACAATGGAATTGAATCGATTGATTTTTTAACAACTTCAATTCAAAATTTGAACAATTTTTTCAATACTAATCAAATTCCAAATGCATACTTCCACGTTTCGAATAAAAAAAAATAATATAAATTAGTAAAAACAATCTTAATAGCAAAAATCTTTGGACTCTTCAAACAAACGTGCACATCCGCTCACTCAAAATCATCATTATAAAAACCGCATGCCAGTTAGCTGAAACATCAAACCATTGAGTACTCAACTCATGCCATATATAAAACGATATTTTTTTTTGTACACAATACAGACAGTCATGATGAGAAACTTGAGTATAAAAAAAAAAAAAAAATATGTGCAGATCGTTCTATTGCTGCAACGAACAACGACGACGAACGGCCACCACAACTGCACCATTCTGAAAAAATCTTTAGTTTTTAGCACCCGATAATTCATTTTTTTAATGTCGTAAAATCTGAAATCCTTGCGTCTTGATTTGTTTTTGTTTTTGGTGATCTCAAGTTAAGAAAAAGAAAAAAAGTCATAAAAACAAAACATAAAAGAGAGGAAGCATCCACTTGCATTTGAGTCCCAAAAAAAAAAAAAACAAAAAAAAAAGAAAAATCCAGCGCACGGCATTTGAGATCGACATCCGAGACATAGCGTCGCCAGTCCGGTCGAGTAGTGTGCGTTTTCTGGCGCGATCTAACAACACAAACACAGCCTGAAGCATATACAGACATCTTAGTAGGTACTTAAAACACAAAAGTGTATCTCTACATATTTCTATATGGATACGTTCTATGTTTGACTTTATATAGAGTAAGTAACCATGGGTATAAGGTATTCGGCTGGTAGATAAACAACACGATCATGGACCTAAGGAAAATAACCAGATCCTAAAAAAGAATTCTCAATCTCAAGTGATCTCGTCGAAGACCGACCATCAAGACCATGAGGATGCGGATGCATGAGGCATGACTTGAATGTGGTATAGCGCAGTGTTAATGCGGTGCTGTTTTGGAGCCGGAGCCAGAACCAAAGCCAGTTAGCGACCAGTCCGCTTAAAGCGGAAAATCCAAGAAACCAATATCAAAAAAAAAAAAAAAAAATACAAACTTATGTTATGTTATGATGAGGCATTGTGGTTCCAATACACTTTATTATAAGAGGCAACAGATTCTGTACCTACTCATATGTAGCTGCATTGGTACACAACAGCAAAAATCGTTCTAATAGACCCCAGGGGGCTCTTGTGGTTGCCATAAGAGGAGGAATCACATCTTTTCAACAAAGTGCCTCTGCGGCAATCGCCGCCGTAACCAAGATTATGATTGCCACTTTGATTTAGTATTTTGGGTTTACAAAGACATCGTGTCGCATTTCACTGTAAAATGAATTTTTTCTTGGCCTTAGGCTTGTGAATTGATCAAAGATGCAAGTGAATTCTAGTCCGCACTTCTAACTCTATTAAAAAGATATTTTTTCACACAACAAAACTACTACAACTGTCGGTTATTTGTGTCACTGCTTCTTTTGACAGCCTTTTATTTCGATATCATCAAAGTGGCAACCGTAATGAAAAAGAAAAACTTGCTTCGGTTCTGCACAAAACTGGAGTTTGAAAGAATTCTGTTATTTTTCTTGTCGTCCTCTCAGCCTCCTTCTTTTTTGTTAACATTTTCATTCTTTATAAGCATTGGAGTAAAAAAAAATCAAAAAACAACATTAAAGAAGTAAAAGAAGGAAGCCCAAGAAAAAAAAGACGGCGCAGAACAACAGTTCGAGAATGAAAGAACTTGAAACTGTACCCTTTTTAGAAGTCCGTATAGTCGACTCGATCCGTTTTCTGCAGAGACACATATTACGGGACAAATATATACCATCCGTTCTGATTCGATGATATACATATCTATTCATGCAGACTGCATATACAGTGGAACATAATTTATATACAGGCACACATACCATAAGATATTGTATGAAGTGTCCATAGAGCCAGGCTATTTTACACTGACTCCAACCTGTCTGGTAGAATATTCGGTCAGTTTATGATGGAATTTTTATTTTTATTCATAAATTAAAAATAAAATCATGTCATGGACTAGAGTAGGTACCAACAGAATTTGGATCAAACTTGATATGTACATGTAATGAAGAAAAATACTACGTAACGGATAACGGTTTTCAGGTTGGCGAGGTATTTAGTTTAAGAGTTTAGAGAGAGCAGCCATAACATTTAAGTAACAACCTTTTGGTCATCTCTTTTGGTGCTTTCAAAAATGCATGGTTGCTTTGTTTACATGCGATCAATTGCAATCATATTACCGTCACATAAAATACTTGCGCATGTGTTTTATGCTGCATTTATGAACACTTTCTTTTGATTTGCGTCATATGTCCAAAGACTGTCAGAATTTGAAGTTTTACTAAATTCAAGTTTTGAATTAGTTTCAATTTTTCATACAAAAAAACTTGACAGTTAAAATGTGGATGAAATTTGTTGTTTTTCTGTGAGAGACTTTTACCACCACTCTTTAAAATGTCTCGTTTTACGAATTTTAGTGCAGAAAGTACGCGAACGGACCGATTATAATAGTTACCTTTATTGAGCCAGAACAAGTTTGTGATGCCGTTTGTTACTGTTTTCAATTGAAATTTGAATTTTCAAGGAAAAGAATTTGACAGTTGGAACAATAAAGGAAAGGAAATCGTTTTTACTATATAAAAAAATAAATAGAGTTGCGCGACAGCTCTTGAAGAGCCAAGGCCTAAATGGCTTAATCTCATCAACAATTCTCTAGATGCGTGTGAACTGTGGAGAATTGAGGGGACCTACAATTTAATGCCGACTCCGAACGGCAAAGTTGAGAAGCACTTTTTCATGACAGATTGATACTCTTGGAAGTTTTGTCAGTTCTTCGCAAGAGGCAGTGACCGTGAAAGATGAAATAAAAACTTTGGGCCCGAGTAGGATTTGAACCCACGACGACGTTCTGCTTAGCAGCCAACGCACTTAACCACTAAGCTACGGACACTACGTTTTTACTATGTACCTATCTCTTTTATTGAGAATGAAATTCAGACTGCATGTTAGTTTTTATAGTTGCAAATAAAGGGTTTTCCAATAAGAGGTCAAAGAAAAATGGCATTTTTTGAGATAAATGATCGGATGTTTATCTCATTCAAGAGGAAGATATGCTTTTAATAATGGAACACAATATCAGCAAAATGGCCGCCACGACCACGCTCACAGGACCATATCCTTTTCATGAAATTTTCCATAACCAAATCGCAAAGTGGCTGCCCTATGTCCTCGATAGTCTCACGAATTCCATCTTTGAGGTCTTGAAACGACGCACGCTGGGCTGTTGGCGTAGACCTCATCTTTCACGTGGCCCCAAAGGAAGAAGTCGCATGGTGTAAAATCACAAGATCTCGGTAGCCAATTGTGATCACCTCTTCGAGAGATAACACGGTCCGGAAACTTTTCCCGTAAAAGATCGATGATTTCATTGCTTGTGAGGCACGTAGCGTCGTCTTGTTGAAACTTGAAAGTAAACGTTGCCCAGATCAATACCATCCAATTCCGGCCATTTTGCCGTTTGTGGAATGCCTTATTCCAAAAAAGGACGAGGATTGGACAAACCTGGGTTTTCTTCAACACTTTGGGCTACAACAGCAATATTCTCAGTTGTTCTTGAGCGACGTGCACGGGTTTTATTCTTCACATCACTGAATTGTCCCAACAGCTCGAATTTGTCCACCAATTATTGTATTGCGGTCCGACAAGGTAGTTCACGACGACCCAAAAATGTTTTAGTTTTACGAACCGTCTCTGCCAAATTTTCACCATTTTTATAGTGAATTTTAATAATTTCAATGCGTTGTTGAAGTGTGTATCGTTTAGTAGTTTCTACTTGTCAAATGTCAAAAAATGATAGCTTCAAAAGTGACAGCTACCGAAATAGCGGGCTATTCAAAATAACACCTCTTATTGAAAAACCCTTTATTTGCCTTTTGCGTTTATGAACATTTGAGCATTTAACGGTAGCGCTCATGTTTCCGAACATTTTTTGACATTTTGATAAAAAGAGGATACCAGACGGCTTATGAAGTCTTTAATTGGCAATCTGGAATATAAAAAAAAGCATTCTGGTTTTAAATCATTAGGGAATTTTCTTCTTTTCAGAATCAGAAGATCAGAACTTTCATTTATGCCCAATTGAACGCATTCAGAAGTTCTTTTCTGCACTTTTTTTTCGAAAAGTTGATGTTTGATGAGGTTTCTTCTGAGGTCATTTGAAAATTTTTTCAAATAGCTTATTTCGAGCAGATTTCTATGGAATGTTACTTTATAACAGTCCAGTTAATATAAACACCTATACAAGGTCTCAGTCTTAATTTGACGATAACAGGATCTTTAACAATCTAAGTCTAGCAACTTTGACCACACATATTTTAGGTGTAGCGAAATGTTTCCAGAAACTATGAATTTCTGTTGATAGTAAATAAAAATAAATTTATTGGCGTGTCGAAGAAGTAACTCTTGTGACTTGATTTCTTGTAATGACAGTTGGGAATAACATTTTTTTTGTTTCGTTTCGAAATCGAATCGTAGTAGCAGTTACCTCTACGTTCCTATGTTAACTTCTGAAGTTGTTTCAAGTTGGTAGCGCTGGTACATTTACGATACCTGTCAAACTTAACTGTCATCTGCAGTGTAATAATATTAGTTGAATGTTTCCATTTACGATATAATGGATCACTAAACTATAGAACAAACTAACTACAAAAGTGGTAGCTCAAACGACAGAATTTAAAGAGGGTGGAAAAGTTACTGATGTTGCAAATTGCAAGGCCTGTGCACTATCGTAATGCAGTCGTAAATGTTTATTATATTTTATGGTTTTGCATCTCCATCCTTAAAAAGTTCAAATCACGCAACAACCAAATACTGCTGACCATTCCTACGCCACTTTAGATAAGGTTATTGGGTGTTGGAATAATAGACAATAAACACAGATTTTTTGAAGGACATTTTCCTAAGCGATGAGGCACATTTCCAGCTCAGTAGATTGTAAAAATTCGGAGCGATGTGGTCGAATGATAACACATTTTTTTTTTTTTGTTGACGAATGTTTCATTCATAAAAATATAGTAGCGATAAAAAAAGTCTAGCAACACTTTTTTAACGTCACGTATCGTAGCGTACGTAGTTGCATATTCAGTCGGCAATGCGAATGACTGAAAACTAAAATGTCAATCCCAAGTTCCCAGGTCAATATCAGCTTTCATAGGAGAATGTCTGCAAAATCAAAAAAATTTAATAAGATCCATGTAAAAATTCATTTAAAAAATATTCGTCCTTGTAAGCCAAAAATACTTAAAACGTTTTTATTCAAAATTCAACAGAACCCAACATTTTCAACGGCTAAGCTTTTTACCAATTATTTATTGATGGGCGCAGTTGTTAGTCGATCGAAATAAGGTACAATTGATTTTCGATGGTTATAAAAAATCTATACTTAATATTATAAAGAGGAAAGGTTTGATCTTTTATTTGTTTGTTTGAAATGAATAGGCTCCTAAACTACTGGACCGATTCACAAAATTCTTTCACCGTTGCGTTGGCAAGATACACTATTCCCAAGTGACATAGGCTATGTTTCAAAAATAAACAAATCACACTCGAGTTTGATGCACAATTATCAGTACCTGTGAAAGAAATTTTTCTTCACGACAATTAGAGAAAGCGGGACAGCCATAGTCCTTCTGACATTTGTCAAATAATATTTTCATTTTATTCAATTCAACAAAAGTTAAGCTTATGATTTAGTGTAAAGGCATTATTTGGTTAATTTAAAATGTCCAAAAAAATAAAGATCTCAACTATCTAGGAATAGTTTCCAGGCGAGGGCACCACAAATACGTCGAAACGGAGAATCGTCATCAGAAACTAAAGGCTAAATGACAAAGATGCTTCAGCTTCGGCTTCGTCTTACGCGTCTTCGCGTTACGATGCACCCGCTTTGCGTTTGCTTTGAATGACAACTCTCGCTCCATAACATCATCATCCCTCAAAAACAGCTTTGCCACTTTACTCTTTTTGATTTTTGAAAAACTTTGAAAATGTACTACCTACTTCGCACCATCAAGAATTTCTTAAAATCTACTTCACTCAGAAAAAATTTAATTCAATCTTACTTGATATTTCTAAAATCCGCTTCGATTAACTCATTAAGACATAATCTTATGCCTTCAGTTTACAGTGAAAAATCGCACGCCTTCATCATATAAGTGACATCGCAATAAAGTTTCATACAAATACGCAAAGAATAAGTTACGTCCTTATATTGAATTTGTTAAATACTTCAGACCGCGTGGGACTTGCGTTAAAATGTAGGTTGAATTTAACCAATAGTGTCATATTTTAGCCTGCTAGTTAATATTTAACACATTTTATCCACCATGTAGTGTCAAAATTACCTAAATCGAACATTCAACACAATTCGGACACAATTCCAGATGAACTTTAAATAATAACAGTTTCTCTATGCGACAATGTATCCAAGGCCAGTATAATATTCGCTTCATTCCCAAATCTACTTCGTTTCCTTTTTTTCAAGTGGTAACGCTGCTCCAAAAACAAATGAATTCTGTGTGTGTATTTTTTCTTAAACAGCTGTTGAGCTGTCAGACAAAGCAAAAGTTCAGCATATTTGAACTAGAGCTTCTGTTTGGAGCCACGTTACGGACGAAACGTGAGGTCGAAGCGTCTTTGTGATAGCAGAGAGAATAGGTACCAAATGATGGGTTTAGATGGGTTTTAAGTATTTTTTTAGAAAATCGACGAAGCTGTTCATGGGATAGGGCCAGGGTAGCGGGAAGTGGTTTAGCGGTTAGCGTGGTAGCTCGGTAACAGAATAGCGGGGAGCAGTGTAGCCTGTAACGGGTAGCGCATTGCGGGTTGTGGGTAGCGAGTAGAGTGGTAACGGTATAGTGGGTAACGGTATGTCGGGTAATGGGGTTGTGGGTAGAAATCGCGGATAGCTGGCTAGCGGGTAAAGAGAAGCGGGGTAAGTGGTAGTGGGATAACAGGATAGCAGGTAGTGGTTGGGTAGCGGGGTACAAAAGTCCAGGTCTTTTATCTGAAGCAGTACGAAGTCTGCTGGGTCAGCTAGTGCTGAAATAAAATTCTAAAAGATTTATTCGAAACACTGAGCACCAAAACTATTTTGTATTCGTATTTACAAGTTTTTCTCAACTGAAAATTGCTTCTAATCAATTTTTTTGGCAAAAATATAACAACAACGTAAAGGCCTAAAGAGCTACAACAAAACATTACCCAACCCGTCCTTCTGACTACTGCGCTGCTAAGCTGACAGTGATCAAGATCGATGTTCATTCCTTTCCTTTTGCCTTGGAGCCATTCTTTTTTTTGAATTTCGTTCCGACAAGAAAATGGTTCATAGCAGCTTTTATTATTTTTGACGTAATGAAATATTTTTCTAATATGGACTTCTAATATAGACTTTAATCACAGGATGTCGTAAAAAGTCCCTTCCATTGTGCTAACTTATTTGCCTTTCGTAGTATTTTTTTACTGCAAAGTCCATAAAATTTTCCATTTCATTAATAGCTAAGAGCCTCTAATAAACAGCAAATAACTCTAAATTCTTGTAGATAACTAAATCCAATAAAATCTCCTGCCATTTTTGTCTAGTCTCATATCCTCTAACAAGTCACGACCTTACCTCATTGCACCTTCCCAGACAAGGAACTCATTAGAAAAAAATAAAATTATCCTAAGACTTCTCCTTAAAAAAAAATAACTCTACAATTTTTCCTATTATACTCCATTCAAGGTATGGCCACAAAATTCCCAAGAACCAAGCCCCACTTCTGGTGAATTAACGAAGTTCCATTATCATCGGCTCATCCGTCTACGTTCTTAGGCTCAAAACGTAATTCAACAGTGGCAGCTAATACACCTACATGAAAGACACCAAACATTGTCTCTTCACCCTATTATTATATAGATATACCTTTCCTATATCCCATATATGAAGATAGTGTATTCATTAAAAAAGAAGCGTAAACGCTGTGCGCCGCCGTTATTGTTATCATCATCGTCGTCGTCGCTACGTCTGGGTCGTTTTTCAGTTTGCTCGAGCTCCGAACTTGGATATATAGCAAAGCAATGTGATGGAGAGCTTGGACTGGCACTGGCATCCTCTTCTAATCACATGCGGTCATCGATACTCATTTCTCCTCATGCGCCTGCATGTTGTTCAACTTGCACTCTAAGAAGGTAGTTGTTATCCGAGTCACAGTGTTCAACTCATTCCATTCTATTCACGGTAACAACAATGTCCGCCAACCGCCACAACTAACAGCCATGACTGCAATTCTTGATTCTAGAGCTGCGCTGCCCGAAGCGGCTCGGCTACATAGCCCGATCGAATAAGGTATGTACGTACTTATAAACGTACACACTACATCTACATACATGTTGATGTTGACTTGCTGTGCCTTAGCCAGAACAGAAGTGCATACGTTATGGGCATGGACATGGGCTTCGGTGCATTTATGTCGGTCGCGGTAGTGGATACAAAGTTTTTTTTTCAGTCAGGGGCGCATTTGTGTATGTGGGGACAGAAAAGATAAAGAAGAGTTCAATTCTGGTAGTGAGAATAAGACTTTGAGTTGCCAAAATTGGGTGAATGACAGGTTGGTAATATTTGTCACATGACGTTTACGTTTAGTCCATATAACTTTTAAAGAACTAGAAGAATGAAAATTTCAACATAAGATAACTAAACAAACCTTTTAAATTTGAGAGCTAATACCAAATAATAACTGTCGAGAAAAAAGTTTTGATAGATGTTTCAATTGACAGATTTGACACCTGTTCTCCATACATAAGTGCAACAAGTGCTCCAATCACAACGACTTCGAACACATCCCCCGCCTACTGTAATGTTCTTTATTTTCTCACCTGATAAGCTGTTTATCTGTCCGAGCAATTTCTGCACGATTCTTTAGTATAAGCTCTTCAGCCGAAAATAATGAGTCAACTACCACAATTTCAAACATAATTGGGTCGAAGTTTTGACCCAGGTTTTTCGTAGTTTGAATTGAGTATTCCACTTTGAGTTTAGTTAAAAAGATGTTGAGATGACAACACTGCTAGCGTTCCTCAAGTCATCACAGTATTGATTTTCTGTTCACTTTTGTTTTTTATTGTGTTACAAAATGCATACAATATTAGCACTTACACAAACATCAGACATCAGACATTTTGTTGTCAATGCCATTCTAACTCGTCAACTCGGGTTCTTCAGTACAAATTACGACTCGACTCTACTCCTGAAGCGGAGTCGACTCGGTTGAAACTCATTTCAAATCAACACAGGTAAACAAAGGAGCGAAGCGAGCTTGTAGCTCGTTTCAATACTTCTTGTAAACATGGTGAATAACGCGAGTTTAAGACTGGATTTTTGTGTTTTGATCTTGTTTTGGTTGATATACACAACACTACTTTCTCTATGCCTGTCACTAACAAAGCTCACCATGCTGCGGTGAATTTCGTTGCGAGTTGTCTTGGTTAATCATAAGAAAAAATCAAGTCGCAAGAGCTTGTGAGTAGTAACCCATCATAATTTTTCATTTTTCGGATAACTATTTTGACTCTTTTGACATTTGAGCGACAACGAAATATTGTATACCTCCGTTCCATTACTTTTTCAGTAACTTCAAGTTCAAGTAAACTCAAAAGTGGGGACCAATCGCTCGCAAAGAACGTAAAAGTTACGAAAAAGTTATAGAAGAAGGAACGCGTTTGTATTAAGTTGTTGTAAAATAGCTACATACATGACAGAAACGTTAAAAAAATGACAAGCCAACAAAAAATAGGTCAGTTCCTTAACTTTTTCGGGAGTTTTGTGAAAACTATCAAATTTTGGGGAGTGGGGATGAAATTAGTGCTTCTCTTACAAAGTAAAAGAACGGTTTGACACCAAAAATTCAATGCATTTTTTCAGGTTTGACAGAACTCACAAATCTCCCGCAAGAATTTTTTAGGTGTAAAATCGGGAGATGGGGGAAAGATTTTTCTCCTCCAAAACTGACTGAACTTATAAAAAAACAGACCTTATTTTCACATTTAAATTCAAAAAGCTGATACATAAAAGCATAACAGGAACTGTTAATTATAGCTGCTGCAAGGTTTATAAAGCAAATTTTGAGGAGTCTCTTTCTATCCAGCTCATCGCCCTCGACATCGAAAGTCAGATTCGTTATTTTAAGTACGACCGTGTATCCTCCGCCTCCACAGAGCACCACATCTATCCATCACCAGCATCGATAATTCCGATGTTAGCTCATTCATTTGGTTTCCTTTCTAAGCATTCTATATGCCCGCTTTTGGTGTGGCCAGTGGCGGCAGTGGCCGGCCGTAGGAGAGAGCAACACAGGAGACGGACAGCAGCAACAACAACAACGACGACGACAATACCTTCTTCTGGCTTTGTGTTTGTTGTGGATTTGCTGCTCTTGCTCCGGCTCTGGCACTGGCACTCACCCAACGTATGTATTATGTGCGGATCAATGCAGCCGTACTCGAGTTCGGAGTATTTATAGAAATTGTAAGGCGATAACTTGTTGAATTTTCTGAGAATCCATAGGCGTCGGGGGATTATGATTGGTGGCAAACGTGTACACTTCTTGTCTTCGTCGCCGTACCGTCTACCCTCTTGTCATTGAATTCGATTCGGTGTTTGGTCTTTCTTTGGTTTGCTTATTTTATTTATCCCTCTTATGATTTTTTTTTTTGTTCTGTTTTTATTTCGTGGGCTCTTTTTTTTCTACATTCGTTTTCGTATTCGAATTCGTTGGTTGGGTCTTGGGTTAGACTTGGTGGCGACATACTGTCTGGCGATTCTACTGCTTTGTCTTCAACTTAAACGTTGTACCTTCCTGTGTTGTCTTTTCCAATATATTGCATTTGGTGAGGTGCGGTGCGGTGTGAAGCGGTCGGTGTCGTTGGTGGTGATGGTGTGTTGCCTTTGGATTTGAACTGGTGTTGCAGCTCTTAAGGTTTGTACAGGTCTTTTTCTAGGCGAGTGCGGTCGGTCGTTAAGGTCATCATCATCCTATTCACATATAAATGAAATGCCTAGTCGTAGGTACCTGGAATTGAAATCGGGATCGGGAGTTTTTGGGCTATGTTGGAGTTTGAAATTTTTGGAGTCTTTGTTGTTTGATTATTATTAATTGAAAAAGGCATTCGATATGTAGGGAGGTATGGTCATGGAGTATTCAATGGAATTTTTATGATTTCCAAAAAGAGATTCATTTAGGTAGATAGACCTCCTTTTTTATGTACAAGGATTTTTGAAAACCATGTAAATATGAAGCCAACAATTGGACACTTTATGTAGTACATAGGGGTTAAGTTGATAGTGTAACTTTGATGTGTGGGTAGTTAGAGAGTAAATACCTATGTATTTACAGTTTTTTTTTTTATAGCATTATTTAGAACCAATGTGGCGCTAAAAATGGTCAGACGTTTTTAAGGAGATATAATCTACCATCCGTATTAAAAAAAAAATTAGTTTGAGAATGAGTCATCAATGGAAATTGGAAGAGTTGTTTTTTCTTTCCTAATTGGAAGTTTAGTTGATGGTTCACCCTCTTTTTCTCTTCAACATCCTGATATTTAAATAAATAAATAGAGTGACGCGACAGCTCTTATGAAGAATTGGGAGACCTACAATTTAACGGCGATTCCGAACGGCAAAGTTGAGAAGCACTTTTTCATGCGACAGATTGATACTCTTGGAAGTTTTGTCAATTCTTCGCAACAGGCAGTGCCCGTGAAAGATGAAATAAAAACTTTATGGATACGAGTAGGACTCGAACCCACGACCGACGTTCTGCTTAGCAGCCAACGCACCTATTAAGCTACGGACACTACGTATTTTTAAATGGGTGTTTAAAATATCCTTTACTGATAATCACATAACTCCATTTTATTGACACTTCTAGCCGGAAAAATCGCGTTTACTGTGCGCACTATCTCGCCTCTTATAACGCTTTCCGTTTCGATTTTCGCATCGCTTCACGCATCCCTAGGAAGCTGTCTGGCTCGTCAAAACTTAGCAATTGGATTGTGGTTTTTGCAGCAAGGAAGAAGGACAACTAGTCACCAACAGACGATGATGACAAATCGACGAAAGAAATATCCCTTGTGAATATGTCAATACCAAACAAAACCAAGAAATTTCAAACCAACCAATTATCATACTTACCTACTTCCTCGTATGGCAGTAATTCATCGCGAAGCACTTTAGATGACGTTGATGAACCGAGACCTCTGAAAGTAGAGTTGCGCAAAACAGTTCCGCTACCGGAACGAACATGGAACGATTCTTTTGTTCGTCGGAACTAGTTCCAGTCGGGCCGGAACTATGAACATGTTAAAGTTCAGATTATGGAACTAAAGGAAATGTTTCCGATAGAGGACATAGTTCCTGAAACTATACATGTCCGGAACGACCCATGTCTATCTCAAAGGCTGATCCAGCTCTACCGCATGAATGATAGCTATATACATACGTATGTTTACTTTCGTACAGAACAAAACGTAGGTCGTGTATGAACACCGAAAAAAATAAAGGTCCAAAGATTGATCTTTGAGGAACACCATCATTTGAAGGTAAAAACGAAGGCAAAGGCTGATCTATAAGTTCTACGTTAAGAACTCCACCCAACAACCTGTCTATGTGGACGACATTGACATCATTCGTCATCGGATTAGAATAATGTATAAGTAAGTCCTGGATTTTACCAAAAACCTTAAACTCAATCACTCAATCAAAGTTAATTGTGATTTTGCCTGTCGGCGTATTACTCAATTAAACGGCGCAGTTAAGTCTACAATCGTTCCGTTTGATTCGTCATACAAAAGACCACACACATACCTAACCTACAATTATTAAATACACTTTTTGCTTGATAGAATTCTATCTTGGACAGATAAGATAGCAATATTTTCATTTTGCAATACAAAGACAAACTAACCGCCATCGACACATACAATTTGATAATAAGTAAGCGATCGTTATAGAGTCTTAAAGAATATGCTCCATTTAATGACAAACAATAACTTTAAAAAAAGAATTATATTATTGAACATTTGAACTTTTCTATAGACATTGATTGGTTGGATGTTTGATAAGAATTTGCGGCAAGTTGCAAATCAAATTAACGGAATGCCAAAGTTGTTATCATTGTTTATTATTTTAACAAAGAATAGTGTACAAAAAAAAACATACCTTTGATGAAATAAATTACGTCAGCCTCTAAAAAAAAATATTAATAATTTATGATTGACTATCAAAGTTCTTTGTCCATCTAGAAGAAGGTTTACATTGTAAGTATTGATATTGAAAGTGGAACAACAAATGACTTGTGAATGTAAGTTTGGTGCAGTTTGCTAGTAACTTTTCTAGTAGATGTAGGTACCTAGTGCGTTGGCTGCTAAGCAGAACGTCGTGGGTTCGAGTCCTACCTCCTACTCGTGTCCATAGTTCTTATATTTCATCTTTCACGGGCAGTGTCTCTTGCGAAGAACTGACAAAACTTCCAAGAGTATCAATCTGTCGTGAAAAAGTGCTTCTCAACTTTGCCGTTCGGAATCGGCTTTCAATTTTAGGTCCCCTCAATTCTTCATACGAACCCAGAGAAGTGTTGTTGAGAATAAGCCACTTAGGCCTTGACTCTTCAAGAGCTCTCTATTTATTTAATTATTTATAGTTTTTGCTACAATTCATACAAGTAGGTACAAGCAAAGATAAATAACCAAGAATTTCCGCAAACTTTTCTAAGAATTTTTCGATTGCGATATTTATTTATGGGATTTATAGAAAACTTAATGTTAGTCACCAAGTAGTTTGTTTCACACGATCAACGGGACTCAGTGGAGAACTTTCATTTGAATATCAATCAACGTTTTGGAAATGGATCATAGCCTAAAACGTAGGAAGAAATAAGTAACCTGTTGAAATTTGGGCTAAAATTTTGTAAATTCCAAAGTTTTAGGGAAGTGAACGTTTTTTTAAAAAGATCTAGTAAGAACTGATGATTTGAGTGGACACTTAGAAACGAAATGTTAGGTTTGTTCGATTACCTACTTTCCAAGCCCTCTAGAGTTCAAGGAATTTGCAATAATATAGCCCAAATGTTATTCATTTACTCAAAATTTTGTAGTTTCTTTCAGCTTGGGAAGGATAAAAGGACCTATGGACAGATACAAATTCCGTCTACCTTATTTTCATCTAGACATCAGGGCCGTCAATGATTTTTTGTATTATATTGAGCTGTCAATTAAAAACGTCAACGCTGACGAATTGACGGATTCTATAGGTCACCGCCCTCATCGATTTTAAGGCCACGTATGACAGCATCTACAGAAACGAACTGTACAAAGCTATGTCTAGTTTTGGCGTCCCTGCCAAGCTCGTTCGCTTTTGCAAAATGACGATGGAGAACTCACGCTGCTCCATAAAGGTTGGCTACGAGCTTAAGGAATCTTTCGACGTCAAAAAAGGATTCAGACAAGGCGATGCACTGTCATGCGATTTCTTTAACATCGTTCTTGAGAAGATAGTGCAGAACTCCACTGTCAACACCAGAGGCACTATATCGTCCAAAAATCTGTTCAACTTCTCGCGTACGCCGATGATATTGATATAATGGGAAGAACACAGCGTGATGTCAATGGCGCCTTTGTGAGAATTGAGACAGAAGCGTAAAAAATGGGTTTAGCGGTAAATGAGGGAAAAATGAAGTATATGCTGTCTTCGAGGAAGCACACCCAACACCGACGGCTCGGGCAGAACGTCACAAAAGACACGTATAACTTCGAGGTAGTAGAGGAGTTTGTCTACCTAGGCTCCGCTATAAACACGGGCAATAACACCAGCGCCGAGATCAGACGAAGAATAACTCTTGCTAATTGCTGTTTCTTTGGGCTAAGAAAGCAATTGAGTGGAAAAGCCCTCTCTCGAACAACTAAGGTAAAACTGTACAACACACTCATCATCCCAGTCCTGATGTATGGTGCAGAAGCATGGACCCTCACAAAATCGGATGAAAGTGCCTTAGGCTGTTTCGAGAGGAAAGTTCTTCGGGTCATCTTTGGCCCCGTGTGCATTGAAGGGGAATGGCGAAGAAGATACAACCACAGTGTCCAGAGACTCAGATGGCTCGGTCATTTAGAGCGAATGGACACCAATGCTCTGGCACGGAAAGCCTTCGGCACTATTCCCGAGGGACGTAGGAGGAGAGGAAGACCGCGACTCAGGTGGCGCACTCAAGTGGAAGAGTACCTCAATCAACTTGGAGTGCTAAACTGGAGACGACTAGCTAAGGATCGAGCTAGCTGGCGGAGCCTGTTGTAGAGGCCCAAGTCCACAACGAACTGTAGCGCCACCTTAAGAAAGTAAGTAAGTAAGAAATAGGTCACCGCCTTCACTAAGAACAGAGAATTATGTTGCATCTTATTATTTTCTTCAGTCTAAGTGATAAGATCTCAGAAAAAAATGTTATCACGAGGAACTGGTCTAAAGCGACAATTGACGATATGAAGTAGTACCGACTATCAAGAATCATGTTTTCAATTTTGTCCGCTAAGTGAAAAAAAATATTTGTTCGCAATACCAGCTTTTGTAAGAAAAACTGTTAAGTTGGCGCCACATTCGATTATCAGGTCGATTGTACCGACAGACTTCGTACTGCCTCAATCAATATAAAAAAAGACCTAGACTTTTGTAGCCCGCTTCAATAACACCCGTTACTCTCTCAATTAAGAAACAAAACCTGTCTTGGATGGACCTTATCACACCCACCAACTTTCAGAAAAATCTGTCCAGTACTTTGGGAGAATTATGTACACATATAAGATATATATGCAGAGGTTCTATTGCAGGCAAATGTTGGTCGAAATCGCATTTAGGTAGGCACTTATTTTCTGCATTTCCTTACATTAAATTCGAGCATTTAAAAAAAAAAGTAAAAAAATTTGTTGACGTTTCTGGCTAGGTTATAGTATCGCTGTACAGCTCGAACAGTTCTTGGTTGTATCTTCGTCTCTATTCTCCATTAATGCAGACGGGACCAAAAATCATTCGAAGAATTTTTCTCTCAAGGCAGCCCAAAGCGTTTTCATCAGATGTTGTCATAGTCCATGTCTCTGTACCATACATGAGGACCGGGATGATGAGGGTTTTGTAGAGTGTCACTTTAGTTGCTCGGGAGAGGACTTTACTACTCAATTGTCTTCTAAGTCCAAAGAAGCAGCGATTGGCAAGAGTGATTCTTCGTTTGATTTCACCGCTGGTGTTGTTGTCTGAGCGGATCCCAGGTAGACAAAGTCCTTAACTACATAGAAGTTAAATCTGTCTATGTTGACGTTTGCTCCAAGACGTCGATGTTGGTTGTCCTTTCTTGTTGACAGCATTAACTTGGTCTTGTCCTCGTTAACCGCTAGACCCATCTTCTTGGCCTCCGTCTCAAGGCTCACAAACGCTCCACTGACATCACGCTGTGTTTTTCCAATTATTTCAATGTCGTCTGTGTATCCAAGTAGCTGGACGGACTTTTGAAAGATTGTGCCTCTGGAAATTTTTCAAAAATGATGTTGAAGAAATCGCATGACAACGCATCGCCTTGTCTAAAACCTTTTTTGACATCAAAAGCGTCCGTTAGGTTTTTTTCCGACCAAGTTTGACATATCTTTAAGTTATTTCTACAGTTATTCGATTGTCGAATGTTCCAGATTTCTCGTGAGTTTCTACAGCGGAAATGTCCGAATATCGGGCTTCTAAATATATGATTTTATTTACATTTTAAACAACATTTAGCTATGCACATTGCACATGTTTATGTAGTTCAACCACAAAAAACTCAACTAAAACCGCTAACAATTTCATTATATTTCGGAAAATCAGTTCATATAAAAAGGTTAATAAAGTCATCCCCTCATTTGTATAAATTTGCGAAGAGACTAATCATATAATTTTGAACTTGAATAAATATGTGCCCTTAAAAAAAAAAACAAAAAAACAACCCACTAATTAAATTGTTGTTCTTTTTAAGTGGATAGAACAAGTACCTAGAGATAAAGAAAAGTTCGTTATGCAAGTCAAGCCAAGAAAAAGAAACACGAACACACGAAAAAAATATCTAATAACTTCTGCCGACAGAATGTCTAGCTAAACTGCAGCAGTTTAGGTGTCGTTGTTAATGCGAATCAATGACTGTGATATACAACGAAAAATCAGGTAAAGGTTGTCACAAAAGGCAAATGCCCATAGTGTTGTGCACCTACCCATACAACCTATAGCTAGAAGGCTGTTGAAACAATATCAATAACTTCCGAAGCAATAAAACAAAATTTGTTTATGGGTTTTCCCCAAACAATTTGTTTTACGACTTCTCTTTTGATACTTTTACACAAAGCACCTTAATATATTATATTGGAATGGAATTTCCGTAAAACAGGTAGTTTAAAGGTATACAAGAAAGTAGGCATCAAGATGCCAAAATACACCAATTACCCCTATATAGCCTTTAAGGAACCGCAAATTTGAAGAATGAAATTTTATCGATTTATTGTCGTTAGTATTAATCTTTATTGGGTCTATATACCTTACCTACACACTATTGTAGTTATACTTCACATGTTGGCAGTTATTCATAATTGCATTGCATATGTGTATATAGGTATAATTTTGTCAATTAAAAATAATTGAAACATGATCCATTTATATTATTAATTAACGAAGGAGCAAGTGCAAGGCTTGTGCCGACAAAGCTTATTTTACTGTGTCTTGTTTTTATTTTACACTGTAATGTTAATGTGGTTTTAATATTAGGTTACAAATTCCGTGGATTGTCGTTTTATTGACTATGAAAACCGGATTGCGCTGGCTATTAAACTTCTCGTTGAGATAAACTGCATACATATATTCATTCATACGTGGTTAGAAATAGGTTGCAATTTTGACGAAGAAGGACACATTTGACGGAGTGACAGCGAAAAGTCTAACTAAACTTTGTTAACTTACCTTTTTGTCTTAAGACTAAACTATAGTACAATTTTGCTTACGCTAGAACGCTTAAATGAACCACGGAATACACACGAACCCTATGAGCAAACCGTAATGTACTTAAGCAACGTTCGTTAACTTTTCGTTCAGATTTTACTAGTGCGGTTCCATTCGCTCATTGCTTAAGTGAATTTGACTAATTAAGAATTGCACTAGCTTAAGTTCACTTATGCAATTATATTTGGGCCTTAAGATTCGAAGACCTTCCGCTAACAAAGCGGTTATTAAGTGTCAACCAAATAATTTTATTTGTAAAATGTTGGTTTGTCGGTGATTATTTACACCGAAAAAAGTAAAGGTCCAAGAGCTGAGCTTTGAGGAACACCATTATTTAAAGGAAAGAACGAAGACAAAGGCTGACTCATATCACTAGTCGGTGTTGCTTGCATAAGATTCGTCAAATATGAATAAATAGAAAGTATGTGATACTTCCATTGAACCCTTTAATATTACTTACTTGCTTAAGATGGCGCTACAGTCCGTTGTGGACTTGTACCTCAATCAACAGTCTCTGCCAGCCCGCTCGGTCCTTAGCTAGCTGTCTCCAGTTTTGCACTCAAAGTTAATTGAGGTCCTTTTTCACTTGAGTGCGCCACCTGAGTCGCGGTCTTCCTCTCCTCCTACGTTCCTCGGGAATAGTGTCGAAGGCTTTCCGGGCCGGAGTATTGGTATCGATCCGTTCTAAATGACCGAGCCATCTGAGTCACTGGACCTTGACCATTCTGGCTAGGTCCATGTCGTTGTACAACCCGTAAAGTTCGCTGTTGTACCTTCTTCGACATTCCCCTTCAATACACACGGAGCCAAAGATGACCCGAAGAACTTTCCTCTCAAAACAGCCTTAGGCACTTTCATCCGATTTTGTCAAGGTCCATGCTTCTGCACCATACAGCAGGGCTGGGATGATGAGGGTGTTGTGCAATTACCGTAGTTACTCGAGAGAAGGCTTTTCCAATCAATTGCTTTCTTAGCCCAAAGAAACAGCGATTAGCAAGAGTTATTCTTCGTCTGATCTCGGCGCTGGTGTTATTGCCCGTGTTTATAGTAGAGCCTAGGTAGATAAACTCCTCTACTACCTAAACTCCTCGTACTTTTTCCCTCAAGTATAGCTAAACCCATGTTTACCGCTTCTGTCTCAATTCTCACAAAGGCGCCATTGACATCACGCTGTGTTCTTACCATTATATGAATATCATCGGCGTACGCGAGGAGTTGAACAGATTTTTGGAAGGTATAGTGCCTCTGGTGTTGATGGTGGAGTTCTGCACTATCTTCTCAAGAACAATGTTAGAAATTGCACGACAATGCATCGCCTTGTCTGAATTCTTTTTGGACGTCGAAAGATTCCGTAAGCTCGTTGCCAACCTTGATATGGAGCAGCGTGAGTTCTTCATCGTCATTTTGCACCAGCGGACGAGTTTCGCAGGGATGCTGAGACAAGATGTAGCTTTATACACTTCGTCTCTGTAGATGCTGTCATATGCGGCCTTAAAATCGATGAAAAGGTGGTGGGTATCGATTTGGAGTTCATAGGTCTTTTCCAGGATCTGCCGCAACGTGAAAATTTGATCGATGGTTGACCTTTCTGGCCATAAGCCACATTGATAAGGAAAAATCAGATTGTTTGCGAAAGGCTTCAGACGTTCACATATTACGGCAGAGAGGATCTTGTAAGCGATGTTAAGTAGATTTATTCCTCTGTAATTGGCGCAGTTAAGAGGATCTCCCTTTTTCAGGATCATGTCCTTTGATAGTCTTATTTTTGTTGAGTAATATTTCGGCTTGGAGAAATGTTTTGTGATAACCAAAGTAATTACCCAGAATTTGCGTCGCGTTTACGGTATTATTGCGAGATTGTCTTGTATGTATTTCGGTCTGTTATACATGTGTCTGAAGTCCTTCCTTCCTGAGACTTTCACAGCAGATGAAAAACAGCTGAAATGCTTAATTTATTGGTAAGACAAGATGTAATATTGTTTATAGCAGCAATTTAAAGATGGCCATTGCCTTAACCTTCCTAGAAACAAATATAAATCCAGACAATCTAGAGACGTAAAAAGTGGAAATGCTTGTTTTGACTAGGCAATCTGAAACAAACAAAACTTTGACGGATATTTGCACCTGTATAAGAGAACCCGTGGGTTCGAGTCCTACTTATCTTTCACGGACACTGCCTCTTGCGAAAACTGACAAAACTTCCAAGAGTATCATCTGTCATGAAAAAGTGCTTCTCAACTTTGCCGTTCGGAATCGGCGTTAAATTGTAAGTCCCCTCGATTCTTCATACGCACTTAGAGAATTGGTGATGAGAGTAAGCCACTTAGGCCTTGGCTCTTCAAGATTCATTTATTTATTTTTTTTATAAGAGAAGCCGACTTGGAGAAAAATATGTAACTTTGGCACTACACATGCGATATTAACAACTAGAGGGCGTAGAATCCAGAGAACCGACTTCAACGAATAAGTCTTTGTTTCAAAGCAGTTAAAAAGCAGTTTCAAACAGTTATAGAAATCCGATCTAAGTGTCTCAGTCTGAGATCCGGCAATTCATAATTTTCAATTAAGCCGTTTAGATTCGGCCTTAAAGTGTAGCCTCATTTAATTTTTAACACAAATTCAGAGACATGTTTTAACGACTGTTTTAAAAATAAAAACCTCAACTCAAAATAAAAGTAGTAGGTTTGTGGCTATCTTCACAAATGAAAGGGCTTTATTCAGCAAAACGTTTTCATTTTTTCCACAATGCTTACATCCATGTCACATTATTATCAAACACCTATCTTCTTGGTAAATACCTGGATACGTGTTTTTTTTAGTATCTAAAACCCTCTTACACCCTATCACTTCTTTAGGTTTCTATAGATAACACCTAAAAGCCTTCAGTTTTCTATCGAAACAAAAAAATAAAAAAATAGGTAGATTGAATCTTTAAATGACCACCAAAAACCCAATCGAAACCCCAAAAAAAATCCCAACATTCGAGTTTGTAAATTCAAACCAAACAACAACAACAACAGAAAGTAGTAAAAATCAAAAATAAAACATTTTCCATTAAAATGTTTACTCCTATCGTCTCCACACGCATGTTTCTTTTTTAATTCAATTTTATTTGAAGGTATTTTTATTCGTTCATTTCTTTTGAATTTCGTTGCAGTATTTTTTCTTAATTTTTTTTTTCTTCGTTTATGTTATTTTTTGTCGTATTCTTCAACAAAATGCATTTTTTTAAATGTTCGTATTCTGCTTTCTTTGAAATTTTAGATATGAGAAGGCACAATAATTGCGACGTGGTGTCTGGTACAAGCGCACAAACTGGCGACATTCTGTCTGCCCTGATCAATGCTATGTTGTCACATTTCGCCCATACAAATGAACACGAACAAATACCAATACGGAAAATCTAGATTGAGAGTTGTTGAAATGTGTGATGCTTTGGTTTTTCGACTTTTAAATGCGCAAACACAGAGTCAAGATGCATTTAAATGATACAGTTTGCTTTGAATAACCGGGGAGATCTTCAGATCCCACAATATTCATATTCATTTTTGGTGCACCTTACCAATCCAAAAAAAAATTGAAATGAGACAACTGCTCGAAATTGAATTCAAACTTGTTTTTTTTTACTTATCTTGCTTGTTTTCTTTCTCAGCCAAAGGCAACAGAATGAATATCAATACCGTAGGCGTGACTGAGTAGAAAAATGCCATCGGTTTGGTGTATTTGTGCTTCAGGTTTTTTTTTTCTTATTTTTGATTATTTCTGTGGCCAATGAAGATATGAAGGGTCAGCTATGGGCACCTACAAAAAAATTCCGTCTTGTTAAAAAATGCACTTACACAAACTCGCTGGGGACAGGTACTTCAATACCATTACTTTCCCACTATACTCGAATTTTCCCTCTAATTCTTCGCAAGAACATTTAAAAACCTTTCGATACCAAATGCATATAATGAGCAACTTCATACAACATTCATTACACTCTTTATTTCTTGTTGCTTTTCAAAAGCAACACCAGTCAGCCAAACAAGACTATTCCTATTCGTATTGGTAGTCTTTTGTAATGTGTTGTGTGTCTTGTTGTTGTTTTCCATATAACGAAACGCAGAAATGCAGTGCACTGCATGGTGCACCAGATATAAAAAAAAAAAAACAAAAACAATTCAACAACCAAGCCACCCTACACACAACACTTCCACCCCGTTGACATTCCGATATACACTCGAGACGTACGAGTTGAGAAGTTTAAGAATATAAGACATACACTTATGAAAATATTCCCTCTATAGATAGGCACAAGTGTATTTGGTTTGTGTGTATTTGATTGGAATTGTATAGGTTGATCTCTCATCGACATGCCTACATACATACATACTTAAATGAATCAAATACACATTATTAGAGAATATAACACATTCAAATGCAACGTAAGAATGCGCCAACCGCCAACAGAACAAGTTACTTTTGCTGCTTTGAACATGGTCATCCGAGTGTAGTAGGACATTTGACTGAGTTTTTAGGCCGAAAAGGTGCCTAACCGAAGAATAAGTGCAGTCTTGATTATGTTCCCACATCGTCTGCAATTATTTGAATATTTAATTTGTTTTTAAGTGGAGATCAGTGTAGGTACCGATATGTATAGCCCAAGTCTCTGATTGAAAGAAAGAAGTGTATATTTTTGTACCTATAAATAAAATTTCAATTTTATGAGTCAGAGTTATGCCCTTAAGCTTAGACATATTCGCCCTAGTAAAATGTTGGATTTTGAAATGAAATGTTGAGTAAGTTCTACAAATCTACCCGTTGACATTAGGAGAACAAAATGTTATAGCAATTCCCACAAGCATTGTTGAGTGTTATGAAGTGCTATTTAGTTTAATTACGGCCCCTGGTGGCACGCAGCACAGCAGGCAATAGCTCTGGTCGATCAGCAGGTTTATTTAAGGCCCCTGGTGGACCGCAGCACAGCAGGCAATAGCTCTGGTCGATAAGCAGGTTTATTTAAGGTTCTGGTAGCACTCAGAACAAATTTCCTTCGATGTTTAAAGCCCCTTACCACTGGTGGGGGATGTTTTAACTAAAAAATAGCGGTTGCGGCATGGTCGGTATTCGGGACAATTTCTTTCGATATTAAAGCCCCTTAACACTGGTGGGGGGAGTTTTAATAAAGAAATGGCGGTTGGCGGTGGTAATGACCAAAAGCACTCGAAACGAAACCCAAAGATGAAATGACAACTAATAGTAGAAAAGTAGTGGTAGTGGTGATTCTACTACGAAAGTACTGATCCTCAAACCAAGTGTGAATTGTATGAGTGCGAAAGTTAAACTTTCCTGTTATTCGGTTTCATGTTATCGATGATTAATGCAAATACGCAATGAGTAAATGAGTCATACGAGTTGTTTTGCTTATGCTTTGTCTGGTATGGATTCAAGGCCAAATAAAATGTATGTAAATATGTGCTCGAATTAGTTTTGCCTGCAAATGTGATTTTTAAAGCGAGAGTGAATTGTATGCGTTCGAAATGTAAAAATGACCCGTCTGTTTGGTTTTTATTGAAATATAAATATTTTTGTATAAAAGTATGTAACACTTTGTTACATACTAAACTGACGTTTACCAAAAAATACTCTTTCGGAATTTTGCTGTTGTTCATATTTCACTAACGAGTTTTTTGTCTTTGCGATATATATGTTAATCGATTGTAGCGACATCTAATTAACTGACAGAGAAATTATTTTTTTAAATATTTATTATATTCCTTTCCTAAACCAACCTCAAGGAAGGAAGTTAGTAAGTCAGTTAAATAAATAAATAGAGTAGTGCGATAGCTCTTGATGAGCCAAGGCCTAAGTGGCGGGGCGTGATGGTTCAATTTGGCCTAGCTTCTTACCACTCTTTTTCAAAAATGTCTTTCTCAAAGAATTTTCCCATCTTTGTGGAAAGATTCTTTTATAATACCTATTCACAAGAAAGCCTGTAAATCAGATATTTCTTACTACAGGCCAACTGCCAAATTATCTTGCATTCCTAAACTATTCGAGAGTATTATCTTCGACACCATGTACTTTCATTGCAAATCTTTAAATTTGCCCAAACAACATGGGTTCCTTAAAGGGAAATCAACGACCACAAATTTAACTGAATTTGTTTCTTATGCGTTGAACTCAATAGAAAGGGAAAAAAATTGATGTTGTTGCTACGGACTTTAGCAAGGCGTTTGATATATTATATCTTTCAAGATAAAGGCCCTTCGATTCCCTCCTGGTTTCATTGAATGGATGGAATCATACCTATCCGACCGTAAATATCGCGTTTTATTTAGATCTTCAAAATCAGAACCATTTACTGCGAAATCGGGAGTCCCTCAAGGTAGTCCTATTATTTTTATTCTGACTATTAATGACGTAGAATCTGTGATTGAAAATTCCCAAGTTTCAATGTATGCAGATGACTTGAAAATCTTTAGAATGATTTCATCACCCTATGATGCTTTACCCCTGCAGGCCGATTTAAACAATTTCTATGTTTGGTGTCAAAAAAAAAAAACATTTCAGAACTTAATGTTTCCAAATGCCGTACAATCACATATTCCCGTAAACTTTTTCGTCCATCAACACGCGACTATTATATCAACGAATTTATTGTTTACAGAGAAGCAACTATCCCAGATCTAGGTGTTATTTGCGATAGCGAGCTAAACTTTAGGTCTCACTATGATAATATAGTAGCCTGAGCTAATTCCGCTTTAGGTTTCGTCAAACGTTGGTCTGAGGAATTTTCGGATCCTTACGTTACGAAATCTCTCTATACCACGTTTGTAAGGTCTCTACTGGAATACGCCAGCCAAGTATGGTCCCCTTATCACCAAGTCCATATAAAGAGAATTAAAGCAAGACAACGTAGATTCCTCCGTTTCGCTTTAAGAGGACTTTCGTGGGTTGACAATTTCAACTTATCTCCGTATCAAGAACGCTTGCGGCTTATAAAACCTGTTATCTCTAGAAAAAACGTCGTGAAGTTGCCGACATTATTTTCGTACACCAAATTTTATCTGGTGCTACAGAATCCTTAACCCTTCTTGATGCAATGAGTTTCAACGTTAACTTTCATTCTCTAAGATCGGTTCCCCAATTCCATCAGGCTCATCAACATCAGAACTAACTGCAGTAATGAACCCATTACGAGCATGCTACGAAGGGTGAACGAAAACTCGAATATTTTTTATTTCAACCAAAGCAAGATTACTCAAGAGAAGCTTTCATAAATTATTTCATAAAACAACTAATAAAATAAATAAGTACGTATATGTAGTTGAGAGAAACTGACTAATTTCTTTTTAATTTAATTTAATTTAATTGTTTTTTTTTTTTACGAACTTGACAAGTGTCTTCTACTACGCTTATTTACTTTTTACTTTGTTGTTGTTTTTTTTTTTAATTTCTGACTTTAAAATTTTGTTTTTAAAATTTTGTACTTTTTATTACTTTTTGTAAATTTTAATTTAAAATTTTAATTTTCTTTTTTGACCCTCTGCTTGCATTAAGCAGTCCTAAACTCTTGTCTTCCTTATGTTCGTGTCGCCATCGCTTTTTTATTTTTAGTAATTTTAAATAATTTGTAATTAAGTGCCGATACGTCTAGCAACCGTAATTGCCGTCGTACTCGGTGAAAATGGACCCCAGTGCGTGCGGTATCTGGGGGGGGAAAGAGGCGTGGGAATAATTTATACAATTTCTGGAACCATTTTTACTAATATTTTTAAAAATTATTTTGGACTTGAAAATGGTTACCTTTTTGAATAAAACTCGCCACTGTACTTACCTAAATCATAAACTAGCAATCGACAATAAGGAGGCAAAAGTATCACCACAAAGTCTGAACAAAAATTCTGTTGTCCCCGCTGTGTCTATATATTGTATCTACGAGTATGTTCCTTTCGGTGTGTGTATACATTCGTTGAGACGAAGACGAAGCCGACGACGGTTTTCAACCTTATCACCCTTCACCCCCTCTACACATCCATATCAACCACCATCAAAAATTATTTTTTTTTTGTATGGAAATACCTCTGTAGATACAGTATCTATGTAGACACAAACACATACAATTCAACATTGGCTGGCAGACGACGACGACGACGACACTCAGTCTCTGAAGTTTCGTTCGGTATTCGTTTAGATACAATCCATTCAAGTATTCAGTATTTAGTAGACAGCGATGAAAGGGAGAGGCAATTCGTGTTATTCGTAGCTTAAAATCGACAGCACCAATTTTCATCTAAAAAATACCCATTATATTATTATTCGTTGTTATTAATTCTAAGTTAGTTGGAAAGGTATCACAACGGCAAGAACAACTAAAATAATATTCTCTCTCCCCCTGAAAATAAAATAAAGAAACGGCCATTAGACAAGCCAAAACCAACCAGTGTTATAATTTTTTTTGTTTTTGGTTCTTTTTAAATTTAATTCTGATGTTTAAACATTTTTCAATTATTAATTTAAAATTGACTTTTTTAATCGGTTAAAAATCAAACAGAACTTATTTGTGAATAACAAAACTTAAAAGAAGATACTTTACAAGTTGTGTTAGTAACACGTTAATTTTATTTTTGAATGAACGAAAAGCCTGTGCCACACATTGATAAATATTTTCTGATAGACTTCACACACCAAAACCGACGGTAATTCGCATGGATTAAAAAAGAAGAAAAAAAAAACAGATGTGAACAAAAACAACTTAATAAATTTATGTGTTGTGTTTTTAATTTTTGATTTTTTGTGAAAACCTAAGTGCCTAAAAATAACGAGATATTTATATATATAAAAAAGTATATAATATTTTCTTAAACTTAAGAAAAAAACCTCTTCTCAAATGTTCAAATCAAACACACCTATATCTTCTATTTTGTAACCAATCGTTGATTGAAAAAAAAACAAGTTTAAAGAAATAAATTTTAAAAGTATGACAAACGAATCCAGTTCTATGACAATGAAAAGTGATAATGAAAGCAAATTAGTTAACACTAGCAATAACAATAATATCGTGAATAACAATAACAATATATATTACACCTGCAACACTAGTAGCAGCAACAAGTCAGCAGCAACAACAACAGCAACATCATCAGTTAGTGATTTGCCATCGATAACGTTAGCGCCATTTGCGAAGATCAAACGCGAAGTAGATTGTGTAAGCAGTGGTAGTTCGGTCGCAGACTACAACAACACCAATCGATCATCATCATCGATGGTTATGAAATCAGTCAACAGCAATAATAGTAATAATCATAATTCTCAAGTGCCAACAGTTAGCAATAGCAACAACAACAACAATAATACAGTTAGTGCAAAAATGGGCTCCCGTCGAATTTTCACGCCACAATTTAAGTTACAAGTTCTGGAATCATATCGCAACGATGCCGACTGCAAGGGCAACCAAAGGGCCACAGCGCGCAAATACAATATTCATCGACGCCAGATTCAGAAGTGGCTGCAATGCGAATCGAATTTGCGCTCATCGGTGGCGAATATTTGTGCAAATAATGTGAAACATCAGTTTCATAACATAACCCATCACCAAATGCCAATTGTAACAAATTCAACGTTGCCATTGTCATCATCGGCGGCGGCGGTGGCGTCTTCGTCGAATAATAATCAACTTCAACTTCAACAACATCATCAACATCATCATCAGCAGCAGCATCATCATCATCATCATCAGCAACATACCCACCATAATCAACAACAATATAAAGCCATTAATAATCGGCTGTCCTTGGACACAACCAGACATAGCGTCGCTCTGACTTCCATACAGATTCCAACAAGCAAAGGGGTGTTGGCGGCAACAGCAGCGGCCTCATCGACATCGACATCGGCAGCAGCTAATGTAGGAGATGTAGTAGGTGCAGTGGCACCATTATCATCGTCGTCGTCGTCGTCGCCCTCATCTACGGCTTTCATGTCCACCAGCACAGTGAAAAGCCTACGCGCACCTTCATCACCCGTTCTCCATTCTCAACAACAGATTCTAACGAAATCATCGTTGGGTTCGGTTATGGCGGCAGTATCCCCGTCAAAAGGGGGACAACCACTACATGCCTATCATCATCATGATGGTATGAGTGTTCACACACCACCTGCTTCGTTGTCAAGTGTGCCAGTATCAGTACCAATAATTACACCACATCCGCATACACACTTGCATGTGACTAATTTGAAAATTCATCATTATCAACACCTCCACATGGAACAACATCACCACCACCACCAGCAGACCCACCAACACCACAATTTGCATCACCCATACAATCAAGTGCAACTACCTCCTCCGCCACCACAGCACCAGCACCAGCAATCAAGTGAACGACGTTCGTTCGTGCCGTCAGCAAGTCTGCCTGTTTTACCTACTTCGTTATCGTCGTCTTGTTCGTCGTCGTCGGCTTCATCGTCGTCGTATTCGACAACCACTACTTCCCCCTCTTCACCACCGACTTCAAAACCATTGACAGCTGTTGCTCTCTCATGCACAGACACTTTGGCAACCAACCCTGCCGCTGTTGCTGTGCCTCTGCCCATGCCTCTTTCTCTACCGCTAGCAGCTCATGTAGAGGAAAATCGAATCGACGAGTTACGTGACTATCGGTCGACGTCAACTGAAAATCGTTATATGAATGAAAATGAGTACGCTGCTGCCTTACAAAGCAGAACACTCATGCATCGTGCTTATGAAGGATTCCATTACCTTCCATTGCCCATGCATATGTATCCGGCTGCGGCAGCTTCGTCGATGATAGCGCCAATCGATTTATCATTGGGCCCCAAACGACTTGCTTATTCGCTTGCCTCCACACTCAATGAGAACAACAATAATGGCCCAGAATATACTGCAATTAAGTACGAAAATCGTCGGCCTATGTATACGTACCCGTTACCTTCCATTACCTTAGGAAGTATTCGTGCTACGTACTCACAAGACGAAACATTCCGTCGTCGCATGAGTAAAAGTAAGTATATTGCTAAAAGTCAACTGCAGCTGGCTATCAGTGCATTGAGCAGCTAAGCTAAAAGGAGATGTACTCGACGATCGCCATCTCTTTCTCCGTACCCGTCTCCGTGTCGT
>CAKKXW010000001.1:42492027-42502365 GCA_920937365.1 Sphaerophoria rueppellii
GATTTGTTGCTGAGTTCGCTCACTACTTTTGTACCAGTGGAGCGTTTGTCATCGTATTTTGAGGGAACGTTTGAGTAATGGCGTAAATGAGATTTAAGTATTTTATATAAAATCGACCAAGCCGTTTATGAGATATATCCAGGAAAGCTGGTAGTGAAGTAGCGAGGTAGTGGGGTGACGGGTAGTGGGTAGCAGGTAGTGGGGTGACGGGTAGCGTGTAGAAGTAGCGGCTAGCGGGTAACGGGGTGCCGAGTGGAAAGAAGCAGGAAGCGGGTAGCGGATAACAGGTAGAGGGTAGTAGGGCCCTGGATAGAGTTTAGCGGGTAGTGTTATAGCGGGGTGCAAAAGTTAAGGTCTTAAAGCTGGTAGTGGAGTAGTAAGGTAGTGGGTAACAGGTAGTGGGGTGACGGGTAGCGTGTAGAAGTAGCGGGTAGCGTGTAACGTATAGTAGGTTAACGGGGTACCGAGTGGTAGGAATCAGGTAGCGGATAAACGGGTATAGGGCAGTAGGGCTGTGGAATGTGGATAGAGTTTAGTGGGTAGTTCGATAGCGGGTGCAAAAGTTAAGGTCTTATTTTTATCAAACGAGGAAGTACGAAGTCTGCTAGGTCTTATTTTTTAGATTCGTTGCTTCTGATTTGTTGAATTGCTTGCAGCAAATTCTTTAAAAATGTGAGATTATTTTTGTTAAAAAAATGACTGAAAATGTTAAATTTCATTGAACAACCTGTATTTGGTTTGATACATGTCATTAAATTATAATCATATTGAATATTTAATATCATTTCATATCGTGTGTCACGAAAATTTCAATTGTTGGTTCTGTAGAATTTATTTCAAATTTTTACCGGATTATTTGATGCACATGTATTTTTGATTGTTTCTGTTGTATTGAGTTCGACTCATTTATTTTGTACCAGTGGAGTGTTCTGCACCGAATTTTGACAGAATGTTCTGGTAGTGGCGTGAATGGGTTTTTTAAGTATTTTGTGAAAAATCGACCAAGTCGTTATTGGGTAGCGGAGTGACAGGAAACAGGAGTATGTACAGAGGGCACAGGGGTAGCAGTAAGCGTGAAGGGTAGGATAGCGAGTAACGAGGTACCGGGGTTGCGGGAAACGGATAGCAGTTTAGGTCTTTATAAATTTGCAATCACAATCAATAAAGCTCAAGGTCGATTTTTAGAATTGTGTGGCTTAGATTTAGATGCGACGGATAGTCTTTATATCTACGCAGACAGAAAAACAAAAAATATTGAAAAATTAAATTTGTATGAAATGTAATCTCTGTTTTGTTCCTCATTTCTCAACCATCCAATCACATGTGCCACTGCGAAGTGTGGCAGGGTACAGCTAGTTGTATATAAAAATGAAAATATAAACTTTATTTTATTAATTATTATTCAAAAATTTTGTTAATACTCTTATAAATCTTCTCCTGCAGCTGCAGTGGATAACTCTGCACATATATTCATGTAATAACTGTGACAATTTTCGGAAGTTACCGTCTCTTCAGAAGTGTCTATTATCCCAACCAAACTTCGGTTAGTTATTTGGCCCAATCGGGGTTACCGTCGTCGGAGCGGAATTTTCTCCGGAGAACTACCTCGAAGCGAAATTCAGAGTAAATCAGAAAAAAATCCGCTCCGACGCACGGTTACCTCGATTTGGCCGATTGGATCGGTTAGTAAATTTCTTGCATGAAGTATAATTTTCGAAAAAAAAGCTTCCTATGAAATACGGTGGTAAAAAATCAAACGGATGAGTTGTTTGATCAAAAAGGTTGAGAGCTTCGTCCGTTTTGTGAACACTAGCATTATCAAGTATTAACCACACATGGCTTAAATTTTGTCTCTGTAGCTCTTCAAATAGTTCACTTACAAATACTGGGGTGAATTTGATTTGTAAAAAGGTGAATTTGAAGTAAAAAAAAAAAAAAAAAAAACTGTAATAGGTGTGTTTTTGTGACTCTCAAGTAAAGTTAAGTAAACAAAATATCAAGAAAACGATACAGATGGTAGGTACTCGATTTTACTGTCAATATCGATTTCAAATCAATTGCTTTCATAAAATAAACTGACAAATTTTAATACATATTTGCCATACTAAATTATTACAAAAATTGATTCAGCTCCCTCTGAGTTTGAAAAAATGTATTAACATTTCAAGTAAGTTTTACTCTCGATGAAGAGCTAAAGTAAATTTTTATTTTAGGAACTGTACTTTACTTGGTTGTCACGAAAATACGCCTAAGGCCTGGCGAGTCTGAAGCTCTGAAGGCGACCAACAATGTTCTTTGGCTAGGATGGTGTTTTCAAGGCTTTGAGCACCTAGGATGTGTCTACTATCCGTGTTTATCAAATTGACTAAAGAGAACTTCCCCTCAGCATTTGCGCTATTCAGAGACAATGAACACAACAATTGTTACATCCAAGGGGTCATGACATTTGTTAACAACATAACTACTGCCCTCTTTATTGCATATTCAGCAATTCGATGTTTTCCTTTGAAAATGGAAATTCATCCAAAAGGAGTAATATCGATTTCATACTAACATCTACATGTGTCCGTAGCTTAGATGGTTAGGTGCGTTGGCTGTTAAGCAGAACGTGCGTCGTGGTTTCGAGTCCTAATCGTGCATATAGTTTTTATTTCATCTTTCACGTTCACTGCCTCTTGCGAAGAACTGACAAAACTTCCAAGAATATCATCTGTCATGCAAAAGTGCTTCTCAACTTTGCCGTTCGGAATTGTAGGTCCCTTCAATTCTCCACACTCACCCAAAAAATTGTTGATGAGAGTAAGCCAATTAGACCTTGGATCTTCAAGATCTGTCGCGCCTAACATCTACTTTTTGGCTCACGCCCACTAAACAATGCACAGAGATGTAATGAGGAACATGTGCATCCAAAGAAGAACATATTATTATTTGCCTCTACTCCGAAAATAGGTTTCTTAAGACGATGCCAGAAAATTTTTTCCCCTTCTGGTCTGGCTATCATCTACAAGACTTACATACGTCCTAAGCTTGAGTACTACTCTCACGTCTGGGCTGGAGCTCCAGAGCGTACTTTAGTCTTCTGGACAGTATCCAAAAAAGAGCATTCCAAATGATTGGTGGCAATACCATCGTTGAGTCATTTACATGTTTGGAACACCGGCGTAATGTCTCATGTCTCACCCTATTTTACCAAAACTTCAACGGTATATGCTCTAGTGAAATAGCCAGTTGCATTCCTCCCCTTAAGATATTCAACCATAATACCCGCTCCTCCAGGAATGCCCATCAGTTCACCCTTGAGCCCAACTACGGCCGTATTGTCATGTGCAGAGAATCGTTTTCCAGCCGCACTATGTTAATTTGGAACTCTCTTCCACACTCTGTCTTCCCTAGTCATTGTAATATTCAAGAATTCAAAACCAATGTTCACCGACATCTCCTTTTACATCCTCTATCCCTTCCCTTATTCTCGCACTGTGCTTTTGGCATATCAAGAGTAAAGAAAAAAGCGTTAATTATAAAAAAAAAATGCAACCGAACATAACAGCTGCGTTATTTGTCGCTAATTTTATAAGGGAATATCGTTTTCATGAAAATTGATTTGATTGATTTTTCAGGACTTTCTTCTTTAAAACTAGAGGTATGGAATTTTTGAACCCATAAAACCCATAGACCAAGTTCTCCTCAAATCCTCCAAGGAAGGCTACTTTTAATTTAAGACTCCAGCTCCAAGCCTCCCATGCAAAATATTCCCATCGTAAGGCTTTATCAATATTTAACTTCAAATCAATGCAAAATATTATTTCCCAGATTTCAACTCCAAGCTCATTAACGCACCACCAGGTAAACTGCCACGTATGTAGTTCAATCCACTTTATCACTCTTAGACATAATTAAGAAAGACAGACAGACGATATAGATACAACAAGTGACAAACTTCCAAACAATTTATGTATCAAGATGCACCTGAATTTATTTAATATATAAACCTTCCAAATTATATCGCCTTCAAAGCAGACAGTGCGTTTTCTTATTTTCTTCTTGGAACTTGAAACCGAACACAGAATTGGTTTAATTTTCTAAGCAAACCTATTGAAAGATTATTCCTAAACATGGATTACTGCAATATTTCGGAAATCCTGGGGTTTCCCATCGTAAATTTCTATGGTTCCGGAATTTCCCATATGGATCGTTTCGAAATGGGAAATTCCAAAATATTTTGAAAATCTGGTGTGAAGTGAATTTGTATCTTTTTTTTTTTTCTTCATTCCTGCAATGTAAAATAAACCTACCTGAATGTGTGTTGCATTTAGATTTGATTTTGGCATCTTGTAACAATTATTTGTGTTTGCACAATAGTTGCAGGTGGGAATGAAATTTTGTTTGGAAATGCAAAATATTGTTTTGTTTTTAATTTATAAACTTTGGTGGATTTTGAAATTATTGTAATGACATTTACAATGTATGAGAGAATGTGATTTACTTACTTCCTCACTTATGGTGGCGCTACAGTCCAGGTCGGACCAGGGCCTCACCCAACAAATTTCTCCAGCCAGCTCGGTCCATAGCTAGCTGTCTCCAATTTCGCACGCCCAGTTGGTTCAGGTCCCCTACCACCTTTGTGCATCACGGTTTCCCTCTTCTGCGACGTCCTTCCGGGTTGAATTCGAAGACTCTACGAGCCAGAGCATTATTTTCCATTCGCTCAACATGACCCAACCATCTAAGTCATTGGACCTTAACTTTTCTGGCTAGTTCAGTGTTGCTGTACAGCTCACCGTTCTTGGTTGAATCTTCGTCTCCATTCTCCATTAATGCAGACAGAACCAAAAATCACTCGAACAATTTTTCTCTCAAAGCAACCCAAAGCGTTTTCACCGGATGTTGTCATGGTCCATGTCTCTGCACCATACATGAGGACCGGGATGATGAGGGTTTTGTAGAGTGTCACTTTAGTTGCTCGGGAGAGGACTTTACTACTCAATTGCCTTCTTAGTCCAAAGAAGCAGCGATTGGCATGAGTGATTCTTCGTTTGGTTTCAGCGCTGGTGTTGTTGTCTGAGTTGATAGCGGATCCTAGGTAGACAAAGTCCTTAACTACCTCGAAGTTAAATCTGTCTATGTTGACGTTTGCTCCAAGACATCGATGTTGGTAGTCCTTTCTTGTCGACAGCATTAACTTGGTCTTGCCCTCGTTAACCGCTAGAACTATCTTCCTGGCTTCCGTCTCAAGGCTCACAAACGCTCCACTGACATCACGCTGTGTTCTTCCAATTATGTCAATGTCGTCTGCGTATCCTAGTAGCTGGACGGACTTTTGAAAGATTGTGCCTCTGGTGTTGACATTGGAGCTATGCACAATCTTTTCAAGAATACGATGTTGAAGAAATCGCATGACAAAGCATCGCCTTGTCTAAAACCTTTTTTCAATCATCAAAAGTCACCTTTAGGTTTTTTCCGACCATGATGGAACAGCGTGAGTTTTCCATTGTCATCTTACACAGACAGACGAGTTTCTCTGGGATGCCAAAACTAGACATTGCTTTATATACTTGGTCTCTATACAAGCTATCATACGCTGCCTTGAAATCGATGAAAAGGTGGTAGGTATTGATTTGAAGTTCCTGGGTCTTCTCCAAGGTCTGCCGTAGAGTGAATATTTGATCGATGGTGGACTTTCCGGGTCTGAAGCCATACTGATAAGGATCTACCAGGTTGTTGACGAAGGGCTTCAAATGTTCACACAGCACGGCAGACAAGATCTTGTATGCGATGTTAAGGAGACTTATACCTCTGTAGTTGGTGCAGTTCAGGCGATCTCCTTTTTTGAGGATCGGGCATACGATGCTGAGGTTCCATTCGTCGGGAATGCTTTCCTCCGACCAAATTCTGCAGATGAGCTGGTGCATGCTAACTAAATCATCTCCAACTGCTTTGTACAGTTCGGCGGCTAGCCCGTCTGCCCCAGCGGTTGGGTGGAATTGTTGGCCTCCTGCACCCAAATTGAATGGTTCTGTATTGCTGACGGAGTTTTGGTCGCTTGGAATAGTGGTCTTTCCATATCTACGGTGTTATGAATGTGATTTACTTCACTGAAAAAAAAAACACTTCAACAAATTTTTTGTTGGTGAATAAACTAGTGAAACAATTTCAACAAAATGAAGAGATTATTGTTAAAATATTACTTTTTCCGTAAAATACCAACATAAATTACAAGCATGTAGGCATGTAGGCCCTTCGTAATTGTAAACAAGTTAATGTTAAAATCAAAGAGTTGTTTCTATTTACATATGTAGGTACCTACAAATGTACTCAGTATTCAAGCTTCAATAATTTTTCATTGTTGCCTTGGGAATTCTCTGAAATTCCTATGGTCTGCTTGATGTCAAGCTTTTCAATATTCTTTGGAGTGATTGATATTGTCTCAACCCTTTTTTTAAAAATCGCTGAAAATTTGTTGGTTCAAATGGAGACTTTGGAACGGCCACTGCATCGATTTCAAATTTGCTTTGGTCGCTTTGGAAGGCTTAATTCCTCCATTATCTTGAACCCCAACTTCTTCAGAAGAAAAGAACTTTATAATGGAGAGCTATACTTGCATTCGATCATCTAACGAGCATATTTCCTGCTAGCTAGAGCAGCATCATTGGTTATCAGAAACTTGCCCTGGTTCATCAGCTTTATCATCATCCGGAAAGTGATGGCTTTAAAATACGTATTTCCCGATCCATTTGATGATTGCCTAACTGGTTGATAATTTCTTTTGATTTTTGTTTGTGTTCACTTCTTGAACCTTGGGAAAATAAGTTCCAATAAGATAATTGATTGAAGTAATTGATTCACATGAGCTCCAAATCGACACCGTGAATGACGGCATCTAAAGAACTAAAGTTATGTCTAATTTTGGCAACCTTGTCAAGCTCGTTCGCAAAATGACGATGGAGAAAAAAGAACTCACGCTGCGGCATCAAGGTTGGCACGAGCTTACGAAATCTTTCGATGTCAAAAAAGGATTCAGACAAGGCGGTGTACTGTCATGCGATTTCTTTGACATCGTGATTGATAAGATAGTGCCGTCACCACTAGAGGCACTATCTTCCGAAAGTCTTCGAGGAAGGACACCCAACAGCGACGGCTCGGACAGAACGTCACAATAAAAAAATAAATAGAGTGGCGCAACAGCTCTTGAAGAACCAAGGCCTAAGTGGCTTACGCTCTTCAACAATTCTCTGGGTGCGTGTGGAGAATTGAGGGGACCAACAATTTAACGCCGATTTCGAACGGCACAGTTGAGAAGCACTTGACAGATTGATACTCTTTGAAGTTTTGTCACTTCTTTGCAAGAGGCAGTGCCCGTGAAAGATGAAATACTATGGGCACGAGTAGGACTCGAACCCACGACGTTCTACTTAGCAGCCAACACACCTAACCACTGAGCTACGGACACTACAGAACGTCACAATAGACGCATATAACTTCGAGGTAGTTTGTTTACCTAGGCTCCACTATTAACACGGACAAAGGCACTAGCGCCAGATCAGACGAAGAATAATTCTTGCTAATCGCTGTTTTTTGGGCTAAGAAAATAATTAATCGGTAAAGCCCTCTCTTGATAAACTTAGGTTAAACCATTTAACACCCTCATTATCCCAGTCCTGTTGAATGGTGCAGAAGCAAGGACCGTGACAAAATCGGATTAATGTGCCTTAGGCTGTTTCGAGAGGAAAGTTCTTCGGGTCATCTAAGGCTCTTGTGCATTGATATGGAATTTAGAAGAAGATTCAACAGCGAACTTTACGGGTTGTAAAACGACATGGATCTAGCCAGAAGGGTCAAGGTCCAGTGACTTAGATGGCTCGGTCATTTAGAGCAGATGGACACCAATGCTCCAGCCCGGAAAGCCTTCGCCATTATTGCCGAGGGATGAAGAAGTTGAGGAAGATCGCGAAAAAGGTGGTGCACCTAACTGGAAGACGACTTCGATCAATGGAGTGCAAAACTGGAGACAGCTAGCTAGGGACCAAGTTGGCTGGCGAAGACTGTCCTTTGAGGCCCAAGTTCACAACGAACTGTTGCTGTACCTAAAGTAATTAAGTATGGTAGGCTTTACATCGTTTTTTTTATCATGGAGTAACCCATATTGGTTTGTGAGGATAATAAAACGCGCTTTATGCATTCTCTCGCTCTTTTGTATACCATAACAATTAAGATGTTTCACCATCTCGGCATTTGTAGATCGTTGAGACATTTACGTCACTTGAAGATCGACGTAATGTCACGTAGTTTCTCATGCCTCACTCCACCGTTATATCAACGGTTTTTGCTCTAGTGAAATAGCTAGTCGCATTCCTCCCCTTAAAATATTCAACCGTATAACCTGAGCCGCCTGGAATGCCCATCATTTCACCCTCGAACCAAACTTCGGACGTACAGTCAGGTTTAGGGAATTGTTATTTAGCCGTACTAAGCGAATGTGGAACTCTCTTCCACTCTTCCACTCTTGTGATATTCAAGAATTCAAGACCAATGTTAACCGACACCTTATCCTAACCCCTCTCCGTTTATCCTACTTTCCTTCACGCTGGCACTGTGCTTTGCTTTGGCATAAAAAGGGAACACAAATCCCTTAAGTGCATGCTTATTATAAAATCAAAAATCTGAGACATTTCCCAATCGTTCTTAGTTCGATCAAGCATCAGTTGAGATTATATTAGATCTCACCTTTAAGATACCTTACCTCCTCTTTTTTTTCCATTATCATAGTTGCAAGCATTTTACTTTCTTATTTAAAATACATATTTGTGATGTAAGCATATGTCAGCATTGGACTTTACCTAAGTTAATTTCTATATTTCTGCTCTGCACAGTTAAATTTATATTCAAGATGAGTCAATCAATTAAATACATTAAACTCATATTTAAATATCAATAAAAGAAGAATATTTTAATGAAATATTCGAAAGGTGTATGTACAACGACAAACCATTTAAGCCATAAAATATACATCAGGTGTCAGTCATGATGATATTGTCACCATTTCGGGATCATTATTGATAATTTTTGTATTCACAATTCTCCTTCATTTGACAGTTTGTCTCGTGCCACCCGTATCACCCCTATGAACGTTGCCTAACCTTTATCACAACATACAAGAAATTATAATTTCAAGCAGTTTATGTATATCATTGGCGTTCTATGCATGCTACGTGCTTTAATCATATAATTTTTCTGCGCAGGTGCGCATGATTTGGCCACAACCCATCCGTTTTTGGACAGTCAAAAATCTAATACAAATTTTGATGACATTCAATGCTTACCTCTTAAAATTTTAATTCTTATTTTCGATTGGTCAGAGGCGATATCTGTGTATCTAAAATAAATAAATAGAGTGGCGCGACAGCTCTTGAAGAGCCAAGGCCTAAGTGGCTTACTCTCATTCAACAATTCTCTAGGTGCGTGTGAAGAATTGAGGGGACCTACAATTTTACGCCGATTCAGAACGGCAAAGTTGAGAAGCACTTTTTCATGACAGATGATACTCTTGGAAATTTTGTCAGCTCTTCGCAAGAGGCAGTGTCCGTGAAAGATGAAATAAAAACTTTGGGCCTGAGTAGGATTCGAACCCACGACGTTCTGCTTAGCAGCCAACGCACCTAACCACTAAGCTACGGACACTACGGACACTGTGTATCTGTCACAATTTTATTCAAAATGCAATGTGATTTATTTGAATCCAATTGATGGTTTATATATTCATTTACTAGCCGACCCTGCGAACTTCGTCTCGCGTATTCCACAGCCGAATCCCACTAATGAAAAACTTTCGCTCAAATTTGAGACAAGTGTATCTTGGAATTGAAATAAGTTGGGTTCTGTTAGACGATAAAAAACTGTATAGGATTGAACAAGTCTGTTTAGTCTGGATGATTTTAAATAATATTGTAGCAGTCTTTTCCTTTAATATGTTGATGAAACTTGTACCGTAAAATTCTAAAGAGCAGTTTGAGATATGGTCTTACTTACTTACTTAAGGTGGCGCTACAGTCCGTTGTGGACTTGGGCCTCAATCAACAGGCTCCGCCAGCTAGCTCGATCCTTAGCTAGTCGTCTCTAGTTTTGCACTCCGAGTTGATTGAGGTCCTCTTCCACTTGAGTGCGCCACCTGAGTCGCGGTCTTCCTCTCCTCCTACGTCCCTCGGGAATAGTGTCGAAGGCTTTCCGGGCCGGAGCATTGGTGTCCATTCGCTCTATATGACCGAGCCATCTGAGTCTCTGCACCTTGACCCTTCTGGCTAGGTCCATGTCGTTGTACAACCCGTAAAGTTCGCTGTTGTATCT
>CAKKXW010000001.1:42527194-42541717 GCA_920937365.1 Sphaerophoria rueppellii
GAATAAAAAACAAAATGAAACTGAAAAAAAAAAAAAAATATTTTAATTGATTTCAGTATTAAATACACTCTTCAGATCTACCTTCCTTTTTCTCAATCAACTTGGGTTCCTTTTTTCAAGTTTGAATTACGTGAATGTATAAAAGTGTTTAATATATAAATTGTATTGTCTTCCTCTGTGAACTTTTATAAAATACACTGTGGTAACGCAGAACTCAGTTTGTATCAAATTTTGCCAAAGGCCATCCATCTGCGTTTTCTTAATTCTTACACATACAAAATACATACTCTCAAAGATCTGTGTATAAAAGCACTCTACATTATATTCAAGGCCAAACAAATATCTCCACAGAAAAGTCTCATAAAAAAATTATTATTATGTCCTTGCCGTTCTTATGCAAGCATATTTTTCTATAAGGCGTTCTCGTTCTTCCCTTACGCCATTTTTCCTGAATTCCCCATTGAAAATAATCTTCAAATTCTCCAAAGCAGTAGTTCTCAACTTTTAGGTAGATGACTCTAGGATCGATGCCAGGACCATGGTACTAGATTTCCAATCTTGGTAGTACTAGTCTATTTCATATACAAAGGTTTTACCTGCTTCAATTTTGTTCTTGATAAAATTTTCGATAAAATGTATATTTTTGAGATATTTGCAAATTACCGATGAAAAACGGGAAAAACTTGCGAATTTTCAATTGCCAATGACTTGAAAAGTATTGGATTTTTCGAAAAACTTTATAAATGATTTTTTGCTTCTATCGATATTCGCGGTTATATATACAAAAAAAAAAAAATCACCCCGAGAAGGGGTGGCAACCATCCCAAGGTGGTTGCGGAGCTCAAATCATTTTCACTTTTGAAGTTAAGGGTAAGATGAACCTGATTCCAAAATTTCATGCAATTCGGTTCACAGTAAAAAAAAAAATCGGACCAATAATGCTTCAATGACTGCACTATTTGTTTAAACTAATAATCAATCAATAAATTAGTTTCAACTTACCATTTTATAGACCACAAACCAGACAGACAATCCATTAAGGGAAAAACCCGCAACATTAAATGTGCAGATCTGAATTGTATAGAAAATAGAATGAATGCGTTCGCGTGAATAAGAGAACACCGCGCTGTATTACCGACATTAGAAAGGGGAATCCAGTTTCGATTTGAACGGATATTGGGATAGCGTGAAGTGAAATTTGAACAAAATTCCCCCCGATGAATAGCAGAATAGGGCTGATGACTTGAATGGCTATTCAGCTTCGGAACGGCAACAAGCACAAATTCAACACACTATCCTTAACAAACCAAAAGACAATCCCAGTGCATGTTTGCAATGCAAATACAAAATAAACATTTTATTAGAAATAAAAATTATAAATTCTGTAGTTAACATTCCATAATTGTATGTTTTTGTGTTTTTTTTTCAACCAACCGAGTACATATTTATTTTTTTTTTGCATTTTTGGTGCATTGAAATAAAAATAAAATATAATAAAGAAATCATCTATGAACTGAAAAAAAAGTATTTTTTTTTCTATTTTTATATTTAAAGTGCTCGTAGAATTTACAATAAATTAAATTTCCCGAAACACGATAAATTCAGGAATTAATTAATAATCGATTCAGCATTCCAGCGGCGTCCATCATTGTACTTAGGGTCCGACATGGTACGGCACGAACAGAGTAACTCGCACAAAGCCAAGTCCTTTCGTTGCGGTTAAGCTTGGATTTCGATTTGTATGCTATCCATCCAGGCAAATCCAGGCAACATCTCCGTTATTTTTGTCGGCAAAGCAAGCTGACACAATTCTGCTTAGTGATTTCTTGAGGGCAGACTTCCCACATCTGTCTGTTACTGTCTTTAACAAACTGACGGATTGAGGTCTAGCGCAATTGTTGATGACGAAATGTCCACACATTGGAGTTGACCGTACTTCTGAAGACGCTTTTCATTTAGAACGTTTTCTTCGAACGTTTTCATTTTGTCTGTGTTCTTTCTCTGCTGATGATCTTCGAGTTATTTATTTTGATTTTATATATTTTCTTTTTTATATTTTATACGTTTCTTGTAAATTGTTTTTGTTTTTTTTTTCTAAATATTTTTTTGTATACTTTTTTGATGTTGTTTGATTAATTGTTGCTCTCGCTGTTTTATATTGCATTGTTATATTCCCAACACACGGTTTTGTCACTTTTTGTATGTTTTTTTATGTACTCGTTTCCCAGTTACCACATGAATGAATGCAACTGGGTGCTGTTTTTGTTGTCTTTAGATTATTTTAACCTTTTTTCATGCAATCAGTACGGTTGTGAAAATTGACTTTGGTTACTAAAGCCAATGCTGGGGCGATCGCCTACCTGTACCTTGAAGAGAGAAGAACAGAAACAAGTTAAACGAATGGGGAAAAACACATTTTGTGAGAAAACGCTTTTGATTTTTTTTAAAGGTCTAGGCTAGGCTAGGATACATTTGAAGTCAAGAGAGGTTTTAAACGAGGCAACTTGAAATAGCATGCGAATTTTTCAACATAATTTTTGAAGAAGTGTTCGCAAAACTCTATAAGATATTGTTTGTCGTGCTGTGTGAACGTCTGAAGCTCTTCGTCAACAACCTGATATGTCCTTAATCCTTATCAGTGTGGCTTCAGACCCGGAAAGTCCACAATTGTCACAAACGTCAACATAGACAGATTTAACTTCGAGGTAGTTAAGGACTTTGTCTACCTGGGATCCGCTATCAACTCAGACAACACCAGCGCTGAAATCAAACGAAGAATCACTCTTGCCAATCGCTGCTTCTTTGGACTTAGAAGGCAATTGGGTAGAAAAGTCCTCTCCCGAGCAACTAAAGTGACACTCTACAAAACGCTCATCATCCCGGTCCTCATGTATGGTGCCGAGACATGGATCATGACAACATCTGATGAAAACACTATGGGCTGCTTTGAGAGAAAAATTCTTCGAGTGATTTTAGGTCCTGTCTGCATTAATGGAGAATGGAGATGAAAATTCAACCAAGAACTGTACGAGCTGTACAATGACATTGACCTAGCCAGAATAGTAAGGGTCCAACAACTTAGATGGTTGGGTCATGTTGAGCGAATGGAAAATAATGCTCCGGCTCGTAGAGTCATCGAATCCAACCCGGAAGGACGTCGCAGAAGAGGAAAACCGCGACTCAGGTGGCGCACACAGGTGGTAGAGCACCTGAACCAACTCGGGGTGCGAAACTGAAGACAGCTAGCTAGGGACCGAGTTGGCTGGAGAAGTTTGTTGGGTGAGGCCCAGGTCCGACCTGGGCTGTAGCGCCACCATAAGTAAGAAAGTAAGTTCGCAAAACTCAGGTAAACATGAGAGGGCTAATATTTTAGAAGAGATTATTGTCATATTTGGAAGAACACACCGTGCGTTTGGGTCCCTTGACGGGTCGACGGTAAATGTTAGCAAGACCAAGTTAAAACATATGACATAGTGGTTTTAGTATCAGGTAAGTTCCTTACCATCATCGAAACCATTATGGAAAACGCATTATAGGATTTATCTTCTTGGGCAACTAAGAACAATCTCGGGGTCAACCACACCAAGACAGAGCTAGTTTTGTTCACGAAAAAACGGAAACTGGAGGGCTCCAACCCTCCTAACATAAATGGTATTCCTGTAAAACTTTCTAAGGAAGCTAAATTTCTAGGAGACTCCAAGCTTACATGGAAGCGTTATACTGAGGAAAGAATGAAAAAAGCACTATGTGCATTCTACACATGCAAAAGGACTTTCGGTGTACGTTGGGGTATGCGACCGCAAGTCATCCAATGGATGTACACAGCGATTGTAACACCCCATTCTTACCTATGGCTCTATTGTATGATGAAAAGCGGTGGAAAAATCAAGCTATCTCAAGAACCTGAATAAGGTACAGAGACTAGCCTGTATAGGAATAACAGAGGCTCAGAGATCCACACCACAAGCTGGGTTGGAAATAATCCTGGATCTCCCGGGCCTGGTTGAGTTCATAAGGTGCACGGCAGCCAAAACTGCAATTCGTTTAAAAGAACTGAGTTTTTGGAAGCACAGCACTTATGGACACGGGTCAATCTTACAAAGATACGAAATGATTCCAGGAATGATGGGGACCACCGATTACATTCCCCCTCTGCTAGATTTTGATAGGAAATTTTCTATTTGCAAACCAGAAAGACAGGGTTAGGATCCTAACTCACTTATAAGTAAACAGGGTATCCCTTTCTACACTGACGGTTCAAAAATGGAATCAGGAACAGATCTATGCCATTGAAAAAGCAGCTGAAATGGCACATCATGAAAAGCTAAGCTTCTCGGAGATTACTTTTTTCGTGGACAGCCAGGCTGCTATCAAAGCCTTAGCCAGTGAGACCATAAGATCAAAGGCAGTTTTAAACTGAAGGAAAGAATTAAATAGAATATGCCACACTAACCAGGTTAAGCTCTCCTGGGTTCCTGGACACAGCAATATAGAAGGGAACGAAATAGTAGATGAACTAAAAAGGAAAGGGTCAGAAGCAAATGCAAGTAGTAGCGACCATTCAGATAGGAGACCACTCGTCCGGATTGGAGTTCTCAAGAGGAAGATAAACCTTAAATCCAGGGACGATTGCATAATCTCTAGAACTTTATGGCCTAACACTAATGAAAAAGAAACTCGGTATATTCTATCGCTGAGTAGAAAGTAGAAAGTAGAGTAGTAGTACTAACGGGTCACTGCGCCATTGGCACAATGGCCAACAAGATAGGGGCTTTTTTATAGAAAACATTAAACACCTGCTCTGTGACTATCCGAACCTCCAAACAAACCGACTCCATCATTTTGTTTGTTGGGGAACTAGATTATCTAGCACAGGTCTCAAGGGCAAACACGAGGAAATGTATAGATAGCACAGGCTGGTTCGTTAACGAGCCAGTCTACGTTAATCGGCAAATTTGAAGAACATCGATGCTAACTTTTATTTTCATAGGGGATCACAATGGACTAGTAGACCCCCTGTATGCAACAGTTCACGCTGTGCACATACCTTATCACCTTACCTTACCTAACCTAAGTAAATACTGTCAGCAGGAAGTATCGACATTAAAGACAGTGTTAGCTTTGAGGAAGTTAATGACTACCAGCGCTGAAAACAAACGATGACTAGGAAGGCAATTAAATTAGATCTACCACGAGCAGCTACCCCGGATGGTCAACAACCAACTAGGAGACAGCTTGCTGGGTATAGTTAAGAAACTTACTTGATAACCTCTTCCATCTACTTACATTAAAAGCAACATCCTGGGACAAAATTCCATCCATCTGGGATATTTGTCCAAAATCTTGAGACAAATCATGCTGTTGAGAGAGTGTAAAGCCAGGTTGTGACATATTTTGCGACATAAGTTGCTGAGTAAGCGGAATTCCACTGCCTTGGCTATTGCGATTCTTCGAATAAAGTTTATCATTATTTCCCGGACCGTCACCGCGTGACGACTTTGGTGGCATTCGATCACCACCACCACCTTGACGACGACCTTGTTTCGCAGCCTGAATAGCCTGCTGATGTTGGTTGTAGAATCGTGGCGGAATATTGCTCATGTTCATGAACATGCCAACAGGAACTGGCATGTTATTCATAGCGGCCTGGGCTCGTTCTGGCGATATATAACTTATAGAGTCGTGATGAGATCGTCCAAACATATCCATTCCCATGTTGCGTGACGGATATGCACCACCTGCCATCGGATTCATATTTGGTCCGGATGGATTCATTGCATTCAAATTATGTCCAATGGGTCCGAAGCCAGGATTAGGATTTGGTCCAAAATTACTGTAGCCACGAATTCCCGAACGATCATACATCGATCCAGGGACCATGGCTTCCTTGGCATCGCACATCATGGTACTCATAAAGTGGGCACCGATGTTCATCGTGTTGACAATTTTCTTTGGCTTCTGGAATTGAATAAGTGATTCCTTGAGATTATTCAGCGAACCCTCGACCAAGACTTTGCGATCTTTATAGAAATTCAAAAGATGATTCCACAATGGCTGTTTGGACAAGACTTTGGGATTGCCAACAATAATAGTGCCATACTTTGAGCGGGTCAGGGCAACATTCAAACGACGTGGATCGTTCAAAAATCCAATTCCTTGACGTTCGTTGGAGCGAACACAGGACATTATTATGATATCTTTTTCACGACCTTGGAAGGCATCAACACTTGCGATTTCGATTTCTTGGTACAGTTTGGAGTGTAGACTTCCTTGGTATTGCATGTACTGCACGAGATAGGCTCTTTGGCCTTCATATGGCGTTATGATTCCAATTTGTTCTGGCTTCACGCCGGCTTTAAGGAAACGAGTTGTGATTTTCTCCACATTAGCTGCTTCGGTGCGATTGAGATATGAAGTCCCAGATCCAGCAATTTCCTCGGATCCTTGAGTCACAAGGAAGAACATCGGCCGATCGGCTTGCGGCCATGGGAAATCAATTTTAAGCTTGCGATCCTCGGCGCACACGCCGTTTTGCAAACTACCTTCGTAGAAGAAATTCGATGGGAATTGCGACAATTCGGGATGCATACGATATTGGACTTCCAGACGGAATGGCCGAATGCCAAGCACAACTAAACGTTCGAACAAACTTTGTGAGAGACCGGCACGGGCTGCCTTCTTGCACATAACCACCGGTCCTAATTGACAGTGATCTCCTACCAAAATCAATTGTTTTGCTCCAAGAACTACTGGGACCATACATTCGGGTTCGGTCGATTGCATGCTCTCATCGATTAGGATTGATGAGAATTTAATGCTCTTCAAACGAGGATCACCAGCTCCTACACAAGTGCAGCAAATCACATCGGCAGCTTCGAGAAGCTGGAATTCGGCAGCTCTTTTGAGCATTCTGTAGCGTTTCTCATCGGCTCTGCTTAGTTCTCCAGTTTCATCCTTAAGCTGCTGCAGCTGTTTCAGTTCGACGTTGGTTTCCATGTTACGGATTTGATTGTGAAGTGCTAAGAAGCTTACAGGGCTATCGATGGCCTCACGAGACTTGGCACAAACCCGGACAACTTTCAAATTAGTTCTGTGGATCTTCTCCGTTAGTTGGTCAACTGCGGTGTTACTAGGAGCACACACCAATACGGTGCCTCCGCTCTGTTTGACCAACTGATAGACGATAGTAGCCGACGTGACCGTTTTTCCAGTTCCTGGAGGTCCCTGAATCAAGCTCAATGGTCGCTGGATTGCATGTTTAACGGCATAGACCTGCGAACGATTTAGATCGGGCAGATTTGGAGCACTGAATAATTTCGGTATCGGCCCACGAAATACATCATCCCAGCCGTCGGGACGACCATGTCCCAAGAGATGGGCATAGATGTAATGCGACACCGAATTACGATCCATTGCGAAAACCTTCAATGCCCTCAACATTCGATCGAACGAAGTACACTTCCAAATGAAGTCCACAGCAAAGTTCGACGTAAATTTAATTGGAGCCCCTCCACTGTTCTTCAACTCTAGCCCAATGTCCTCACCATAGTTATCGGGCACTTTGATAACATGACCGATTTCACTCCATGGTTCGTGGAGTTCACCGGCGTAACGAAGTCTCAGCTCATCGCCGTGCATTAATTTCATGTCGCTATCCGTCTTGGCCAACGTAAAGTAGGCAATTGTTTTCTTGTTCAAACCCACGTCCCAGCGAACTTCGATGTTTTCTTGAGTCTGGGACTCTTTGAGCTTTTTATCGTATTCGGCTTCAAGGCGCACTAATGGCCCGAAGACCTTTTCATACTGATAGCCATCTTCGTAACGCAGTAGAACTTGAGTAGGTTCCGTATCAATGCCGGGTTTTTCTAGATCTTGGAAAGTGGCCTCGATGTTTTCTTTCCATAATTCCTCGAGTTTGTTAATTTGGCCAGCCGATATTTGACGGGCTCGCAATTGTTCTTGATCGGAGGGTACTTTCACTAGCCAGGCCAGAAAACACCGATCGCTTATGAGTGGCTTCCATTGCTCTTGGTCCCAGTTCATGTCCTTGAGTGAATTTTGAGCAGCGCATGGTTGTCTAGAAAATAAATCGAAAAATTAAATCTTCCATGGGTCTTAACTTTTTGACAAGCATTACCTGCACAGTAGCACAACGACGGAGTCCGCTTTTGCTGGTATAAAGCCCAACACGAACACATTTCGCACTCCACACGAATAACACTCCAAGACAGTTTCACCCAAGGGTCCATCACTGTGCAAGGTCACCTCACGATGTTTGGCACGTACCAAGTGATTAACAATATGCGAACCCGAAGTATTGCCTCGTCCATTGCAAAACCATTTCTTACAATTGTTACACATAACCACAGTACCTGGGTCATGGATGCCACAATATTTGCAAGCATGAGGAGGCAACTCTCTCACTGCTAAGGTACCATCTTCGTCTTCTTCTTCGAATTGCAGAGCAGCCATGCCATTTGTAATGCCTGGCAATTTAGAGTGAATTTCCAGTTTTCGTCCAAATGCATTGCTCTTTAAATAAGTTTTAATTTTTTATGTTAGCTGGAATAAATAATGTTATTTTGTTCAACATACTTGGCTGGGTGCTGCAATCGGATCTAATTGCGAGGATTGCGTCTGGGACTGCGACGGAATTGTGAAATCACGGAAGTCAAATTCCGATGCCTGTGTGTCGGCCCCGATTAAGTCATTCTCCTCAGTGTCAAGAAAAGTCAGAGTTTGTGAACTAGGTCCATACGTGTCCACACTCATCGTAGCTACGATAGCAGATTGTTTTTTTTTTTAAATATTACAATTTACCACGTTCTGTGTCACGGGTGTATTGTGTCGTCGCACTTGACAAAAAAAAAAAATACCCAACTGCGAAAATATCTTTATTTCGTGGGCGGCGTAACACGATGGTTGATATAAGGCTTATTAAAATGTCAGTTAGTAGAAATATTTATCAATTGCTTTGGGTATTCGTATTTTAAATTTTGTTTTGCTCGAGTTTAGTTCCGGTATTCAAGTATTTTTAATGATGAAATAAGTGCGCGAAAACATTTGACTCGACAAAAGCATTTTCCGCTGATTATTAAAATATGATCAACGAATGAAAAGAAATTGTGTGGATTGGAAATGGATATTGGAAATTGGAAATTCCATATTTTGGCAGCTGTCAAAAATGAATAGCCTACGTAAAACAACAAGAAAGCTGATGAGCGAAAAGGTGAAATGATAGGGTTCTCTCGTTCTTACTTATACGATCTGCTTATATTCTCAAGAATCATAGGGAGACATCAGTTATTCCATTACACTTTCTAGTTTTATATTCACCATGCGGGAATTCACCATTGATGTGGGAAGACAAATTGAGCTCATTCAGTAATTTTTATTTCATTAAAGAGCTGAACAGAATGCATCGCCAGTCGCCCGACGACTAAAATGACAGCTGTGAAAAATGAGAAATTTGTATGGAAGTCATTGAATAAGAAGTACAGGAAGGGGTCTTATGAACAAGAATTGAAGCAATTTTCTAAGTAGTGTGAGTTTCACAAACCCAAACGCATTACAACAGGGCTGGTCTGCAGTTAAATAGTTAATCTCAGGGGCGCCAAGCAAAATTTGATTAAATCAAGATTTCATCGATTTTGCTTCAACTTATTTTTTTCAATCTCAATTCTTTTTTAGGAAGCATGGTGTTTTAACACTTAAGATGCACTGCACGGTTTTTAATGTTTAATTTTTTATTTTCCAGTAAATTTTCTTGATTTTTCATCCGTAATTCATCACGTTTATTACGCCTATTGTTATACAAATAACAAATAAAAACGTTTCGAAACACGATGGAAGAACTATTCAAGGCAACCGTGCACACTACGGTAACTCAACGCATTGCAGCGCCTTACCATCACGAACAGAAATAATACACCCCTGAACTCGACATCATCAGACATTTTTGTTGCTTCACTCACGTACACTGTACATGTAGCTAATGCCGCTTCCTGTACTTCTTATTCAATGATGGAAGTCGCCCATAAGCGATATAATGCGTCGTCGTCGCCTTACTAGTCGCTCAAATGTTGAATTTTTTTCATCGCGCGAATTTTTTTATTTTCACACCCCAAATTGATTCTCTCTGGGGCAAAAAAAAATTTCCGCTGAGCGAATGATGATTATTTTTCTGCTCGCTTGTATTTTTTTATTTTAACATCTCTTGGGCAAACATTCTGTTTAAGCTCGCTTCGCATTGCACGAATAACGGTTATTATTTTTCCTATAATTTAAATTTCATATCAAATAAATTATTCAAATTTTTTTTCTAGTAAAATCATAATGTTTTCTGTAGTGACCATTATGGCAAAATGTCACGCAATTTCTTTAATTTCAGTAATGGAATAAAATAGTTCTGCTTTTAAGTTTATATAAGTATATTGTTCTTCTTGTCGAAATAATTTGGTGCATAAAATTTAATAATTAAACCTAAGATTTCATTTCAAAACATTTTTGAAAAACAAAAACACAATCTATTCTTTCTTGTTTGTACTTACATGACCAAGGTAGGCAATATGAATTATAAGCAGCTGCTTATATCCGCATGCTGGAAGAATTGTTTGACGGACCACAAAAATAATGAACATGCTTAATCCTTTTCAATTATTGTTTCCTTATAAAACAATTTAGATTCCTCTGATTGGAATTGCGCCTTAGTTGTTCCAAATTGATTAAAAACCGACGTATTTTTAAAAATGTTTATTATATCGAGAAGACAATCGGGATTTTTCGGCAGTGTTTTGTTTTTTATTAGGTTACCATATTGCACCCGCAGGTGTAAATGCCTTTTTGTTGCAGGGGTTATTGCCGCGGGTGTTATTGCACTGTACTGTAGTGAAGAACCTCGGTATCTAGTTGGACCAGTATTTTTATTTTGACAAACATGCTGCTCTGACTAAGGCCAGACGAGCCTTCACTGTGACGAAACGGCTGTTTTACAGCAGTAAAGGTAATTTGCTACATGGCCCTCATACGGCCAGTGATCGTTTATGGTTGTCCAGTGTGGTTCAACATTCCCCTTCCCAAATGAAGAAGTTTCGGGTGTTCGAGAGGCAGTGTCTTCAGCGCTGTCTCGGTTGATATCGGACACCGGAATCTTCTTATCTACATTATTATTCAAATGAGGTTCTATACAACGGAGCTCGAATCAACAGAGACCTATATTGGGCTATATTGCGAGACCTATGAGTTCAACCAATAATTTGATTTTCAGGCCGTTCTATCCGAACGACAATTACTTCGAGAATACACACTTGAGCGGCTTCATTCCACCAGAGGCATTTCTCTATTTAGACCAGTGCGGCATGATACAGGCTAGATTGGCAGAACCGCTTAGCTTATCTACCATGTGTAAAACTGTAACGGCGACTCCTGTATGAACGGGGCATCCTCGCTCGTGATGGAGCGGAACTGCTTTTGTTCAGTAGGGCTGTGTCCGAACAGGACGAAATTGATAGGGCGAAGCCGGAGAACCAGTTTTGGTGGCTTCAAACGGCATTTGACAATGGGTAGTTCGGGGTAGGGTATTTTTGGATTGGCCGGCTTACATATTTGTTTTAGTCTTAGGTCTTAGGTTTAAGTAGAGTAGCTATGGTTGCACTATAAAATATCATTACGAAAAAAACATACAAAGAAGTGAAAAAGTGAAAAAAAATCAACTATATAAGACCTAATAAAAAAAAAGACAATTAAATAAATAAATAAACAGAGTGGCGCGACAGCTCTTGAAGAGCCAAGGCCTAAGTGGCTTACTCTCATCAACAATTCTCTGGGTGCGTGTGAAGAATTGAGGGACCTACAATTTAACGCCGATTCCGAACGGCAAAGTTGAGAAGCCCCTTTTCATGACAGAAGATACGCTTGGAAGTTTTGTCAATTCTTCGCAAGAGGTAGTGTCCGTGAAAGATGAAATAAAAACTTTGGGCCCGAGTAGGATTCGAACCCACGACGTTCTGCTTAGCAGCCAACGCACCTAACCACTAAGCTACGGACACTACAAAAAAAAGACAATTACAATTAAAAAAAAGGACATAGTTTTTGCCGCTGTGGTTGTTCCAGTTTTAAGTACTTTGTAGGTAGAATAGGTAATTTTAAGTTCTATTTTAAGGACGCTGGTTTGTAAGTAAAATCCCCCAAAAAAGACAGTGGCATCAGTTTTTTCTTAATTTTTCTAATAAAAGAAAAATAAATTAATTAATTTTAAGAATAATAAATTGCTTAGAGCGCCCGATTGGGGCCAATAAGTTATATTTAAGTAGTAATAATTAGGGTAGTTTCCCATTTTTGTCAAGCATGTAAGTAGATTAAAGTTAAATGAATAAAAATGAATTTCTATGGTGGGCATAGAGAATATTATAATATCTATAGTCGCGACTTCGGGTGTTCGCTCGATACAATGCTCAGGTTTGAGTCGAGGTGGGTTTCATGGGCTCAGATTTCGAAAATAAGATACCGTTGAGCTCAAAATTTTCAAAAAAACAACTTAAACATACAAAAAAATACATGTAATATGAAAAATAAATACGTTATACTGTTTCCTTGCACTTTTAACATATAATTGCACTATAATTTACCAATATTTGTATCAAAAATCTTAATAAATTATAAAAAAAAACACAAGAGAAAATCGGAATAGTACGCATACAATGGTGCGTTAAGTCTCGTATTTGCTGTCATAGAGAATATATAATACCTAGAGTCGCGACCTTTTCCTTCTTTGCCGAAAACACCCTCAACATTTTTCTGAGGTGAACTCTCATAATCTTCTCTTTTTTTCGTGTCCGTGAATCTGTATAAGAGGTGACAAAAGAGTGAATACTCAGCCGTGAGTAAAATTTTTTTCCTGTTGCCTAAAGCAGTGTTACCACATGGCCTCTATAAAGTCAAAAAGGACTCGTTTATATTTTGTAAAAAACAATCACATGATTAAATCGTCTATTTCTTGTCCTAAGCGTTTGTATTTCGAACATAAAAACCATACAATGAATTTTTCTAATGTTCAAAATTAAAAAATAAAGATTTATGAAAGAATTACAATTTTTTTAGCGTGTTTTTTTTTTTTTTTTTGTAAATGACTCATTTTTCAAGCTTCTGGGACTCGAAAATATTTTCCCTGCGATAGCACTGGCCCAAAGTGACAGACTTCCACCACAGCAAATACGAGACCATAGAGAGTATATAATGCCTAGAGTCGCGACTTCGGGTGTTCACTCTCTTTCTGCCTACAAGCTGCAATTTGGTCGTTTTGTACTAACCCAGTGAGAATGTGTTAGTTTTCCAATGCTTTTTTAAATGAGAAACTGCACCAATACATTCGCACTGAGTTAGATACAATTGCTCAGGTTTGAGTCGAGGTGGGTGCCATGGGCTCAGATTTCGAAAATAAGATTCCGTTGAATTTATTAAGATTTTTGATACAAATATTTGTAAATTATAGTGCAATTATATGTTAAAAGTGCAAAGAAACAATATAACGTAGTTATTTTTCATATTACATGCATTATTTTGTATGTTTTAAGTTTTTTTTGAAAATTTTGAGCTCACCGGAATCTTATTTTTGAAATCTGAGCCCATGAAACCCACCTCTGTGATGAAACTCATGAACACAGAGGAGGTATACCTAGAGTCGCAACTCAAGGCATTTTGCTCTCTTTCGCCCTAAAAAATTAAATTTGATAAAATATCCACATCAATGTGAATGTGTAGGTTTCTCAATGCATTTCAAATGGGGTGAACCAATACATTAGCATTGATATGGAGTTGCACAGATTCACGGACACAAGTAAAGAGAGTAAATTGCAAAATTTTTTGGACGCTGATTTTCAAAAAAAGAGAACGAGTTGCGACTCTAGGTAATACCCCCTCTATGCTCATGAAACTTTTCGAGTGTCCTATGAATTTTTTGATTTAGAGCTTGACCACCTCACAATTTGTTGATTGTTTGTTGCCTATGTTGAAGTTATGCTGGCTGACGCGGCGCCCCAGGCGACCGCCTGGGTCGCCATACCCTAAAGCCGGCACTGCAGACATACTTACAAGAGTAGATTCCATATGTTAAGATACGGACTGACACCGGCAGGCTGGGGAGTTTCCTTTTACATACTCTATGTTCCAGGCGCTAGGGCATATCATATCATAATAACAACTATCTGAAAAGATCATATTGTAAAACATGCGTGCAATTTTTTTTTTTTAAATACGTTTTATTTGTCTAACAAATTGAAATACATTTTGTTCTTATTTCGATAGATTGTTTTTGATTTATGAAATGCAAATGAAAGATTAGCTCAAAATCAATATCATGTTCTGTTTTTAAAAACAATGTAATACATTACTTGAGGTATGCAATTAAAAATGAAAAGTCTATCAACAATAATACTATACTATACGGGATCGCGGACCTTGTATCTCATACATTTTCCTTTGAGGGGTCGGACGGCCACAGTCAGGCATAGAATTGTATACCTTAGA
>CAKKXW010000001.1:42553983-42565378 GCA_920937365.1 Sphaerophoria rueppellii
ATGCCAAAGGCGAGTTAACGAAAGAATCGCTAATCGTTCTCAATAAGAAGCGGACGTCTGCTTCTAGTACAACTACGACGGTAAAAAATGCACGAACAGAATGTTTTTTTTTTGAGTCATTAAAAACACCATTAAACAGAAAAAAAAGACTTTGACACATCAACCATTTTCAACTCACCTCCTGAGTAGAGTTTGGGAATAGTTAGAAATAGTTACAATTTGACACTTTAACACTGACCGCAAAAACGACAATTGTGGTTACGAAACGTAACTATTGGCGTGCAAAAACGAGAAATAGTCAACTATAGTCAACTATAGTCAACTATAGTCAGCGCAAGAACGCACTTCAGCGCCGAGATCATGATCTTCGTCTGCAGGCGAAGAATAACTCTTGCTAATCGCTAAGAAAGCAATTGAGCGGAAACCGTAAAACACCCTCATCATCCCAGTCCTGCTGGGTGGTGCAGAAGCATGGACCTTGACAAAATCGGAGAAATGTGTCATAGGCTGCTTCGAAAGCAAAGTTCTTTGGGTATGGCCCCGTGTGCAATGATGGGGAATAGCGAAGAAGATACAACAGCAAACTTTACACGTTGTAGAACGACATGAACCTTGCCAGAAGGATCAAGGTCCAAGGACTCAGATGGCTCGGTCTTTTATGGCGGATGGGCACAAATGCTCCGGCAAGCAAAAGAAGACCGCGACTCAGGTGGCGCACTCAAGTGGAAGAGGACCTCAATCAACTTTTAGTGCAAAACTGGAGACAGCTAGCTAGGGACCGAGTTGGCTGGCGGAGACTATTGGTTGAGGCCCAAGTCCACACCGGACTGTAGCGCCATGTTAAGTAAGTAAGTAAGTAAGTAAGTAAGTAACCTAAGAACGACGCACGACATGGAGAAACCTCCTAAGTCTAAGCTCATTGGCTCCAGTGATATTTTTCTTTTCAATTTCAACCACGACAGAGCTTAACCAGCCCCACTTAAATGCGGTATTTCAGACAACTAAAAAAGTCCTGAACTTTTGCGCAAGCTTCGTATAAGGAATCTTTGTCGACACCAGCACGGGTTTAGAAAATTCTATCACAGTCAGGATCAGTTCTTGGAAAACATTCAAATTTCTTAGTATAAGGGCTGCACCAAAGATTGTTACCAGCGAGTATGTTGGATCGCATGGCCTTATTCCTTAGTGTGAAGAAATTCAGCACATAACCTACTAGACCATCCATATCAATGTCGTAATCAAATACTCTTCAAAATCGGGGTTTGCCAAGCTATCGTAAATCAAAACCGCAGGCTTATCAATTTCTTGATTAAGTTAAGCTACTCTGAAAAACTAATACACTGAGTACGTGGTTTTCTTATTGTTTTAACACAGTGTAGTAGATATGCTGAAGTAATATTGTGTCCGCTTAGTTATCATTGACCATTAAATCTTTAGAGCTTCCTAAAATCTCAAACGGCAGAGCAGTGGCTGGCTCTTTTGCCAGTTACACACATACATTCATATAAGATTTAAATAGTCTCAGAAAAAAAATGATAACGCTCTTGGGCAAATCGGAAATGCGTAAACACAATTCTTTCAGAAATGTAAGCATACGCCGCAGATACCCATTTTGTTTCTTAGTGTTCACTGCACTGTAATTGTAGATGAAAAAGTATCTAAGAGTACAATTAATGTAATTTTTAAATTCCTGTGCCAAAAAAATTTTGATTTACAAAAAGAAAGATCAACTTTCAATACAATGCAAGTTTCATTTCAAACTGTTGGCGCACTCAAAATAAAAAACCATAGGCAACACAGTGGCCAATGGCCACTGGTGGTGACCGCGATTCGAGACCGTCAACCTTCTAAGACATTGACGCATCTATGAAAAGTTATGTGCCTTTATGAGTGCAACACCAGACGAGCTTGATCCATCACTTTTTTCGATTTATGTATTTTGTTTCTCCTATCGTCAGACGAATAGAGCAAAAAGATGTCTAGTAAAAGTCGTTCTAATAAATTCTTTGACAGAAAAGTCAACCCAAGTGCTGATTAATTGCTAGATCGCTGCTGAATTGCTGTCCCGTCCGCGTTTGTGGTCGTCTTGTCGTCAAAAGAAGATGTGGAACAGATGAAGCATGTTTCTTGACCTAATGTCCGAGTTGTCTGTACTTGGAGAAGATCCTGGTCGGTAGTTGCCATTTCAGATTTTTTGGTGATATCTGTTTTGTTTCAATCCATATGTCTGTTAACCTGAGCTTGTGATTTTGATTTGAATTTCCTTATTTATATCTTTTTTATAGAAACAAATTGTGTATGCTGAATTTGTCACCAAAATTTTTAACGAGACTTGAGAACTTGTACTCACATACTTTGAGAAAAATGGTGGTTTCTAGTGAACATAATAAATAAGATATTAATCTAGTTAAATCTAAGACTTTCGTTAAAGTTATTAGACCACGATTTAGATAATCGACTGTACTTGCAAAGCAGGAAGTTCACTACTACATTTGTCTTCTTTCCTACAAACAAATATAATTAGAACAGAGCAAAGCTTAAAAGCAAGACCGAAGATGCTTATTTCCACTAATACAAACAATCTTGAACTGACTGATTTCACAAAAAACAATTGCGTAAATATGGAATTAAATATTTGAACGAAGAATTATTTTTATTCGTTCTCCATGATTCTCAGGATTTGGTGTCATATAAAATTTCTGTACCAGATTTCGATCCTCTTAATTTTCAAAGCTTTGAGTGATAAAAAAGAGCAGATTGTCATGAAATAACGTAGAATTTTTTGCAGGCAAATGGTATGCGGGATTTCGACCGCAACCCGATCTTAAATCTAAAATTGTTTGTTCAACCACAAATTCTCAAGAACGAATTTGAAATTCACCCATAAATGCCACGAACAAGCTCCGTCAAATAAATTCACTATATCCCTTTTCTTTGCAAGTTTGCACCTGGATCACTCCAGCGAGTGTATTCAGAAATACATACCGGACAGAAACGTACCAAGGCAAATTCAAATGACTTACTCAATGGGACGAATTGAACTTAGTGCTACGATTCACATTCATTTAACTTCAGAAAATAATGTAAGTGAAAAACAGAGTAGTTTTCCAGCATAAACTAATTAACTGGAAGTAACTTACTAGAGTACGTAGCGTGTCACGTGTCGCCCACAAGCTTCATCCCGTTTAGGGCTTGCAGCTAAAGACAGGTTCGTACACTACCCTTCAAGCTGATAACATATTATTGATTAAGAAGGGACAAAATCGGAGGCCGCTTACCTCATTGTAGAAAGTTAAAGGCCATCTTGTTAACTTCCCAGAGGAAGTTATTGTAATGGGGCCGATTTCGTTTTTCTCCAATTTTTGCATATCTCCATTTCGTTTCGTTTCGAGGTCACTAGAATCCGAATCAACCCTTTTTTAATGATGTCTGTGTGTCTGTATGTAAGTTCGTATGTGCGTATGTGTGTATGTGCGTTACGTTTTTTCGGATCGATTATCTTGCGAACCACTGATCGTATTGCCATGAAATTGGTCCCATTCGACGCGGTATTGTCTTGTTAGGAGCTATAACACAACCCTAATATAATTAAAATTATAATAATTTCTGCAAAAATTTCAACGATAGTTCAAAAAATCTTATTTATCAATGCAATAAAATAATATTATTTGTCAATAATTTGTTATAAGCAATTGAGAATTAGTTTAAGCAGATTTATTTTCGTGGTTCTAAGGAAAAACAGTGCATATGAGTGCAGGAATAGAATATTTATGACTTTAAATCGATTAAAAACTCAAAAGCATTATTGAAACAATATTCAGGAGTATCAGAGACTACATTTAATTACTAGCTGACCCACAAAATGCTGTTTGACATGTAAATGTTATAATATTCGGATATACTAATTCGTTTAGAAAAATTATTTCACTAATAGAAAACTATACAATATTCAGGAGTAATATAGGCTGTGTTTTACTGTACAAAGTGGTTGTGCATGAGTCCACGAGTTGGTACGACCAAATTTTGGCAGATAGCGCCACTGTTATTCAATGTACTTAATTTAGTCCTAAAATCATCAGTTTTATGGAATTTGACTTTGAAAATGAACGTGCGTGTACATTATCAACTATACAACAAAAACAACTAATGGTATTACTTATTTTTCTACTCAGGGAAGTTAGTCGTGTGGACTGCATGGGTTGCACTGATATTTTTTTAACCTAGATCTGTCAAACTAGCTGTCATTTATTCAGCACCACAGAAACATGCAAATGGTATACATAATTTTTTTCTTAAAACAGATTTTCTGTTCAAGCAACGTATTCTGCACCATTCGTACATTATACGTTCGTCATATCCACTTTCATCAATGAGACTCACATCTGGATGAATAGGTACGTGAAAAATTGTTGAATTTAGCACAGAAACAATTGACATGAGATCCAAGAGTGACGACCACGAGAAGCCTAAAAATAGGTGCTTTTTATTTTCCCCAAAAACCCAAATGGGTGATCTTGTGTTAATAAAACAATTCCTGAAGATTGAAGGTGTCGTTTATTTTTATCCTAGACGCAAACCTCGCGTTCATTTTATTTTGCTTTTCCATACGCAGCAGGCGACACGTTCTCTAAAAGAAGGGTTACTTTTGTTCCGGGTCCAATTTGGTCTGTCGAAATTAATGGCCGATGGCAATTCAATCTTGATTTTAATATCTGATAAGCCTGTCGGCATAATTTGGTTCGGATTTCAAAAGGAAAAAAAAAATACAAAAAAATTCCAATACAACTTTCTTCTGGCTAACTGCCATCCGGTTCGGCGGTTCTTCTTGCACAAAATAACGGATATTCAACAAATAAAAATACAAGTCCAATGAAATTTAAGAAACTTGTTTAACATACGGTAAATCATGTGATTTTTGTTTCAAAGTTCCTCTGCCCTAATTAATATCTTCAAAAATGCGGGACCACACAAAAACCGAAAAACCGCCAAAATCCACCAAAAAGGAAACCAAATTACATTCACAATTATGTGTCTTAATTCTTGATTTAATAAGGTCACTTCTGGCATCTCACCACTGTGGACTATTCAGTCTGGCCAATTTCATTTCCTGCGGCCAAATTGTGCAGCAGCTCTTGCCAACTTCACAAGAAAAGGAACATAATTTACATAATACCAATTTAAGTCCTACCTTGCGCGAACGACTTTGACTGCAACACGATGCTGCAGGGGGAGGTGGTGACGTCGATAGCGAGAGCGAGACTTCAACTTTGATCGAAAATGAGGCGAATGCACGACTCCAATAAAAAAAAAGTAAACTGGTGTTGACGCTTCCGGCTCCCCTAAAGCGGAGCTCCGCAATGGTTTCGCTAAGTCGACGACATGGCTGTTACTTCAGCTACTAGAGTCATTCACAGTCAAAGCTTGTTTCAGTGCCACACACCATACACATTTTATGTGTTCTCGCACATTTCGTCTCCTTAGTTGCTTCAACAAAAGGAATGTTTGTGAGGGTTGTCGTCTCTGTGCCTCAGTCTGAGACTCGATTTTGGAACGCATATACACGCTTCTTCTTAAATGTGGTCAGACAGACCGACAGACGGATTGTCGGGTCTGAGAGTTGCGCTAAAGGAACTAGTTAATGACAAGGTTGACCTCTAAAATGCACACAGCATGAGAATTAAGAGAAAGTCAGAGCTGCGATGCTAATTGATGAGAACTTTCCTTACGAAACTCAATTTGATCGGCACGCGGGCACTGCACCAGCGCTGCTGGTGATGCGACTGCAGCCACATGGCAATGGCAATGCATGGTTTGATGCGGCAACGATAGTTTGTGTTGCGATGTGCCTTCAATATCAACAAGAAGAAACAGCACACATATTTCAAATTGCTGCTGCAGTGGTTGTGAACGAAAGTTTTTTTTTTCATGGCCAATAACAGCCCAAGAATTGATGGCAGAGTGTAGTGGCATGGGGCATGGCAATTGGCAAGTGTTTGGTTGTGAAGTGAGTCAACAAGTGTCATGTTCTAGATAAAGTGGTAGACGGAACTTTTCCAAAATAAAACAGTTTGAGATTGATTTTTTTTTTTGATACTGTATTCCGATAGATAAGATTGAAATATTTTAAGAGTGCATGATAAATAGAAATACGTTAGGACCGCTTTCTTCTCGAATTTGTATTGCCTTTAGGACTTCAGGATTTCAAAAGTATTAAGAAGTCTTCTGGATTAAAAATTGAAAAGATATTTGACAGTGAAGAGGTGTTTGCCCTTTTTGACATGACGTTTAGCTTCTAGGAAGATAAGAGAGGGCATCAAAAGCGTGCAAAAAAGGATACAGAAAGAAAGCAGGTCCAATGAAAAAAACATCAGATTTGTATGCATCTTGCCTGGCGTAACATGTGACGTCTATAGCGCTTTGTCATCAACGTGATATTTAACCTTTCAAAAAACGAAACTCTACCACCTATCAGTTGGCATTACCAAAACCCAAATCATAGGGGAAAAAACCCTCATACTTATGAAACCGATCGCATAATCTTAGATTTATAATTCAGTTGAGAAGGAAATTCAACTCCCAAAATAATATAAAAATTCACTTTATAAGACACTCATCATCCTGGTCCATATATACTCACGGTGAGACATGGAACTCCAAACTAAAGACGAGAGTTCAGTAGAATTTTTCGAGAAGCAAGTTTTTGAGGTAATTTTCAGAACCATTTGTATGAATCCAGACCATAAACCTTATGGCTGAAACACCAGCAAACCTCAGTTTCGAGTTTCAAGTTTGCTTTGAAATTTCTCCCTTCATCATCCCTCCAAAAACAAATGAATTTCATTTGTATACCAATTTTTTATAGCTTGGTTGAGAAAAAGCTAATGTTGAGCGTATTTGATTTGAACTAGAGCTTTCGTTTGGAGTCACATTACGCAACATGACGTACGCCTTGAATTCTTCTGGCTGAACTCGCATACGTCAGGCGAAGCCAAAGCTTAGCAGTGTTTGTGTTTCAGCCATTACGACGAAACTGAAGTGCGTTCTGTTAATAACAATATTCAACTTCAGTTACCAATCGTCAACAAAGTATTTGTCGTTCTGAAACAAAAATATTTACGAATCGAAACAAAAAGTGCATCATAAAGTCGTTCTGAAACGCATTGTAACCGATTAGTAACTATTCCCAACTCATCTCTAGGAAGTGAGTTGAAAACGTTGATCTTTTAAAAACCACTTTAAGAGATCAACGTTTTCAACTCACTGTTTGATCGAGAATTTTTGTTTAGTTGAAAGAATTTGTGGCAGACACATCAAAATCAATTCTATCTATCTTTTTTTTTTTTTTATAATTTGCACGCACTCAAGGGATTTTTATACCCTTTTTATGTCAGAGGCACAGTGAGTGCATTAGGAAGAAGAGAAGGGGTTGGAAAGGAGGTGTCGTGAACATTGTAATGACTGGGGAAGACAGAGTGTGGAAGAGAGTTCCACATTCACGTAGTACGGCTAAAAAATGATTCTCTATACTTGAGAGTACGTCCGAAGTTGGGCTCAAGGGTAACCTGATGAGCATTCCTAGAAGCGCGAGTAATACGGGCGAATTGTTTGAGGGGAGGAATGCAACTGGCTATTTCACTAGAGCAATTACCGTAAAAGTAGCGATAGAACAAGGAGAGACACGCTACGTTACGACGGTGGTCTAAAGAGGTGAATGTGTCAGTGATCTCTCTATCACCAATCATTCTTACAGCTCTTTTTTGTATTCCATCCAAGAGGCTTAAGTAGCTGGAGCACCAGCCCAAAGGTGGGAATTGTACGCAAGCTTCGGACGGATATAGGTTTTATAGATAATAGCCAGATCAGACGGGGAGAAAAATTTCTTGCACCGTCTTAAGAAACCCAAACATCTTGCGGCATTTTTGGCGACATCGCGTATGTGCTCGGACCACAAGAGGTGGTCAGTGATGCACATACCGAGAATCTCGAGATGTTCGGTCTCATTGATGCAAGTGCCACTCATGGACAGTGGCAGAGGGGGTATATCTCGCTTCAACGACACCAGACAGCACTGAGTTTTCGAAGCATTAAACTCTACACGGTTCTTAATTCCCCATTGGACAATGCTGTTTAAGTCAGAGTTTAATGAGCTTATCATATTTTGCCGTTGCAGTTCCACATCCGAAGAGGAGGGATGTGAATCCGGGAACGAATATGAGAAGCTAAGGGTCCATCGTCAGCGAAACAATTTATTGGATTAGAAGTAACAGACAAGAGATCATTAATAAAAATGAGAAAGAGGGTCGGAGACAAAACGGAGCCCTGGGGCACACCAGCATTTATATTGTGGGTTTCAGACTTGAATCCGTCCAATACAACTTGTATTGAGCGATTCGAAAGAAAGTTTCTAATCCAACGAAGAAGGGATTCGTCGATACCGAAGGCACGCATTTTTGATAAGAGTGCAAGATGCCAGACTTTATCAAATGCCTTTGAAATATCAAGTGCAACGATCTTACTTTCTCCAAAACGATGTAAAGATTTGTTCCACTGTTCGGTGAGATAAACCATCAAATCACCAGTGGACCTGTTGCTGCGAAAGCCGTACTGCCGGTCATTAAGAAGCTTTCGGTCTTCGAGATATTTCTTGAGCTGATAGTTTATCTTATTATTTTTAATAAGCCTTATTTTTTGGAATAGGCTGGACAAATGCTGTTTTCCAACTGCTCGGAACGAGTCCAGAAGAGTAGGATAGATGGAAAAGCTTACGCAAGGGTTTTGCCAGCGTGGAAGAACACCACTTCAGAACAATAGCGGGGATACCATCCGGACCAGCGGATTTATGTATGTTGAGATCCCTTAGGACTCTCGCCACAGCACGAGTGCGAAAGAAGATTTGTCCCATGGAATCATTGACGCGCTCAAGAGCAGGCGGAGTCATGACACTCTCAGGCAGCGAAGAGTTGGCGGCGAACTGCCTAGCAAAAAGGTTAGCTTTCGCGAGAGAGCTTACAACTGGAGTGTCATTGTCAACGAGCGTAGGGACCGAGGAAGAAGAAGAATTCTTCAAAGTTTTTGCAAATGACCAAAAATTCTTACTGCCTTTGGGACATTGCAGTATTTTTTGCCGTAATTTTTGGTCATGTAAAAATTTGGTCCGCCGAATATGGGCATTGCAGGCCTTCCTGGCTTGTTTAAACTTGTTCCGGTTTTCCTCAGTTGGGTTGGCTCTAAAACACCGGAACTTTACTTCTTTTTCCCTGATAACCTCTCTACAGCTTGAATCAAACCATTACTTTTCCTTGGGTTTGATGCTTTTAACCCTATTCGGGATAAAAGTTTTCATTCCCAAAATAATCATATTAGTAATCATATCTGCGCTGGAGTCTACGTCACTATCGAGGAAGCATAGTGACCACTTAAAGATCCCGAAAAGGTTGTTGAGACCGTCTTAGTTGGCTTTCTCGTATTGCCACACGGTTCTCTTCGGAGCTCTTTCTCTAACTGGATTAGCTTGACACGAGAAATTTGCAGATATAATAGTATCTATCAGGGTCAGACGTAAGAAACAAGTCAAGAGTATTTTCCGCTTGGCCATTAATGTCCGATATTAGAGTGGGCTCAGTGACAAGCTTCAAACGATCAGAACTTGATAAATGTCTCTATATGATAGAACTAGATAAAATTCGCATTTTTTTTATTCTTTACGTTGATGATATGTTAATTGCAGGAAACAATGAAAACATGATTAATGGAATAAAAAACGGACTAAAGGAAAAGTTTGCCATGAAAGATTTAGGAGCACCAACAATGTTTTAGGGCATACATATGCAAAGAATTGATAAAGGTTTGCATTTAAATCAACAAGTCTATTTTACAACAATACTTGAACGTTTTGGAATGCAAATTCAAATCCAACTGACATACATACCAATAGAAACAACACCTTTCTCAATCAATGACGAAAATATTATACCAGACATCAAACCTTATCGTGAACTTGTTGGCTGTCTAATGTATGGAATGCTTGCTACAAGACCGGATTTAAGTTTAGCTGTTAACTTTTTTAGTAGGTATCAACATAGGCAAACCGAAGTTCTGTGGAATGGTTTAAAGAAGATATTGCGCTACATTAAAGGGACGATTAATTTTGGACTACTGGTAGTGAAAACGATCGTAAGTCTACTTCTGGATTTCTATTTAAACTTTTTGGAAACGTTGTATCTTGGACAACTAAAAGACAAACTACAGTTTCACTTTCTTCAACTGAGGCCGAATATGTAGCGTTAGAATCAGCAACAGCGGAATTACTGTGGATGCAAAATCTTTTAAAAGAAATCAAAAGCAGTTTTAATTTGCCTCCAACGGTTTATGAAGACAATCAGTCAGTTATAGATTTACTTTCAAAATGGGAACATAAGCGACTCAAGCACATTGATGTGAAGTACAATTTTGTCCGTGATGTATATGAAAAACGATTATTCAACATAAAATATATCAACACGAAGAGTCAAATAGCTGACATTCTTACAAAACCTTTGGCAAAGCCAAAATTTACAAAGCTTATAGATGAAATGAGATGTATTAGTGTTTAATTTTAATGTATTCTTAATAGTTATTAAGTTGAGGAGGAGTATTGAAATATCAACTTAATTTACTGTTCATAATTTCACTTGCTAACTTAAATTTGTTTGAATCATATAATTCCTTATTATTATGTATAGTTTTTCTCAATTATTTCTTTTAATATTAATAAATTGTTCAACCAGTTCGGTAACCAATTTTAACAGGAATATTGCAGTATTTCTTTGCCTTAGGCTGCGTTAAGTTACGAGGGTTGTGCACAGCACTGAGCTCTTTCGTAAACGGGGGCCTATCGCAGAGTATATCTAATAATGAGTAGGGACACTCTCCACGTGGTTCATTTCCAGCGGCCAATGGTCGGGTATGTACTAGTGTTCTAGCTTCTTTTTTCTGACAATCTGAAAAGGAGTAGAGTGACCACACTAGTCTATTATAAGATCACTTTATTTTAAATTTCAAGCAATTGTTTTTTTTTTACTTACTTACTTACTTACTTAAGGTGGCGCTACAGTCCGTTGTGGACTTGGGCCTCAATCAACAGGCTCCGCCAGCTAGCTCGATCCTTAGCTAGTCGTCTCCAGTTTTGCACTCCAAGTTGATTGAGGTCCTCTTCCACTTGAGTGCGCCACCTGAGTCGCGGTCCTCCTCTCCTCCTTCGTCCCTCGGGAATAGTGTCGAAGGCTTTCCGGGCCAGAGCATTGGTGTCCATTCGCTCTAAATGACCGAGCCATCTGAGTCTCTGGACCTTGACCCTTCTGGCTAGGTCCATGTCGTTGTACAACCCGTAAAGTTCGCTGTTGTATCTTCTTCGCCA
>CAKKXW010000001.1:42603920-42619491 GCA_920937365.1 Sphaerophoria rueppellii
TTTTATATTGCTGCCATTTTTTCAGGATTTAAAACAGAACAAACTTTTGAAACATGCAATTGCAAAATTTTGAAATGAATTATCAATGGTCTACAAAGGACAAACAAAAATATGAAAAGTTTACCAAAAACTCTGTATTAACAGCAAGGTGTACGTAACAATCACAGCACTAAGGACACAAAGTACACAAAATAAACACAACAAACAATGAACACTTTATTTTTACACGTTTTTATTTACAAACTTTAGCATTTAGCTCCGAACGGTTCAAATATTTGATATTGATACTGAATGCTGCATTTTGTATTTAACTTACCCGAAAACAAGAAAAAGACGCAAACACGTTAACAAAATTTATTCAAATCGGGGAAATTTTCGATGATTTTGCAGTATGCGTAAATCGGTTAACGAAAATTCTTCAAATTGAATATATTTTTCGTTGATTTTGAACTTTTCAAATTACTGTTCTATAACTGTTTAAAAATGTCAAAAAAGAATAACACTTTCATAGTAATTTGACGAAATTTATTCTTATTTTTTTCAATTTTAACGAAAAAGTTTCAGTTTTGAATAAAAGAAAGAGTCAATTTGAATATTTTCGTAGTAAATCTATACTAATATATAAAGTGAGACTTTTGTTTGCTTGTCGGTTGTATGTTTGTAGTCGATAAACTAACAAACAAACAAAAATCTCACTTTATAAATGATGGACAATTGTTCTTCTATGCACTGATTGTGCAGTAGGAGGTTCTGCAAATAAAAGAAATAATTATTAAGAGCAAAAAACGTTGATTTCAATTTACTTACTCGGAAATTTTGTTTTAAATTCAGGCAACTGACAGCCGACATCACTTTTTGTTTTATTTTTCTTTCTTTTGTTTTATGTTTAAGGCTGAACTCCTACTTAGGCTTTTACACCAAGACAATGTTTACACGCAAATTCTTGGGTAAGATTTTCTTTACAAAAGAAAATTTTAACATCGATATTAAAAAAAAGCATAGATTTTAGTTTCCAATCTCTGTGCACGTACATTTCGCATTTTGAATATTAGGTACATACATTTCGGTCTCGGTCAAAATTAGGCCTGTGTCGTTCGGGATTGATTCGTTCATTTTCGGTCTTGGTCAAAACCAAAAGTAGAGTTAAGGGCTGTTAACGGACAACTGGAAAATTTCAAAATGGGTTTTCGTATGGAAAAAAGAAAGGTCTTGATGAAAAACTCGGAAACCTCATTGGTTTTTAACGGGAAAATTGCATGTAATTGCAGGTGCATTGGTTTTCAAATGGAAAACGGGAAAATTTCAAAATCGGTTTTCGAATTGAAAATAGAAAGATCTTTATGAAAAACTCGGAAACCTCATTGGTATTTAACGGGAAAATTGCATGTAATTGCAGGTGCATTGGTTTTCAAATGGAAAACTGGAAAATTTCAAAATCTGTTTTCGAATTGAAAATAGAAAGTTCTTGATGAAAATCTCGGAAACCTCATTGCTTTTCATAGAAAAAATTATTAATTTTGTATTGCGAATTCGCAAAATTCAGCGAGAACACGAAGATAATAATTATAATTCTAAGGTTGCTCTGAAAGGTGCGAGACGAGGGTCGCAGGGTCGGCTAGTAAGAAATAAAGTGCTTGTTGATTGAACGAAAATTCTTCAATTACAAATTATTATACCCGGAAAAAAATAACCGAAGAGTTATTGAAATTGAATAATGTATAGTTGATTTGAATAAAATTTTTAACGAAATATCTCCAAATTTCGAATATATTTCGTCAGTTCAAATATTCTTTCTTCCATTGAAAAACTAACTAAATAAATTATTCGCTTTGAATAAATTTCCTTGTTTTCGTAAATCAGCTTGTTGATTTGAATAAAATATTAACAAAAAATCATTAATTTCATAATATTCTGTAGTTAAAATGTTACGAAAACATTTAGTTGATTTCACCTCTTATATTTGGTTCAGTGTACCTCATCCACCGGCCAGAAGTGCGTCTTCAACTTGTGCATCATGGCCGCATTGGAATTTTGATGCAGTGTTATTTTAAAACAGTGGACTCTCTCTAAATCGAAATTGTTCTTAACTCGAATCCTTCATACATGTATAATTTCCCCCTTTTAGCTACACTTTTCACTGATGTTTTGCTCTTATTATTCATAACTTAGTAGCGTAACGTTGTATAGCTAAAACCCTTCCTCGATAAATGGACTAGTCCGTAAAGGACTTATGACCTACGTGCGAATGACCCATTCGTGTGAATTTGTTTAGTGATCCTTTACTTTTAAAATACATGAAATATTTTTTGTTCATATAATTTTGCTATAAGAAAAAGGAGAAATGAAAAAAAGACCCTGCGAAGGAAGAAAAGCTCAAAGATCTAGAAGAGTCTTGGGCAAAGAACAACACCCGGCGTTTCTTTAAAAGGTGGAAGCAACTAGTTTGTTGACGTATTTACGTGGGTTATAAGTTTATAATCTATTTATGAAGTTTTGTGATGATGACTCTATTCTTTTTAGAAAAAATAAGCAATGTCCATTTTCCTACGGAAGAAGTTCCATCTATAATAGTTTTCTCAACGACACATCGCATACAGAACAGCTTAGATGAAGAAGAAAAAAAAAATTGGAAAAATATTTAAAAAGGAAAATCCTATTTGTTTTACCTCTCTCTCCTTCTAAGATATCCATTCAATGTCGCTATCGAAAAAAAACTGTACCAGCTTAATCTAAAAGAGTTTACAGACCTCTTAACCCATATTCACATCATGTATATAAATCTTAACCATTGCACGCGACTTTTCCTAGACAAGATCTGTAACGATCTTCAATGAGATGGTTCCTTTTCGATGGCGATACATTTATGGTAGGATATAACATCACACATTTATATATTTGTGCTGAATGTCACACGCACTCACTTGTATTGCCATGCTATTAGTGTATTCGAAAGAATTGGCTGGAGCGCGGGCAGACGCAAATGGCTGGCTGGCTGGTGGTGTTTCTAATGCGAAAGGGGACTAAACATTGTCACTGTGCTCTTGAAAGTGGACGGAAGAATCAAATATCTTACTCGAAGCAAGTTTAGTCATAATAGTTCTACAGTATATGCATGTTCCATTTGAGTTTTTTGATGAAAGCTGCAAAAAATCAATTGGCCAGTTTTTGGAACAGAAAGCAAACTGGGGTTTCAATTCCTTTGGAACCCTTATTGCTTTATTCGCAAAAATGGAAACAAGCTTTTAACTTGTAGGCTATAGACGCTTGTTGGAAAAGGGACCTTAACCGCCCCGGATGTTCATAAAATATTGTACGTACGACCTTTCTCAAAGTTGTTCTTCTTTCTCTTAGGAAGGACGGTGGAAAATGTAAGCAATCGCTTGAAAAAAATGCTGTTCGATTAAGATTGTGTACCAAAAGTGGAGGCTTTATGAATATGAATTGGTTTTTTTTATTTCTAGAAAAAAAAGGAATAACAAACAAAAATTGCTGCATTAAGACCCCTCGTAGTTGTTTCCTCATATTATTTGGAACACTACAACATGCTCAACACGTCACTGACCGATTCAATTAAATAGTTCAAGCCGAAACAAAACCTACCCACACTCCGCATTTGAAGAAGAGAATAATTCATCATCTCCCACTTAATAAGCGATCTGCAACAGAAATAATTGTTTTCCTGCTCAAGCAAGAACAATACATATTTCCAGACTGATTGTCGGGGAAGTCTTACTTTATTACAGATCAAGAATTAAACTCTTCGACTTCGATATATCTAAAAATAAGCTAACCATGACAAACGACAACAACAACGGCGGCGGCGGAAGCGGTCCAGCACACAAACACAAGTTAACAGCTGATAAGAATAAAAACATAATTATTTGCTGCGCAACAAGGCAATAGTTTCATTCAGCATTTTGATTAATTCGGAGCAAGAATTATTTGTTGTTCGTGCAAGGAAATATTTTCTTTGCAACGCTAAAAAAAAATATTTGCAGTGATAAGATCAAAATATGAATATCAGTATTCAGGTGTTGGTGTTGTTGTTAACGATCTCGTTTGCGGATCCATGGATGTACGGATTCTCAAGGTCATCCCGCCGCAATGACCTGAAGTTGGAGTGCCCAGCGGTAAGAAAATCAACCGACAATCAAAAACGTTTATAACTCAGACAGTGTTTAATATTATGTGCATACTTTGACACGCTTTCTTCGAAAAATGAGTTCGACACAACGAATCTAGCTTAAAATGTCATCCGTGATTTTTGCCACACGTGGTGGAAATAGAGGTATGCTAAGGTGATCGAGGAAATATTTGAAAGATCGCCAGAAAGTCGATAGAGGCGCATAATGGACTTGCAGCATATCTGAGTTCCTCTTCTTCTCCGATAGTCTATTAGTACGACAAGAATGTTGTGGCTGTCGAGAGCCCACAAGCCCCAAATCTCAAAGAAGACGAGAGAGTGAGAGACAATCTAGAAAATATATGTCAACATAGCCGAAGGTGTGTCTCGCTTCTCGCACATAACTTTGCACGCAAATAAACATTTGAATACACTAAACACAAATAATAATCTTAAGTTGAGGTGTTCTTCTCTTCTTTTTGTTGGTTCCCTGTGTCTCCAATCTCTGCATACATGTAGCCACTATTCATAATAAAGAGATTTTCGGTCGTGTTCTTTTTCTGGTTTCTGTTTGTTTTTGTAGGCCTATCGATGTGCATTGCCGTTTGTTTGTATCATTGAGGAGATGATGAAAAAGAGAAAATGCATCTGAAATGAAGAAGTGAAACCGAATTGATCCAAACAGACCCCGAAACCGGCGCAATGGCCATCAAGCGAGCTACACAAGCGACAACATCATAATCGAGCCCATCGCATACTCAGTGTTGATGCTCGTGCTCGAAATTGTGTCTGAGTCTGAGAGTGTTCAGAAGTGATGGCATAAAAAATAGGTGGATTTCACAAGTTTTCTTAGACTCGAAGATTGAAAGATAAAGCCGTTCAAAAGATGTAGTAAGTTTTGAAATGTTTTAAAAGCTTATAACTCAAGAACAAGATCAGTTCAAAAAACTAAGTTGGTCAGTTTGAAGGCTTCTTCATGACTCTAAACATAATATACGTATTATACGCCTTTAACTCTTCTGTCGCAGAAATAAATTAGAATCCATTCATCAATCTTCACATTTTTATCTTCTCAAAGGATAGATAGATAGGTAGATAATTTGGATATTATTGAATTAACATTTGAATTTAACAATAGTAACATATAACAGATTGACAACTATAATATATTTATGTAATTCATTATGAAGTTATAACAGTTATAACAGCTCGCTTATCAGGTAACACACCAAATTACGTAGTAATGCTCGAAACTGGACTATCACCTTTATACATAAAGACCATGAAGTTGCAAGCTGAATTTCTTCTCAACACCTTCAATTTACCAGAATTCAGATTAGTCAGAAAGGTAGCTATTAGGGTCATACAAGAACAAAACAGCTGGTGGTCAAAACTTGCTGAAGAATACAATTTAAGCTTTGATTTAAATTTGGAAAATATTTTTGGTTGCAAGGCTCTCTTCTATAATGTAATCTCGAAAGTGGATGAGAAATGCAGAATTGAATATATAGATGAAGTCTCCAGTTCCATCTACAGAACAGTTTACAGCAGGCTAAATCACAAACTGGCAGAAAAAAACTACTTTCGTGATTATAATAAAGTTAACGTTATCGCTACAATGGTCAGACTGCCGATATTGTTAGTCCCCAGTTTTTGCATATTTCCATGTACGTATGATGGTAGTTGTCAATTTTTCCAGGATCTGCCGTAGTGTGAATATTTGATCGGTGGTGGACGGACTTTCCTGGTATAAGGCCACATTTCTGTGGACCTATCAGTTTGTTGACGAACGTTCACATAGTACTGCAGAAAGATCATATAGGGGATATATTGGAGGCCGATTCCTCTGTTTTTGGAGTAGGTTAGAGGATCTCCCTTCTTCAGGATGTACGTGATAATTTCTAGATCGTCACCTGCTGCTTTGAGCATAGCTCAACAGCTAGACCATCTGCTCTAACAGCTTTTTTGGATTTCAGCCGTGATATTGCCAATGGCTCCTACCTGACACCTCTGTTTGTCGTCGCCGTTATACAGCCTACAGTAGTGGTCTTCTCAGATCCTCAGCATGGACTGCGATACAACTTTGATGTTCCTTTGCTCATCTCTGCAGGCGTCCGGTTCTTGCTCAATAATCTTGAGCCAGTTGTTATACCTTCTGTTAAAATTTCCGAATTTCATTCCTGCTGTTGGCTCTCTCAACATCTTTTTGCCTAAGTGCTTCCAACGACGAATTCGCATCCAAATAAACGCTTTTGTTTGTCTCGATAACAATAAAAATAGTGTATGTCGCAGTTTTTCGTCCTCATTTTCCGGGTTCATCCCAACGCATTTTCTGAATTGCGGTTATATCCGCTTTATAATGGTCTAGGGCCTCCGCTGATTTTTCGGTTTCATGTGGTCTGCATTTAACATTGTGCAGATCGATCTCGTTGTCTTTATTTCGTTTGCTTGGTTCGTCAACAGTCCGTATCCGAGGGTTGTTATTGCTTTGAGACTAAACTTTCTTTACTCTATTGGGAAGACACACCGAAGCACAACCCCCAACTTGGAAGGCCAGGTCCTGAGACTGAGTTGATCAACCTAACTACTGTACTCCATCTAGGGAATTCTTCTACTGTCTCCTAGAAAAAATAAGAAGTGCCTCGGTGCAAAACGCGCGTCCCTTACCTCTACTTACCACAAAGAATATTCCAAAGATATTTCAAATATATTTTGTCAGCACCAACCCTGTGGAATTCGTTTCATTTCAAACTGTTCGTAGTTTCATCTCTCCACTCATGAAAAAAAAGGAGTTCACAGTTCTGAAGAAATTCACATAGTTTTACTTAAAACACAAATTTCATTGACCAACAGCAACGCACTCTTAATGGGCACTTAATATGCACATTCGGTTTTTGGGAGAAACGACTCTTCACAAAATACTTGATATTTGTAGATGATCGTGTGGTTCCATATTACAGTGCTCCTATAAGCCTACTAAAATATCGGTCTCGATTCAAGGCATTCAGTTCATCTTCTCCGCACATATAGTTAAACTGATTTATGTCAATAAACCTGGTCTTAATGTTACAAAAGTAGACTAACTTTTTTTTGCAATCCACAGGTGAAGGCCATAAGAAATTTCGATTTGCAATCAATGATGGGATTTTGGTATGTCGTCCAATATTATGCATCTTCTGAGGAGCTACCCGAATACGCTTGCATGCAAAGTCATTTTACATTCTCCGATCAAGATCAACATGTAAGTACACCTTAAATGGGATTATTGCGCATTGCGCACTCACCTTTACCATTTAAATACATTAAATGAAGTTCCAAATGCCAAATGACATTTCCGTAATCCGGATTTAATTATTCTGATTCTATGTAAAAAAAAATAGACTCTCAAGTAGAAATCGAAAGATTTTGCTTTTGGTATTGTGGTCAGGTTCTTCTTTCACTTGCAACAAAGATCCAAAGTGTAAGTATGCTTTTTGATATTTGGAAGGAGTTTTGTGCGAGATGCGTGCATAGTTTTCCGTGATTGTTTCATTTCTTCATTTCTTTTGCTTTATTTTTGTACTTGTTTTTTTTTTACAAGAATTTGAATTCTTATCTGAAAGTTTTATTCAAGTCTTCTTGGGCAAAACAACGATTGAATAATAATTTGCTTTAATAGGGTACAACGAAATAAATAATTATGTTTTCTCGAAAGGTTGTGACAAAAGTGGACTTAGAAAGTGGAATGTACCTACCTTGTTCTTTTTTTCACTTTAAGAAAAGACAGTTGAACTAAATGTTTTTATTTTAGCTTATAAGAATTCACAATTCAGATCTGTGTTGTGTTGACCTTTCATGTCTCATAGTTGTCATTCAATTTGCATTTGAAAAGTTGGTAAGTGATGGCTGATGGACGCTGTGAATTCTTTTGGAAAAGTAAAAGCTAAATTCACTTACCGCAGTTGACCTTTCAAGGGCATTGTTACTCTTGGATTATCTTTTGAGTTAAAAAGATTTTTCCCAGTTTCATATTGATGAATTGGGAATAAAGAGTAATTTCTTTATACATATTTATGTATCACTAGCTGACCCGACAAACGTTGTTTCGCCAAGTTTTTTGTCTGTGAATTAATTTTATTTGAATATCTGTATTTTGCAATCTCAATATTAAGGTCAGCGTTATGTGATTTTAATTTCAAAAGTTGTTCAGCTCTGAGATTTTGGTCACAACAATATTCAATGTTTTGTATTTTCCTTACGCAAACAAATATTCTTCTTTTTCTTTTCTTATATTCTTGAAATGTGGTCATTTGAATTATTAATAAAATCTGAAAAAAAAAACTGTAATTTGTAATAAATTGGTTAAACAGTCAACAAAAAAACATTTTTGTTTTCTTTTCATTTCGAAAAGTTTCTTAGTAAAGCGTGCTTTACACGATATGGATCTTCCATATGGACTGTCACTTTTTATTTGTATGTCAAATTGGATTTTGCTTGTAAGATCAGATAAGCATTAGCATTGAGACAATTTGGATTTTTCGTTTGAAGTTTCAAACATTTTTTTTCCGTTCTAAACACCTACGTAAATGTGTTTTATTATTATTTTTTATGAAAAAACACAAAATAACGTAAGAACTCTTCTTTTTGCGCCCTCAATGTTTAAATGTAAAATTTGTTTGTCGTTTAAAAAATTCAATTTCGTCTGTATACAGATGAAATTTATGGATTCTTAATACGTTTACACGATTTGTATAATATATTCCATATAATGTGACAGTATTGAAAATCTATATAGTGTAAGACAGGCTTAACCGTTTAGTTAAGTTTAAACATAGTTCAAACATTTCAAAGCCAACCGTATGGCATAAGACACTATCAGTTGATTTTTGTCAAGCGATTTTGGTGACGGCAGCGAATGAATTTCTTTTTTTGGAATCAACGGTGGCGTCTTCAGTTCTAGTTAGGCCGAACTACTTGGTGAATACCTTTACGGGCTATTTCGCCTTATTTGAAGCCAAGGCCGTAAAAGGAGCGGTTTTTCCGGCTCTTGCACTTGGAGTTACATCAAGTGCCTGGTACTCCAGGTTGGGAGTTGTATGTCGGAGTGACTTCCCGACTACGTAGAAAGAATTTAGTTGAGAAGCAACAACACACCTCGGAAACGGACAATTACACTGATGACGACCCAACCATCTTGAGAAGATGGTGCAAAACTCCACCGTCAACAGCAGAGGTACTATCTTCCAAAAATCTGTCCAACTTCTCGGGTACGCCGATGATATTGATATAATGAGAAGAACACAGCGTGATGTCAATGGCGCCTTTGTGAGAATTGAGACAGAAGCGGCAAAAATGGGTTTAGCGGTAAATGAGGGGACAGAACGTCACAATAGAGGTATACAACTTCGAGGTAGGAGGGGTTTGTCTGCCTAGGCTCCGCTATAAACACGTACAATAACACCAGCGCTGAGATCGTATGAAGAATAACTCTTTCTAATCGCTGTTTCTTTTAGCTAAGAAAGCAATTGAGTTTGAGTAGAAGAGCCCCCTCTCGAACAACACCCTCATCATCCCAGTCCTGCTGTATGGTGCAGAAGTATGGACCTCGACTACATCGGATGAAAGTGCCTTAGGCTGTTTCGAGGGGAAAGTTATTCGGGTCATCTTTGGTCCCGTGTGCATTGAAGTGGAATGGCGAAGAAGATATAACAGCGAACTTTACGAGTTGTACAACGACATGGACCTAGTCAGAAGGGTCAAGGCCCAGAGACTCAGATGGCTCGGTCATTTAGAGCGGATTCACACCAATGCTCCGGCCCAGAAAGCCTTCGGCACTATTCCCGAGGGACGTTAGGAGGAGAGGAAGACCCCGACTCAGGTGGCGTACTCAAGTGGAAGAGGACCTCAATCAACTTGGAGTGCAAAACTGGAGACAGCTAGCTAGGGACCGAGTTGGCTGGCGGAGACTGTTGATTGAGGCCCAAGTCCACAACGGACTGTAGTGCCACCTTAAGTAAGTAAGTTCGGAATCGGCGTTAAATTGTAAGGCATTGTTGATGACAGTAAGCCAGTAAGGACATGGCTTCTCATAAGCTGTCACGCCATTCTATTTACTTATTTTTTGAAGAAGAGTCCAGTGGATTATTGATGATAATCGATGGTTTGCAACGACTTTAGAGAGTTTGTATATAATTTGTATTATAATTTAATATATTTTTTTTTATTTAACAATCGGCTAGTCCTAGAATTTCTTTCCTTTTTGTAAGCTGGCAAGTGCTGTTGAATCTTGCTATAATTAAATTTTCCTACAGTTGTTTACAATTTTTTATTTCTCAGTAACTACGTTTTTGATTTTGTGGCTTAAGCATTTAATTTCTTGGCATAATCAAAACCTTTTTGAATAGACTTTAAACTTTTTGACAAACTGGCTGAAAACTGAAAAAAGATTTGTTTGGTTGTTTAAAACAAAGAAACGGTGGTTCTGAAAGCTGGTTTATTTTTTTTTCTGTCAAATTTCATTTTTTATTCATTCGAAAGTCAATTGAATAAAAGCAAATACATTACTTTGTTTATTTATTCTTCAAAAACGTTTGGAAAAAATGATTTTGCTCATAACTTCTGCACTTCTTTCCCGAACTTCCACGAATATTTCAAGACCAAAATTAGCCAAATCGGTTCAGCCGTTCTCGAGTTTAAGTAGGACTAACGAAAAGCAATTCATTTTTACATGGTATATAAGTTAGATAGAAGATAGATAATAAATATCAAAAGTATAATAAATATATACCTTTACTAAAGGCTAAAATCTATATGCCCAAATGAGATGTGCATTGCGCATGTACAGCAAAATTCCGCAAGGAGAGTCAGACAGGGGTTATAAGGGGTGAAGCCGCCCCTCCACCAACAAAGCCTTACGATAAATGTTTTTCCACTATTTGATTTTAATTAGTTTTTCCCTACAGTTGCAAGAAATCTTGACGATTGTAGGTATTATTAAAGTGAAGGTACTTTCATAGATGGACTATAGCAATCTTCTTAAACTTCCCATCAATTAGTACACATCAAACAATCTACATTTATGTATGATTCGGTTTTAAGGACAATTAAAATACAGCAAAAACCTACGTGGAGAATTTAAAACTGGATAATAACATTCACACCCACGGAGGATACTTAACAGCTGTTCGTCTTTAATGTATTAGAAATTATCGTTCGACGGAAGGACTTAACATCCAGTTTACCAGAAAAGTATTATAAGAAGACTTTCACTAATAACCTCGATCATCAGTCAGTTCAGATCATTCAGACGACACAACCAGTTGTCAACATCTGGAAAAAAATTCTCCAGAATAACCAACAGTCATCCGACAGCGGGCAAGGAGAACACATCGTAAGACCAGCTGGTGACAGTTTTTAGAACCTGCCGATGAAAACCGTAAGACCAGTCTGCGTAAGCCGTAAGACCAGCCGGCGTAAGCTGTACGACCAGCCGTCGATAGCCATAATAACAGTTGGAGAGCCTTAAGACCAGCCGGCGGCGAAACCGTAAGACCAGCCAGCGAAAGCCGTAAGACCTGCGGGCGAAAGCCGTAACACCAGCCGGCGAAAGCTGTAAGTGTGTATAGGCTGCTTAAGGAACAGCGTTGCCCCCATACTCCAAACGTGGTTTTTTTTTTATTAGAAAAGGACTATCCATACTCTCTCAAGCACTATAGTTTATGCAATAATAATTTTAATTTTGCGAAATTAAACTACCATAACGACCTAATTATTAATAATTGTATTTTGTATTTATTTATATTTTGTTAAGTTTATGTTATCCTACTTAAATACAATAAAAGGTGATTGAAGGAAACAAGAATTTGAAAATTATTGTTTTTTATTTTTACTAAATTTTGTTTATCTAACACTACACTAACCAGGAAGCACCTTTCTCCCTCTCTCTATCTTTCGTGTTTAAAGCTGTATTACAAGCTCAAATGGACAAACGAGTGTATTCGACATATACAAGCTCAAATTGACGACCATTGACTATGTATTCGTTCTTTTCACAAATTCTTATTGCTCATCATTCACCTAAGGTCGTTATACGTTATGAAAATAATCGATAAAGATCGAAAAGTGTTAAGGTTGTTTTTTCCATTTAAAAAGCAAACACTGAATTAGCCCTACTTCCCTTAAAACAGGTCACAATGGACTTCACATACATATATGCAGAGGATCCGCTAAAAGAAAAACTACAAGGCAATATCACATGGATGATTCCACAATTCGATGTGCCGGCTCATTGGATGCACACAGAAGATATTTGTATGGCTTTACAAATCATAAAAATGAAAAACAAAAAATTATTTTTTAATATTAACTATTTAATTTTCTTAAAGATGAGGGAATCTACAATACATATATATTGGACACAGATTATAAAAGCTGGGGACTAATTATGCACTGTGCTGAAAAGACAAAATCTCCCCGGTATCTATCGGCTTTGCTCTTATCTCGCGAACAAACTCTTGGCGATAATGTCATTACTTTTCTAAGGTAGGTCGATATTTTTTGATATTGCTTGTTCTATTTTTAAATAAACAATCACTTGTTTTATATTCATAGAGAAAAGCTACCAAAGTATGACATCGATTTGTCCTTTATGTTTCCTATTAATCAAAGTTATTGTAACGAACTGAGTGGAAGTGCCGATGAAACTCCATTTACTTATGTTGTAAATGGTCGCAAATTTCCAAAGAATATATTTAAAATTATAAATAAGCATTGAATAAAATTGTTGTAAGACAATAAACAAATAAATATAGAGAAAGATAAGGCAATATATTTTAACGATTTAGCTACGTGTGTGATACCTACTTTAATTAACATAACTTCTAAAAGTTTATTTTTATTTAAGAAATTTTTATTATTTTTAATTTCTTAGCCTTAAACTTTAATGTGATAGATCTATGTTCTAGCTTATCTGCCGTTTCTTGTGGTGTGCCCGGATGAAAGGTAGTAAACAGTAATAAGATGACTTCGTCATTTTTCTTCGTTTTAAAATTTCCTTGCTTGAATTCAAGATTTGGTATCGATGACCGAACCGCATCCCTCGTTGTGATGCCTATTCTTCATAATGTTAAAAAAAGGAAACAAAATAATTGTAGATCGTAAATGTCGGAACCAGGGTATCTATTATTGTATTACGAAGCGATAGTTTATTTAACGGCATTGAAGTCAACGACAATAGTCAATTCATGCTACTAAGTGATTTTGTAAAACAAAGATATTTGTTGCCAAATTAAAATTTATTTGCTTGCAGATTTTACAAAGCCAATCGTAGTTAAGAATATCAATCGTTATTCGTTACTCGTAAGCAGATAACAAGCATCGTCAATTTTAACGACACTCGTTTCACGTAATGGAGGTCCAGAGACGGAATCTTATAACGCGATAGTTACTACCTGATAATAACGTTTTGTAAGGAGAGTTAAACAAACGCCTTTTTCTGATTTAAATGGCGTTTTTAATTGACAATCTGGAAGTTAAAAAAAGTATTCTGATTGCGTTCTACTGGGTAAAAGTGACAGTTCTGATTATGAAAAGAAGATCACACCAAAAACATAAATGTAAAATAGAAGCATGAATTGATTAACGTCAGCACCTAGCAATTAAGCCTTATCTGACGTGTGACCACTCACACAGGTGTCGTTTATAAGTGTTGACATTCACCCTGATGATCCACCAGCTACAGTATTCTATGGAGTGATCCTTTGAATGGCCCCTCTTATGAAAACCGTTTGCTAACTCTCCAAATGGAAACATTGTCAAGTAGACGAAATAACAATGACATGGTATTCTTCCATCAAGTTATTATTGGTGTAACAGATGCAACAGATACTTTGGCTGCTAAGCCGAACGTCGTGGGTTCGAATCCTACTCGGGCCCAAAGTTTTTATTTCATCTTTCACGGACACTGCCTCTTGCGAAGAACTGACAAAACTTCCAAGAGTATCATCTGTCATGAAAAAGTGCTTCTCAACTTTGCCGTTCGGAATCGGCGTAAAATTGTAGGTCCCCTCAATTCTTCACACGCACCTAGAGAATTGTTGATGAGAGTAAGCCACTTAGGCCTTGGCTCTTCAAGAGCTGTCGCGCCACTCTATTTATTTATTTTTAGATGCACCGGAATTACTTGGCGCTATATCTTTCAAACATCGGGGTGGCGCTTCGTAGGAAGCGCTTGGTACATGAACCAAAACATCGTACCAACTTTGGTTTCTATGAGCCCTTGACACGTATGAGTAGGCTTTCAAACTGCAACTCAGACTTATTTGATTTAAATATAAGTAAGAATAAATTAAAGTCTTGGCTCAAGACCTGTGTTATACACTTTAAAATGTTTCTCTGTTTACTTAATGTTTGTAATTATTAGTTATGTATTTATCTGGTTTTGTTAACTGTCTTGTTTTTGTTTCATCCATGTTTGTTATAGTAATGTTGTTATTGTAATGTTTGCTTACTAACAACTAACACTGCACTAAGTGATGAGCCGGTGGTATAAAATAGTCTACTATGTTGGCAAACCATTGGTCGTAAGACTGTGCTTGCTATAAGCTCTCTTCGACCAATTCTGATAGTTCAAAAAAAAGATTCAGCAAGTACTCGTAGGTGCATTGCAAATGTTTTAAGTGGACTTACATCGAATCAACTATTTGTTTTGAAAGAAACTTGTAAGCTATTGTAAATAAGTTAATTTTTTCTTTTAACTTAACCTCCTAAGCAGACAAATCTTAAAATTAATTATATTTCTTTATATTGACTGGCAGAATTGCCTAGTTTGCCAAATTACAATATTCTACCATGATCAGAGGTGCCCCATATATTTTATAAAGTTTATTTTTAAATGGGTGGGTACCACGCCCCCTTAGTTGAAAATCATAAATTTAATATTTTATTTGTTCTATTGCACGTTGTACTCATATGACAAATTTCATGATTCTACTGTACTCCTATGTGCTCCATATAATTTAAATTAATAATGTAAAAGTAGGCGGCTACCACGCCCCCTGACTGGAAAATCAAATTTTCGATTTTTTCATTTGTATGTACCACAGTGTTGTGTCCGTAGCTTAGTGGTTAGGTGCGTTGTCTGCTAAGCGGAACGTGCGTCGTGGGTTCGAGTTTTACTCATGCCCATAGTTTTTATTTCATCTTTCACGGGCACCTAGGCCTCTTGCGAAGAACTGACAAAACTTCCAAGAGTATCAATCTGTCTGTTAGGCCTTGGCTCTTCAAGAGCTGTCGCGCCACTCTATTTTTTTTTTTTTTTTTTTTGTATGTTCCCGCATGACCTATCACTGTGCCAAATTTCAAATTTCTAGGGCAACGGGAAGTGCTTTATAATTTTGATGATCTATCAGTGAGTGAGTGAATCAGTGAATCAGTCAGTCAGTTACGGTTTTCGTGATTTTTGAAACATTG
>CAKKXW010000001.1:42642691-42672984 GCA_920937365.1 Sphaerophoria rueppellii
CCCTGCGATGTTTTCATCTGGTTATGCGTGTCGTTTGTTGCGGTATAAAAAAGGTCGAGCGAACTGTAAAGAGAAGTCATTCCAAGCGGTAAAATAGTACCTTCACCACCAGCATGTAAACCGCACCAAACAGTGATTTTTTCGGAATGTAATGGTGCCTCGTGAAGCACATGTGGATTGCTGCCTGACCAATAACGCATATTTTGCTTATTGACGAAGCCATCCAGCCAGACGATTATGACGACCATAAATTGTACGTAGCGCTCTTAAAGTGTTGACCACTGACTCCGAATTTCGGTAGTAAATTTTAATAATTTTGACTCGTTGTTGGATCGTATACCTTTCCATGATAAAATGGCGAACCTTACTGAAGAGAAATGTCAAGCGAGCTGGAAAAAATATGGCGTTGTTTGCTGTGCGTATTGGTCTACTTTTGTAGCGTCCCTATTGAAAACCCTTTAAATAGAGTGGCACAACAGCTCTTGAAGAGCCAAGGCCTAAGTGGCTTACTGTCATCAGCAATTCCCTGAGTTCGTGTGAAGAATTGAGGGGACCTACAATTTAATGCCGATTCCGAACGGCAAAGCTGAGAAGCACTTTTTTAGGTACAGGTTGATACTCTTGGAAGTTTTATCAGTTCGCAAGAGGCATCAGCACTCGTGTACGATGAAATAAAAACTTTATAGGCACCGTAAGCAGTCAACCCACATAGCCACTAAACCACGGACACTGCTAAGGTACTTCTAAATATTGTAAAGTTAATACACAACATTTGTATATGTAATAAAGGCTTTCGGAGAACTGATAAAACTACCAAGAATACCAATCTGTCAAGAAAAAAGTGCTTCTCAACTTGCCCGTTCGGAATCGGCAATATTTGTAAGTCCATTTAATTCTTCGCATGCATTCAAGGAAAAGATGATGAGTGTAACTGTCTAGAACTGGCTCGCCACCCTATACTTATTATTTTTTTTATTTATATGACTCAACTAAACTCTAGAGAGAAATAACAAAAAGTCGACTTGGCTGAAGACCGTCTTGTTGGATGAGGCTCTTATCAGTTCTGGACTGTAGCACTACTTTAAGTTAGTTGGCAATAGTCGAATTTATTGGTATTGTTTATAATACCATAAACATCCATACAATCCTAATCAACTTCCATACAAATTGTATCAAATTTCATTTAAATCAATTCCGTAGGTTAGACGTTCTTGAATGTTAAAAGGTGCGTTACCCTTCACTTTTTGTTATCGCTTTTTCTTAACGTTTGCTTTTACTACCCATATATTTGTCATACAGGGCTCTATATATGAAACAATTTTAAAGGAATAAACTTTCGAATGTGTTTTTGCATATAAGTGAAAAACTAATAATCTTAAAAAAACAGCATTTGCATTTTAATTTTTGTACTCGGTTTCAATTTAAATCAATATTTGGCGTTATGGCAAATCAAACAACTTAAAACGCAAATGCTAAAAAATAACATACACAGAACATTATTCATGTAACTCAATACCAACACCAACTGGAAAAGATAAATTCACGGGAAGCAAGGAATTTGTTGACAATCCCACAGCAATAAGACTATTCATATGAAAACCCAGCCAGTCAAAATATTGATAATGTATTTCAACCAAATATGTCACTACGTTAATTGCACTTTTTACTACTTACTCTTAATCACAAATCTTTTTCGGAAGTCTACAATAAACTTACTGGCTACAGTTAATATATGAAACCACAAAATTATAATTTATTCACGTCTCGAATATTTTTCTCTTCCCTTATAAAGGCCAAGTGTATGGAATAAAACTTGGGTGGTATTTCAAGCCATCAAGTAGTATCATTTGACACTCGGGTCTCTTTAGTTTGCAATTGAATCGAACTGAACGATGGAACGTTGGCGTGGGAAAGTCGCTGTTGTAACAGGTGCAAGTTCGGGAATCGGTGCACAATGTGCCATGGATTTGGCCAATTCTGGTTTGATAGTTGTCGGTCTGGCTCGTCGCGAAGGCCTAGTAGCAGACCTACGATACGAACTGCCAGAAGAATCCAAACATCGGCTGCACACACTTAAATGTGACGTAACAAAAGAGTGCGATGTGAATAAAGCGTTTTCTCGCATCAAAGACAAATTTGGCGGCGTTGATGTGCTAATCAACAATGCAGGAATATTTCGACAGACAAGTCTGGTGGCTGATGATAATTTTCAAGATTTGCAAGCAGTCTTGATGACGAATGTTATGGGCAAGGTGCATTGTACGCGTGAGGCTTTCAAGAGCATGAAAGAGAGAAATGTTGAGGGACATGTGGTGAATATAAATAGTACATGCGGACACAAAGTTGTGCGAACGGAAGGTTATTCGTACAACATGTTTATACCTTCGCAGTTTGCAATAACAGCCTTGACGGAAGCTTACCGGCAGGAATTTTATGATAGCAAAACGAAAATTAAAATAACGGTGAGAAAATTGTGACATTTTATGAATTTTATTGAATTGTTTGTGCGTTTAAAGAGTCTTTCCCCCGGTTTTGTGAACACAAACATAACTCGCAGAATAGATGCTGATCCAGTAGCGCTTTTGAAACCTCAAGATGTTTCTAATGCTGTCATTTATATTTTATCGACGCCAGTTGGAGTTGAGGTGAGATGGATTTATTGCAATAACTAAAATTGTGTTTGACAACTTTTTACTTTACAGATTACCGAACTCAGCATTAAGGCCTTGAGTGATAACTCTTGAAATTAGATTAGAAATTAGATTAAGGTTATAATTTTACTCAGATTTTAAACAAAAAACATGATTTTCTTTCCTTTGTCTAAATTGGTATTTTCCGTTTTCATTCGAGATTTGTTTTCTTTTTGTAGTCCGTATTGTTCGAAACCAAATTCAAAGTCTGACAATATGTTTACATACTATATAAAAAAGCATAAGAATCTTACCATTAAATTTAAAGTAAAATAACTAAAACTAAGGTCCCACAGTCGTGTAGGACCTTTTTGTGGGCTCCACATCCTGGAGCAATATCTCCTCAGCTCAATCTGAAATTTCGAAAAAGATTAATTGGTTGATTTAGTTGATTCATAAAAATAATGTGTTAAAATTACATTAAGCGTTATCATCGTAAAAGCATTAGTCAAACTGATCGAATTAAGTTATAAATCGAAACTTCCTAAATTTCTAGCTGGCAGAAAAACTATCTGATGTACAATCATATTTTAATAATGATGCACAAGAGCATACAAAATGTCAATAAAGTGAATTTCGAGTGAAATTAACTTGACATGAACCATTAAATCTAAGGAGTCTGTTGGTTTCCAAGTACCTACCTGCTCAATATAAGTGAAGGTATAAAAATGATAGCATTTTGTTTGTAAGTGGTGAAGTTTATATAGCAATAACAATTAACATAGATTTTTGGGGTCAAAGAGAATTCATAATTTAAGAACGGTGAGAATAATAGTTTAGCAAAATTCAATCCACGAACCCATACCAAAGAACCTCACAACCTACAACCGAACAAACCAATGACGACAGTTTAACGATTCAAGAATTTTCTCATGGAAAGTTAGATAAAACAGACATAGGGACCATAATCAATGGTGGATGGCAATTTAATAAAAACACTGATACATATAATTGAAAGGAGTTCTAGAAATCTGTTTGATCTGTTTCCGAGATCTGTTCATGTTCACCGATCCAAGGGACAATCTGAGTCGCTGAGAAATGCACTTTAATGATTTGCTAAACCAAGCTACAAAGTTGAAGAAATCAAACGGAAACCGGGGCTGTAAGCTTGTTATAAGAGCGTCACTAATTTCTCGAAAAGAAAACTTAGATCTATGTAGTAAATGGCTTGTAATCTTCAACAAACTTTGGTTAAGAAAATAATTCTTATTAGTGAGAAGAACTTTTTCACGAAACCTTTGAAAACATGTTTTGGGCGGTAACTGGGCCATAACTGTTTTGCCTCTAGAGTTTTCGGATTATGGACGAAAACACGGTTTTACGATGTCAATTGACGTCGCGTCGCCGAAACTTAAGATTGCACCACCAGTAAGCAACTTACGCAACTAAACCATACTTGCCTGTGTTTTAAGGTTTGTTGGAACCGACCGACACCGCCGAGAAATCGATACATTCAACACATACGGATAGAATCAGTAACACTGCAATTGGATCAGCAATTGCAATATCTGCGACTGACAGTGGGTGCATTCAGTAACTCTTCCCTCAGTTGGTAACAATATTAAACTACAATTGGCAATCGTCAACTACTATCGTCCTGAAGTCATCAAGTTCACAGATCATATCAAAGGAGATCGGAAACTAACATCTGGAGGTAAAACCCCAGATACCGCAAATATTATTTTTTCCGTTACTTTGTGTTGTGAATAAATAAGAAAAAATATGTACACGACTGGGTCGTACGAACTTGCTCCTGTACTTACTCATCCGGCTCACAATCCTTGTCGTCTCGAACCCTGGGGGCTGGGATGAGAAGACTTTCTTGTCTTGAACATTGTGGTCCATTCGTTCGATGTGGCCTTCTGGACTACATCCACATCTTGGTACAGCTCATACAGTTCTTGGTTGAACCTTCTTTATTATTCGCCATCGTCGCATACGAAAATCCGTCTAAGAATTTCTCTCGAAAGTTCCCAGTATCAATTCCCCTTTTGCGATAAGTCAACGCACTCGGTGCCATAAAGTAGGACTGGTAAAATCAAAGTTCTGTATAGCAGATAGGAGTTTTGAACCCAGTAATTTGAACAACCCGAAGCAGCAGCGGTTTGCTAGGGTAATTCTTCTTCGGATCTCCACTAAGGTGTCATTTGTGGAATTGATGTTTGTTCCAAGGTAGGTGAACTCGGCTAGCAACGTTTTGTCCTAGACGGTGGACAGATGTTGCTTTATTTGTTGATAGCATGTACTTTGTTTTTTCCTCATTCACTTCAAGACCAACGAGTTCTGCCTGTTCTTAAATCGCTGTGAAGGCCTCAAGCACAGCTTTCTTGGATCGACCGATGATGTCTTTGTCGTTCGCATAGCCTAGGAACTGGGTGGACTTGCTGAAGATAGTGTTTTCCGTGCACACTCCAGGATTATGTTGAAGAAATCACATGACAACGCATTTCCTTGTCTAAACCCTGCGCATATTTGGAATAACTCGGATGAGCTGTTACCCATTTGCACACTGCACTGCGTATTATTTAGCGTCATGCGGCACAGCTGGATCAGTTTTTTTGGGATCCCAAATTCAAACATCGCCATCATAAGATCTTGGCGGTGGATGCTATCATAAGCAGCTTTAAAGTCGATGAAAAGATGGTGGGTTTCGACTTGAAATTCGTTGGGGTTTTCCAGGATCTGCCTCAATGTGAATATTTCGTCTATCGTTGTTCCGCCTGGCCTAAAGCCACACTGGTATGTGCCGATTATTGTATTGCATAAAGGTTTAAGACGCTCACAAAGTACGTTGGATAGGATTTTGTATGCAACATTAAGCAGGGATATGCCACGGTAGTTTTTCCATGACATCGGATCGCCTTTTATGTAGATGAGGCATATGGAGCACGGCATGCATTCTTCCTCCCACACTTTGGTTGACCTGGTGCATGCGGTTCATCAAAACACCTCCTCCATATTTAAAGAGTTCCGCAGGTATGCCATCCAACCCGGCGGATTTGTTATTTTTTAGCTTTTGGATGGCTCTTTCTACTTCTTCTACGCTGAGGGCTGGGACTGGGTCTTCATTGACTGATCTTACTTCTCTTTCGTCATTACATTCAGATTCAATAATATTCAGGGCCAGTTCGGTCACGCTTGATCATCTTTAATCAAGGATTATTCCAGTTGATAATCTTAGAATTCGTTTGTCCACAAAAATTGTAATTAATAAATCCATGATTTGAGCACTTAATTTCAGATTTCGTTAATCATCCAATTGTTTTTTTTCATCACTATTAAATTCGAGTCATTGAATCTTATTTCCTGAGAATGAAAAAGGCTGTTATAGCACATCACCTAATTTTCATAGCTTTAATAAAGCTGGCGCAGCTGCAAGCCATCGTACTTAACAAGTAAGAAGTATACTCATCAAAAGTCCTTTTTTTTAAACAACGAGTTTTCTTCCATGTCACTGTTGCAATTTAAACACAAAATATTTAGTTGTACTTTTTGTGCAAAGTCTAGATGAACGCTGGTAATTTTTCCTATCGTAATTACTTACAGCGTCCGTTTAGAGATTCCATTCAGCCATGAGCAAAAAACTAAGAAAAAAAAACTGACTTAAACCAAACAAAACTTTCCAGAGAATGTCCACATCTGCTGTCCAGTTCAGGTTCAGAGCAATAATATTCCATTATGCCATATGGGATCTTGGGATGTCTTTGTCGTCGTCATCGTTTAAATTGTCGCGTAAAGTGGTCCTCGTCTTCATTTTCATGATCAGAACGTTCATCAACATTTTCCATCGATGTTTGTTATCATTCGTTTAAAAATCAACACAAGACAACACAAGACAAAAACGCAGCACACCGCAGCGCCAAACCAACATGACGACTTAAGTTTGATTTTTATATCTGCAATTGCAAACAGTACAAGCATTTCCGATGAATTTAAGTGATGATCGAGGATCTATCTGTAGAATTCAAGGAGACGCAGAACCACACCGAGTGCGAAATTAATGCCACGGTCGATGGCAGCGGGGTAAATGAAATGTGAGAGAAAAATTCTATACGATCGGTGCCTTGGAACGCTAGCAAAAAACAAAACTTATCAGGACAGGAGGCAAATGTTTTATAAACTTTCCTAGATGCTTGGAGTTGGATGACATGCGTTGTTGTTGCTGCTGTAGTATAGCAGCTTTTTTCTTCCTTTTTTCGTTGTTGTTGTTGTATAATGGGATACTAGTTTTAGTATGTCCATTTTCATGTTATGATTGTCAAGTTAAACGTTTTCCTCTATTTTGTGTTTGTTTTTGTTCGCAATGTAAATAAACGTTTTTGCTTTTGGAACTGAATTGGAAAGCTGAACTTTATGTATTTAAATGTAGGAAAATTATATCGAAAATGAAAATCATTAAGAGATGAAGATTTTACCGCTAAATTTACTAACAATATGACTATTTAATAGCAATATTTAAAGTAAAAAAACGTAACTCTACTGAAAACAATTGAATGAAGAATTATTGTAGCTTCGTTCTCCTTAATTCGCATCAGTTAGTGTACCTTTTTTGATAGAAGTTGTGTTCGAATATCGTTTCCTTGATTTCCATTACATTTCCATTTCATTTCCACATTGATTTTTTCGAAAATTTGTTTGCTAATAAAATGAAACATTTGTCATAAAAATATCCTTCTTGGGGCATTTTTTTGTTCTCGAAAATGGTATAAAAGTGTTGTAATTATTGCTAAACTGTACCCATACTTTGCTCTTAGTTGTTGCATCAGAGTCATGTAGCAAAACTGCAACTTGTAGATCTTACATGAATTATGTATGTGCAGCCTATGATGCCCATTATAAATAGAGTTATACAAGAATATGTAGAATTATGGTCAAATGAATTCAGGGGAAAACATCTATTTGGCGATATAGAACAGAACTGACACAGGGGAGCTGTCCCCAACCACAAAACCGCAATTGTAAATAAATTCAACCGCACATCAACAAAACTTCCAGACGTTAAGCACAAGAACGCTATAGTCTGAGTCTTGACAACGGCTATGACGGCGACGCGTTGACGACAAACAGCCAAAGAAGAATCATAGACGAAGACGATTTCGATTCGAAAAGATGGAAATGGAATGCATTATTGGATTTCTTGGTGTTGTTAAGTGCATATTAAATAGACTAATGATAGGTAAAGAAAAATAGCTAACACTTCGTCAGAGTCACAGAAGGTATTCAACCATCCAGTGGATTGTCGCGATGTATGTTGTCCCAATTTGGCACATTGCCAAAGAACCGCATTCAAAACGGGAACGAGAATGGGAATATAGTAAATGATTATGTGTATATGTATATGAAAAACAACGTAAACGGGGAAATATTATTATAGGCAAGTCAACCTCTCCAGCTGTGGGACAGCATCGGGATTGAAGAATAACAAAATACACTTCTTAGATATTGCATGATGCTTCAATGTTGTGCATTTTGAAGTGCTGCTACTATGTTGAATGTTGCTAAAGAACTTATAGGTAACGAACCATCGTCCTCGCCAAGTGGAATTTCCATTGACGCTAAATCATACAACTTATGGTTAAGTTAGTTGTCTGATGAGCACTTATATAGTAAATTAATTTCTTTATGGCAATTATGTATTAATTAGTTTAAATTTTATGGTGTATAAGTAGTTTGTTGTAGATGTGGATTTTAAAGTTAGTTGTGATCTATTTTATACAAAATTGTGGTTCTTTATAAAAACAGTATATGACCTAATCATGAATAAAATTTGTATGGACTTCTACTTATTTATAAAACGATGTGAATGTAAGATTTTTGCATTCTAATTTGGCTTAATTACGTACAGCTTGTGATTTTGCCTTCCAGCTTCTTTAATTTACTAACTCCGTTAAATTTGCCAAAGTAAGTAGGGAAACCTAGGTGAAAAGCTGATTATGAGCTCTTAATAAGCCATTAAAATCCCAGAGAGAACATGCACCAGTCGTTGTTTAAATTCTCCTTCAATTAGCAAATCATTCACCATTGTTTTCTCTATCAAAGCCCAAACCTGGACAGCGCTTCAGCTTCTCGTGAATTTGACGCTCTGTCTATCTCCATATAAAGAATTGTACCCTCACACTGAAATTGTTATTACGGGCGATTTCAATGTACACAACCCTCCGTGGCTTTTCCATTCGGGCCCGACAACAACCGAAGGAATGTGTGCTGAGATCTTTGCTGAGTTTAACCACCTTACTCAGCTAGTCACTGAGCCTACTCGAATATCGGACATCAATGGGCAAGCGGAAAATACTCTTGCCTTGTTCCTTACCTCTGACCCTGATAAATACACTATCAGTGTATTAATGCTTCTAGGAAGTTCAGACCATAGTATTATATCTGCAAAATTCTCGTGTCAAACTAATCCAGTTAGAGAAAGAGCTCCGAAGAAAACTATATGGCAATACGAGAAAGCCAACTGGGTCGGTCTTAATAAATTCTTCCGGATCTTTAACTGGTCACTATGCTTCCTCGATAGTGACGTAGACTCCAGCGCAGATATGATCACTAATATGATTCTTTTGGGAATGAAAACGTTTATCCCGAAAAAGCATCAGACCTAAGGAAAAGTCGATGTTTGATTCAAGCTGTAAAAAGGTTATGACGGACAAAAAAGTAAAGTTCTGGTGTTTTAGAGGCAAACTAACTGAGGAAAACCGAGTCAAGAAGGCCTGTAATACCCATATTTGTAGGACCACATTTAAACATGAACAAAAATTAAGGCAAAAAATAAAAAAATTGTAAAAAATTTAAAGAATTCTTCATTTTCCTCGGTCCCTACGCTCGTTGACAATGACTTTCCAGTTATTAGCTCTCTCGCGAAAGTTTACCTTTTTCGCTAGGTAGTTCGCCTTCAATTCAACGCTGCCCGAGAGTGTCATGTCTCCCCCAGAACTTGAGCCCGTCAATGATTCCATGGGGCAAATCTTCTTTTGTACTCGTGCTGTGGCGAGAGTCCTAAAAGATCTGAACATACATAAATCCGGTGGTCCGGATGGTATCCCCGCTATTATTCTCAAGATGTGTTCTTCCACGCTGGCATAACCCTTGCGTAAGCTTTTCCATCTATCCTATTCTTCTGGGTTCATTCCGAGCAGTTGGAAAATAGCATTTGTCCAGCCAATTCCAAAAAAAGTGAATCTTCTCCTCCCTCCAATTATCGACCGATTGCACTTACGTCCCTTCTTTCTAAGGCCATGGAAACGCTGATAAACTAGCAGCTCAAGAAATATCTCGAAGACTGAAAGCTTCTTTATGACCGGCAGTACGGCTTCCGCAGTAACAGATGCACTGGTGATCTGATGGTCTATCTCACAGAACAGTGGAACAAATCTTTACATCGTTTTGGAGAAAATAAGATTGTTGCCCTTGATATTTCAAAGGCTTTTGATAAAGCTCTTTTATCGAAAATGCGTACTTTCGGTATCGAAGAAACCCTCCTTCGTTGTTTTAGAAACTTTCTTTCGAACCGTGCAATACAAGTTATACTGGATGGATTCAGGTCTGAAACCCACAATATAAATGCTGGTGTGCTCCAGGGCTATGGCCCTCTTTCTCATTTTCATTCATAATCTCTTGTCTGTTACTTCTAATCCAATAAATTGTTTCGTTGACGATAGTACCCTAAGCTTTTCGTATTCGTTTCCAGACTCCCATCCCACCTCTTTGGAAGTGGAACTACATCGGCAAAATATGATAAGCTCATTGAACTCTGACTTAAACAGCATTGTTCAATGGGGAATTAAAAACCGTGTAGAGTTTAATGCTTCGAAAACTCAATGCTGTCTTGTATCGTTGAAGCGAGATATACCCCCTTACCACTGTCCATGAGTGGCACTTGCATCAATGAGCCCGAACATCTCGAGATTATCGGTATGTGCATCTTCACCTCTTGTGGAACGAGCACATATGCGATGTCGCCTAAAACACCGCAAGATGTTTATTTAGGTTTCTTAAGACGATGCAAGAAATTTGTTTCCCCTTCTGATCTGGCTATCATCTACAAAACTTACATACGTCCAAAGCTTGAGTACAACATTCACGTCTGGGCTGGTGCTCCAGTGACGTACTTAAGTCTTCTGGACAGTATCCAAAAAAGAGAACATCGGTCTAATGTCTTATGCCTCACCCTATTTTACCGATACTTCAACTGGCTCTAAGGAAATAGCCAGCAGCGTTCCTCCCTAAAATATTCAACCGTAATACCCGCGCCTCAGGAATGCCCATCAGCCCTTGAGGCCAACTTCGGACGTTCTGTCATGTACAGAGAATCGTTCTTTAGCCGAAGTACTTGAATGTGGAACTCTCTTCCACACTCTGTCTTCCCAAGTCATTGTAATATTCAAGAATTCAAAACCAATGTTCATCGTGGTCACCTCCTTTAACATCATCTATCCTTTCCCTTACAATCGCACTGTGCTCTTGGCACATAGAGGGTAATAAAAAGAATTCTTGAGTGCGCGTTGATTATAAAAAAAAATCGTGAACGTACAGCCGTAATGTTTCAATAAACAAACAACACATTTTTTTTACACACTTGTTGATGTACCAATGAGTCTTCGTTGCAGTTCAGGACTCTTTTGCTTTAAGTTTTTGGTAATAAACATTATTGTTGTTCTGTATTTTTATATTTGTAAGAATATTTTTTTATTTTCACAATGAAACTGCAAGGATTAAATTTTTGACACACTTTTTTTAACCATCGTTCATTATGCTTTGATTGATTAAGAACCAATGATAAATTTGACCTCAATGAGAGAGCCAATAACCTTGACCTCACAATTGAAAATTTATATTTTCTTCTTTAATTTCAATTTGCTTTCGTAGATTCTCTCTAGAAAAATTATTTGTTCCAAATTGCTACCGACAATCAATTTTCTCTTTGTCTTTACTCATTACTATTGTGTGTTCCATTTTGCGTTCAAAGTTTAATGCATGATTGTGTTTAGACTCAAGATTTCACTTACACACTTTCGCCATTTATTTGTGTTTGCTATATTCATTCGTTCCAGACAATATAAGAAATGGTAGTTAATTTCTTAATATAAATATTGCAAAGCTTTTATTTTAAGGAGTGTTACAACAAAAAAAAAACACTTATTATCAAAGAACAGTTCCTAAACCAATCGAAAGTCTCTGAATGGTCTTTGAAATGTGAACCATTTACAAATTTGTTCAAAAAATCTTATGTGCCAGTTTATATGTCATCGAATGTTGACTGTTAGCCTGAATATTTTTGTTTAAGACGGAAACCACACCTCAGCCTCAGAGTCAATTTGAGATTTTCTGAATGACAGGCAATTGATTCTGATATTTGTTACTTTCTTTAATAATTTCTGACTAAACTTAACTATGAATACGCATACGCACGCAAGATTTAAATTTAGTGCTAATTGAAGAGAATTTTTATTGTAAGAAATGTGTCGAAAACATGAACAATAATATTCAAAAGTAAACTAACATACCACGTCAGGTATGATTTCTAAGTTACAATTATGAACACAAACATCAAGCACTAGATAAGAACTCAATGGTAATAAAATTATTAAATAATTGCTCTATTTCAAACATTCCAAAAACAGAAAAATTAAAACGTCTTTTTACAAAACAAAAGAGCTGAGCTACGAACTCATATTTATGAACGATTCCAATAATTGGACTTTATGTTCAAAAATTGTTGAAGTTTCGTGCATAGATAGATAGATAGAAAGATAAATTCTTTATTTGTTTTTTTTATCATCATAAGACTTTACAATATTATTTCCTAAGAATAAGGACATGGCATTGACTGCCGTCTGCCTGTTTCGTGCATATCTATATTCAACACATAAAACTTATACAGAATACATGGGATAAGGCTTGACGTGGCGGAGGGGCTTACGGTAACTAACTACTATGAAGCTTAGAGCTATGCGATCGCGAAACTTGTTTTCGCAGAAGGGCCTCTCATGGTCGACAGGTCGAAGCGGAGTAGGCTGTTACTACAAATTACCCCACAACGAAGGAGTGTTCCCACTAAGGCACTCCCATCGTGGGACGGCAGCGAACGAATTCATTTTTTGGAATCAACGGTGGCGTCTTCAGTTCCAGTTAGGCCGAACTACTTGGTGAACACCTTTACGGGCTACTTCTACTTATTTGAAGCCCAGGCCGTAAAAGGAGCGGTTTTTCCAGCTCTTGCACTTGGAGTCACATCAAGTGCCTGGTACTCCAGGTTGCAGGTTGGGCATTGTACGTCAGGGTGACTTCCCGACTACGTAGAAAATAATTTATTTGGGAAAGAACAACACGCCTCGGAAACGGACGGATACACTAACAATCTACCTTAAGTTAACCATTTTTGAAATTTGAGATTTTAAACATTCAAGAAAGTTAAACATAACATAAATAAACAAGTTCCAAATCTTCTAATTGTTGTCAATTATCAAATTATAAGCTTAAATTACAACACATTCCCAGGCACCGTAACAGTAACCCATATTTTACAAAAAAAAAAACAAAAAAAAATAACCTACAGACGGTAACCTCCCATTAACGACCATCAATCATTATTAACCTGCAAAGTTGTTTAAAAAAAAAACACGAACATACAGAAAAAGCGCAAATGATTTACGCAAAAAAGAATAACTGTGACACAAGGCAGTATAAAAAAAAAAAATAATCACCGGGACAACATAACAAAACGAAATGGTTAACATTTTATTTAGAAACAAACATACATAAGTTCAATGCTTACCCAAATCATTGCGTTTTATAAAGTACATACGTGTTAATGAAGGTTTTGCCCATTTCAACTTGAATTTCACAAGCTACGGACCTGAACCTATTTCATTGCAACGAATTATCTTCATCGGATTTTTTTTTTCTTCATCAGACGTGAATTACCGATCTGTCTGAACCTTTATGTGATATTCACTTGTTCTGAAGCTTATTGCGTGATTTTCTCATGCTACAAACACCGAATACAAAACCAAAAAGAATAAAAGACATCACGAAGATGTGTTCTACCCAGCAGGGCCTTAGGCCACAACTCGACCTGAAGACGCACAGTAGAGATTTTGGCAGCAAGGGCCAAGCACTTGTCGATCTTTTATTTTTTCTTTCAACTTTCTACAATTCAAAATTGTGCACCCAGCTTAAGACAATGTTGGCAGGGTATTAAGGCATTCGTAGAGCGCAAAAAGGTTTACAATTTTGTTTTGAATTTCAGGAAGCTCAGGAAGCTGTAAAAAAACTATCTCCGTGATTTATTTATAAATTTGTTACTGCTTGCTGGTAATTCTCCAGTTAGTCCCAGGAATAACACATCTTGATTATCATTTAATTCTCTCGGATACCAGAACTTGTGGTGCATCAACCTTAAGAATAGACAAGATGTGCGCCGTTATATGCACCTGGTAGGAACAAAAAGAAACATAATCCCATAAATTTAAGTTGGCACGAAAACCAGACGTAACAAGTTCTCTTTTAATTAATTGAAGAATTGCAATAGTTTCGGAGTTAGTGTTGTTTTTTTTTTGTTTTATAATAAGGATCCGTTTTAACAAGCAATACACATGATTTGTATATTCTCTAAGAAAACGTTAATAACCAGATTATTATAAGAAAGAACAAGCAAGAGTCTTGTTAATATAATAATAAATAACCTTTACTGTTTTTTGTAGTGCTAATTAACTCTTTACCAAGTGAATTACTGTATCGTTCTTGTTAGTGATGAGATGACTGACTGATGATAAATGATCATATTATTCGTAATTGTTAGTGAGTAAAGTATGTTTTAAGAAATTGCAATATATCACTTTGTTAATAAGATTTAATGTTTCTTGCAACATTTAATACTAAAGAGAAAAAATAAAAAAAACATTTTTGACATTATTTAAATAAAGTAAAGAGAAAATCTAATCAGCTTTATTTTAACTGCAGGTTGCAATACAGGGTGAAGCAGATGCAATTTTCTATAAAAAAAAAAAAAAATAGTATTTACAAGCTCGGCTCTTAGGTGAGGTGGCCAATTAATATCACTTGCTGATTCCAAGAAAGACATTCAAAAAATATTATATACTAGCAGTTGCCCGCGACTTCGTCCGCCTCTACCTCATTCACCGGCCAGAGGTGCGTCTTCGACTTGTGCATCATGCCCGCATGGGAATTTTGTTGCAAAGTTATTTTAAAACAGGAAACTCTCTCTAAATCGAAATTGTACTTAACTCCAAGCCTTCATATAGATATGTACAATTTTCTACGTTTAAGCTACACTTTTCACTGATGCTTTGCTCTTATTATTCGTAACTTATTAGCATAAACTTCTATAGTTTAAACCCTCCCTCGATAAATGGACTATTCAATACAAAAAGAATTGTTCAATTTTATTATGCCAGTTGCTAGAATAAGCGCGTTGTTGCCGTTTTTTAGACATTTTCCCCTGATTCCTATTGTTATATAGCCTAAGTCCTTCCATAATTAATGAACTATTCAACACAAAACGAATTGTTCGATTTGATTTAGTAGTTCCTGAGATCAGCACGTTCAAGCAAACAACATAAGCCTTCAAAAATGAATATTTTTGCCATATTTCACTGACGCTTCGCTCCTATGGAACGCAGCGTAATAATATTATACAGCTTTAAGCCTTTTGCGATAAATGGACCATTCAAAATTAAAGAAATAATTTTTTTTTTTTTTTTTTTTACACTCTATCAGAATTGGTCGTATAGGCTTATAGCAAGCACCACCTTACGACCAATGGTTTGCCAACACAGGACTGTGTTATACCACCGGCTCATCACTTAGTGAGGTGTTAGTTGTTAGTAAGCACATAACGAAACTAAAACAAATAACACAACACACATAAATAATTAACATAAAATATAGACAAAAAACATTACAAAATCAACATAAAACATTAAGAAAGTAGAACACTGGTTTAATTTAATTTGATTAAGCAGTTCCTGAGATAAGCGCGTTAAAACGCAGAAAAATTAACATTTTTTGCCGTTTTTTCCACATTTTTCTGAACGATAAGCCACGTACCTAGGCCCTCGAATGAGATATGCATCTGTGGTTGGTAAGCTGGGGTCCTACTATCTAACTGGAATCTACAATAGAATTGCTCGAATTCGAAAAATTGCACCCGCCTATTTTATGAGATACATGGTCGTCCTTTCAAGTACACTTTTCAACGTTTTGTGGCCAAATTCGAGATGGCTCAGTGAACAACCAGTCAAATAAAGATGAGACCTTATTAATTTCTTATATACAAGTCGGCGGTTTGGAGTTACCCCAGACACCGACAAATGGTTTTTCGATATGCATATATCTTTTCGGGAAGGCATGTAGAATGGGATCGAGCGATCAGACGGCTCTCGTACTATTGTCTTATTCAACTTTCAAATCGACCCGGCTTTAATGGAAAACACTTTATTTTAAGTTCATATAATTGTTTCTACAGCAAATATATTTTATTTTTTTTAATATTAGGTCAAAAAATTCGAGTCTCGTTCGAAAATCGAAAATTTTCTAGCAAGTAGCTTGGCATTATTGCCATTCTATTCTACTTTCATACGTATTACGATTTGAAAGTAGGAACGGAAATGAGTTTCGAATAGAATCAAAAGTAGAATCGAGTTACATAGTCGGGCCCCTGAACTCAAATTCAAATTAAAATTACCTTCTGTAGTAAAGCCATTCACAAAAATAATCACTCTACATCAAATGTGTCTACGAGCAGATCGGCTTAAGAAGTTTGTTTGGCAATAATGTAAGTAAAAAGGTGTTTTAACACTTAGTTTCAATGGAATATTGTTGAACAGACACATGAAGGCGATTAAGTCATTTTGTCATTTTATTGGATAAAAATGTCTCCAAGGTTAAACCTATTCGGCCTACGCTCCATCACATTTATACTAATCCCCTTGGATCAATTTGTTGAACTCGTTGATTTTGATGTCTCATGACGGCCATATTGTTTCTTTTGTAATCTGTTAAAATATTATCTTTTATTCAGTCACTCAGGACTACAAATCATGATGCGTAGAGCAATACGGGCAAATGATAAAACTTTATTTTCAAAACGGGTGTTCTCTTAAAGCAATTATGCGAACGCTGCGCCTTTATGATGAGGTACATGGTCATCCTTCCAAGTACACTGTTCAACGTTTAGTAGCCAAATTCGAGTCCACCGGCTCAGTAAACAACCAGTCAACAACCGCTCTTTAACGAAACGCAAGATTTGCCGAAAATGTCGCCACTTTTCATCAAAGTCCGCATCAGAATCTGAAGTAGTCAATTGCGCGAGCCTAAAAAAAAACAATTAATGGATGCCATCGACAAAATTCAGTCTGATGCATGCGCGAAACCCATCGCTGTTTCGAACACGCGCCCCTCTGCCATTTGAACTATGTTATATTTCACACAGGATGTCATTGATAGGGCTCATTCAATTTCCTAAGCGACCCGGCCTTAATGGAAAACACTTTATTTTAAAGTTCATACACTATTTTCCACAGAAAATATTGTTTTGAATATTGTGTCAAAATATACGAGTCTCGTTCGAAAATTGAAAATTTGCTAGCAAGTAGCTTGGCATTATTAGGCGTTCTATTCTACTTTCATGGGTAGTACGATTTGAAAGTAGAATCGGAATTCGGAAATGAGTTTCGAATAGAATCAAAAGTAGAATCGAGTTACATAGAAGGTAAGGCTTTTCCTAGATTCATATTTCTGAAAAAAAAAAAAAAAAATACAAGCGCTGAAACTAATGAGTGAATGATGGATATTTTTGTGTGTGAAAATTAAGTAAAATCTTTCACCAAATATAGAACACCGGCACAATTGGCTTACATTTTCCCATTGAAACTAATTTGAATTTGGCGTCCTTGAGTCACGAACATCAAGAAAAGTGAATTAATTTTTTGCTTTTCTTTGATTTTGCATATCATAATTAAAAAATTCACCTTCTCTTTAAATATGTACCTTCATTGGGAAAAATGACTCAAGACAAACAAACAAAAAATGGATAAAGAAAAGAAAAATTGTATGCACATTTACTCTAAATCCCCTAGTCTAAAGTGCCTTAACTTAAGATATAAACTTAACACAATACATACTGCATACGGGCAAAAGAACCCAACGAGTATACATTCCTATCGAATAACAGTGACTTGCATCGAAGCATGCAACCTTGTTACCTCTTTCATGGTCATTAACCATGCATAGTAGGCTGAAAGCAAGTTGTGCAGACATAGGCTCTTATGAGTAAATAAAAAAAAAAGCAATTTAAAAAAAAAAGGTTTGAGAAACAGCAATTCAATAGACAAAACTTACGAAAATTATTTTAAAAATTAGTTATACAACATGCATTACAATACTGTCAGAAATGAGTTTATTTGACATGTGTTTTTGGTTTGATAAATATTCTAAATATAACAATTGCGCTTAAAAATATCAAAAAAAAATTGAAAGAATTGCTTAGATAAAAACTTTCTTATATAATAAAATGGCTAATATTATTTTTGTAGTAGGTACACCTGACGCGGCCTACAAAAGCCCAAGAGGCGTAAATGTGGTTATCAAACGAAAGCATTTTTTATGCACAACAATTATTGATTGATTTTATACATTTTCTGTACTGATATTGCTTAAAACAATTAATTAACACACTTTTTAAAATTTTAATAGCAAAAGTATCGCAAATCCAGAAAAAAATATTTGTCTCTCCTTACTTCAATTTAGAGGTGCTTTTTGTTTGATGTCTCATTTAAGTGATTGATTTAAAAAATTATTTTAAGCCATTAGGTATCAAAATATTAGGGTTAGTGATCGGTGGACAATTTGTAATGGTCTTGCTATTATGTACTTGTACATATTTGCTTTTTTGCAAGTTTTCAAATATGTTTTTTTCTTCGTGAAAGGAAGATTAACCCCTATCACAGAGGTCCTCGTAGCAAAATTCCAAACGTAAAGCTCCGCTACGAATACGAAAAAATTATAATCATAAAGCCTGAACGAAATAAATAAAGGCATTGCCCCACACAAATCAATTATTCCGACTTTCGGAATCAGTTGACGTAGTTCAAATTTTGAAATTCCAAATATAAATTGAATTTCTACGTACTGTTTGTGAAAATTATTTAGTTTTCATTTTTATTAAAGATGGATTCAACAGCAGTTGCTATTTTTATAAGAAAAATGCCCAAATAAAGCTGCTATTTGGCTGTTACAGCTTGTGGAAAACGAAGACATTCATGAGACTGTGTAGATAGTGGTCAAGGTCCCTGTGCAAAGATAAAAAAATCTTAACCCCTGTGGTTGTTCAAACGACAAAGTATTGGGACGGCTGTAGTGGAATGTGAGGCTGAATCCTGTAATCACAAAAATGTATTAAGGACATTGGTGTTTAGTCAAGGCACTTTAACCTTGACGCCTTCTCGACGGTCTCATTGATAATAACTTTTCCACGTTTTTGAGGTAGAACAGTTCTGAAGAAGGAAATATTATACCTTTGATTCGTCTTATTGAGTTGTCGAGTTGAGCCCAAGTTTTTCATTTACCCATACCCATAGTATTGAGAATAATTGATAAAGCGTGGAATAGAGCTGATCTGAATTAAATCTGAGGTATCCGCATTTTTCGCAAGCGCCTTAGGAATATTTAGAGAGCATAAACTACTTATGTCATGGTTCTTCGGAGCTGACGTGTAGACCGATTGTTGTCATGTGCATCAAATTTTCCATGAACCAGATAGCAGAAAAAATGATAAAAATGAAGCTTAATAGGGACCAGTTCGACGGACATTTAACTTGCTATTTCTATTTTACCTATTAAAAAGAAAAATTCAATACCTATTTGTCACGATAACTCTGAATATGAAAGTAATATTTCTGTATTGTCATTTTTTATACAATCGATTCAAAGGGTTGAGTCTATTTGAATTAAAAATTTGAATGCATGTATGTAGCTCTAACACTAAAAAAAAACTATAAAACTTCCTATGCGGTCAGGGCTAGTGATGTCAATTTCTCGAAATCTGGGGTGGAATCAGCTAAGTTGATTTGTGATAAATGATAATCACAGATCCCAAATTTTGTCTGTGTAAGGTGATTGTCATTTGTGACTATCACATTTTTGTGATTTTTTTCTGTGACAGACTTTTAGTAGTCACTTTCATACAAAATTTGCTTCTGTTATCATGAAATCAAGAAAAAAGATTAATATTTTTGTGCCCATACAAATGTTAATTTTTTATGTGTTTTATTGAATAGTTTATATTGCAACAAGCAATGCGTTAGCTCCCCGTGGCTTAGTTTGTAGGTGCGTTGGCTGCTAAGCAGAACGTCATGGGACCGAGACCCACTCATGCCCATAGTTTCTTACTTCATCTTTCACGGGTACCTACTGCCTCTTGCGAAGAACTGACAAAACTTTAGAGAATATCAATGTGTCATGAAAAAGTGCTTCTGAACTTAGCCGTTGGGAATCGGCTCCACTCTATTTATTTATTTTTAATGCATTTTAGATTAGCAATATTTTTGGTCGAATAAGGTCGGATGGTTAAATATGACTACCCTCGCAGTAGAAACCCGCTTACATTTGATGCAAAGCAATTTAATCGTTTTTATCAACAGTTTCTACTGCAACGCTAGCCATATTACGTGTTATTTAACCATCCGATCTTATACGACCAAAAATATTGTTTATCAATTGTTTATTGCAATTCTAACCATTCAATAATGCACATAAAAAAAAAAACAAATACAAACCAAACGACCCTGCGAGCCGGATATTCCCTTGCATATATACACTTATATAAACAACATGTGGGTACATAATTATCTAAAAATTCATCGCTTTTAATAAGCAAAAACAAACAGAAATCTAACGTTATAATTAAAACAAAAAAAAAATACAAATGTCAGTTCGGCCAAGTGATTCCAAAATCAAAAATTTTGTTTGTGATAACCTTACGCAGAAGGAAAATTTCATTTTGTCACATGTGACTGTCACAATTATTGTGATAATCGTTTTTGAATTTAGCCGATTCCACCCCTGAATTTCGTAGCAATAAATTTTATTACGACGGGACCTATGATACTTATTTTTGGGATTCGTAGTACGAATCTACTACATCGCGGTCGGGGCCTGTGATAAGGGTGATAAATCATGACAGACAGGTCAAAATTGGGTTTCTTTGTTATAAATTACGTTATTCGATGTGCACATGCTGGCGCTGCATCAGTGCTTTCTTATTTTGCGTTGATGTGCTGCATGCAGCTCCCATGTTTTTGATTCGAAGCAATCGATCACAGAGGATAGCTTTCAGTGTTTGAAGTCAGTGCCCAATGAACCGCCCGATGAATTTATTACGGGCAGTAATTTTTAGGAAGAGAAAGACTTCATTGCCTCGGCCTATGGCTGCGTCCGTTACATTCATGTGCGAAGTCTTCTGCCTTCGAACAACAACATTTGATACTTTATTTACAATTAGTGTAACTATGTTATATAAACTAAGTGAATGGCATGATACTAAACCCTTTAAAAAAATGAGACATATATAAATACATGGAAAATAGTACATATGACAGAAACCTACTTGCCATCAGAGCATGATGTAGATGTGGCTTTAAATATAAAAAAGAATACTTCCGATCTAGGGAACATATGTATAATTATAGTAAAGATAGTTCCAATCTCAGTTTTACTTCGATGTTCAACAGTTTTGTATAAATCAAGCCGTAAATGGCTGCTTGAGGGTCTTCAGTCGTCTTTGAACAAATCATTCGGTTTAAACAATTTATTAGTACCAGCCACTAGAATAATGTTATAGAGCCACATTAAAAGAGTTTTATTTGAATATAAAAAAAAATCTTTTATATTGCTTGATTGTACAACTACAAATGATTACAACAATGTAATCCGTCATTCACGATTTGCTTGATTGAATTCTGGACATTTTTGCATGGTTTGCATTAACAAACTTAGAGAGAACAATGTAAATAAAGGTGCAATGAATAAACAAACTTTGGAGTTATAAAAACATAATCGTAAAATTTAGCTGGTTTCCATCCTGGGGGGCATTTATAGCAAGAATGTTTGTTAATCTAATCACTAATCAGTATTAGGAAAAAAAATATTTCTTGTGGAAAAAATAATTGTTGAAATAACATTTCTTGTGATGATTGCTCAACAATTGATATATGTATCACAAGCCTCTCAAATCGAACACAAACATACCAAAAAGTGGAAACAAAGCGTAATTCTGATTGATTATCCTGATCTCTTTAATTTGCGCCTTACGACGGAACATGAACATCATGTTGGAAACTCAAACTATTTGTATGAATGATTAAAGTTAAGAGTTCAAAAATTTTGTTCTGTAATGGGCAAACGAAAATAAAAGGTACTAAAGCAAAGAAACTTTCTTTAACTAATTTTGTTTTGGGTTAACTTAAACTTTTAATAAAACTGTTTTTACATAATTTACATTTTAGTGCTTTTTAGACGAAAACGGTTCTAAATGATTACGCTAGTTTTAGCATGGAAATTCAAAATATTGTGTTTAAAGGTACTTATATTTCACTGTGATACAATGAAAGCTTAAGATAAATAGTTTCACCAACGGTGGTAAGATGCTGCTCACGCTTTTCTTTGAATTTATTTTACAGAACAGTCATCAATATTCAAATAATGTTTGAGAAGCAGAACAACAGTTTGACGCTGCGCTGCTGATGAAAAATAATTTATTCAAAAAAAAATAAAATAAATGGAATTCACATCGAAAGTGAGAGCCCCAAGCCCTTTGGCATATTTTCTTAATTTTATGTCAGATTTATGCAGAAACGTGAAAAGTAGCGGAAACAATATTTTATCCAAATTCCCAATTTGAAAAGCAACCGACATTTCTGTTACAAAAAAAATATTTTCAGTGAATTTGAAATTGAACCGTCTGAACGCGCCCTCCTTTCGCAACTTTTCAGATTATTCAACCTTTAATATGTCAACAAAGACCTGACATGAATTTTGCTGAGTCTTGAATTCTCTCTTTCCGGGTTTAAAAGAAAAAAAAAAGAAAAAACACAAACCGAACTAGGTGAACAATTGGTAACCAACAATCGATTAACTGTTAAATTCATCTGATTTGAATAAACGAAGAAATGTTTTCAAAATAAAAGATTACTAAGCTGCTCGACATTCATGTTAATTTGAGTTCAGAACACATCCTACAAAACATCCACATGGGAACATATTTGTATATTCAGAACAGGTATTTATGAGGTTAGTCAACTAAAAACAGTGACTTTATTGTTCCGCCAACACATTAGAATTCTATGATCGAACGTTTGCTCCAGAATTCTAATGCATCTTCCTAAATGTGTTCAAAAAGGATTTATTGTGAATTGATAGTCTGTGACTGTGTTTTTGAAACAAGTACTTTTGGTGATTTATTAAGGTTTGATGGACAAACGACTCCACAGGAAGCTTACTGTAACAAGATTACTGAGAATGCATTTTCATTATTCAGAGAACGAGCCCTTTAAACGATTTGGCATTGGAGTTGGAGATCGATCATTTCATTCATGGAGTCTTGCACCGATTTTCATGGAATACACTGGTCATCAATATGTGCGATCACAACCTGAGTCTTTTAATTTAACACACTCTTATTTATTTTAGTATAGAACGATGATTTTTTGCACTAATATGGGACTATCCAAGCCAATGGACTATTTCGGCCTCGTCTTGTCTGTATCCAAAAATAAATTGTTTTGAAATTGTAAGAATAACTTTGTTTGTTTTTCTCAATTCTGCAATTTTATTAAGTAAAACGAAGCTTAGAAAAGAAACACTAGTTTTTGATTTGCCTCTATTCAATTGAACCGCACTGTTCGTATCTATCTACATTTTTGTCCGAATCAACTTGCCAACTTATAAATTCCGGCTTGTCAATTCTTCTATATTTCAAATTGCGGGACAAGTTTGGAGTTCTGATTTCCACAAAAAAAGAGAAGAAAAAATTTTCAAAAATACATAAAACCAAACTGGATTCTTCAAAGCGCCGCGCGTTTTTGTTTTTTTTAGAGAGACGCACTGCTGAGAGAATTTTTCCCTTTTGCTAAAGAGGAATGTTTGGTTTATTTGTTGTTTTTTTTTTTTATTCATCTTGTTCCTGTCTTTAACGTGTATTTTGTTCATATTTTTAAAGTAAACATCAACAAAGAATGTCACTAGCGCTACGCTACAACACAACACATGTGCGTAGCTGCATCGCATTGCATCGCATCCGATTTCAATGGCGATGGCAATATAATATATAGGCGATGTCACGTCTTTACCAGTGATGATGATGCTGTGTCCCATTTATTTTAGCAGTTTATTGTTGGTCAAGCAAGCATTTTTCGGTTAATCTCTAAATGCTTCTTCGACTTCAAGATGAAGTCAGTGTGCGAGTTTAATGATGTTACTTTGCTTTGGCTGCTGAAGATGTTAAGGCTTACAAAAAAAAAAAAAAACTACAACAAAAACAAAAAAAACATAGTGGTGGCCATTCAGTTTGACATGTTTATAAAGTGAAATTTGAGTAAAATATTTGTAAATAAAAATGTTAAACTTAGCATAGATTGTTCTTTGTTGATTGTTTAAACGGGAAGAATATTAATATATGAGAAAGTTTATGATTGTTGCTTATGTCGTATGAGACGAACACAAATACAATAAATAATACTAAATAATGGAAGTGTGACTCATAAAATATAAAAATGGTTTATGTTTTAAGTTAAAATGTTGAAAAATTTGAAAAATGGTGTATCGAAGAACGATACACATGAAGCAGGGGAAGGCCAAGCACAAGGAGTGTGAAGGAATGGAAAAAATTTAAAAGCATTAACAAAATGATTCTAATTTCATAAGTATGATTATGAAACTTTACTAAAATATTTTAATATTAAAAGTATTTAAGAAAACAAGTAAGATTTAAGATTTCAGCTTTCAGTTTACAAGCATGTGTCTTATTCATTCTTATTGTATTCATTTTTATTTAAGCAACTTAGAGACCGAGTACTTTGAGAATTCGGGCTGGGTTTGAAAGACCGAAAACCAAAATCTGCCAAACCAAAACAACGTAAGCGTTATGACCACAAACTACTTTTACCCGAATTTAATTTGTCCGAAAAAAAATCCTACCTTTTCCCATGACAATTTACTCGTTTTTGTCACTTAGAAAGTTATGAAAAAAGGAGATCAAAAAAAGCTTTTTCGATTTTTCTTGCAACCCTGAATTAGGCTAACCCCTTTTTGAAAAAACAGAAATTTTAGGAGAAACCAAATGCTGAGAATCATGGAGAACGAAGCAAAATAATTCTTTGTTTAAAAAATGCTATTGAAGCAATTGCTTTTTGTGAAATTATACAGTTTAAGATTGTTCATGCTGCAAGGATGGCAGTCGATTGCGTTTTTTTTTTTATTTAATTGTTTATAAACACTGTAAATGTGTCTTCCCTTCCGTTAAATATATTCCAATTCCGATATATTATATTCAAAAAGATATATGGCTTTAAATTGTTATTAATAATGTAAATATTGGGACAGTGTCTTCTATAATACTTATTCAATTGAATGTCCACAAAAGTTAATTGCTTGAAACAACAAATGACGTTTTAGAAAAGTGACATATAGCCATATGTTCGAATATGGCCAAATGACATTTTCACAATGTGTCATATGGCCATAGCTCGAAATATGGCCTCATGGCACATGGCCATTTGACATGGCACCTGTTCTGGTCCTAAGACATACAGTCATTGGATTAGCATGCTTTCGAGATGCACTGGAGATTACTGCTGACAGCCGACCATAATCTTTTGGCGCTGGGACCAAAAAATAGTTGCATATTTGTTGTCCTGAATTCCTCTGTGAATTTCTTCAATTTGCTCATTCACCGAGAGGATTAAAATTAATTTTACCATGTTTTTCGTACACAATTTCAAAACGTTCATTCTACGTTTCAGCAATTTGTTTGTGGAATTTGCTTCCAAGTGATTTGCATACCACTTACACATCTTCAGTTTTCAAGCGGAAATTATTCTCATGATACTCGGGTCAATAAGAGATCCTAAAAATATCTTCCAATCAATTTTTTCTTTTTTCTTGTTGTTCATTTTTTATTAATTTTATAATTTTCCACTTTTTATATACGTATTATTGTTATTGCACTGTTTTAATTGTAACTTTTAATGTTTAAGAACCACTTTGACAAATATTTATATAGAAAAAATTCAGGGACTGCTAGCAGGGAACACTTCATTGAAATGAAAGAGCTGAACTAAAAACCTTGTTTTTAGATTGAACTTTTAACAAAATTGTGATCATATGTTATTCCTGTAAAAACATTACAAGACAACTAAAGGGTTGTTAAAAAAGTAAAATGTGTTTATTAAGTTTGTCTGATAAACTAAACATTGTATAACCAACCTACCACAAATAACGGGAAACAAATTATTTCTTTAGAGGGGAAGAGGAAATATACACTTGTTGACGACTTTTAAAGTGAAAAAAATTATTTTGACCGTAATACTGCATATACATGGATATAAGAGAGCCCATGTTAGGTTAGGTTAGGTTAAAGTAGCTGCGGATACAGAATCCGCACACTAAGGCCAAAAGAAAAGGCCCGTTGTGATACCACATAAATCTAGAAAATTACTTCGTACTAGTGGAACCATTTTGAGCTTTTTATAAAGCGAAGAAGATATTTGATATCCTTGTTAGCGAGTTCCCTGGGATTATCATAAAAATATTCTCCCAGATGAAGTTTGCGTCTTAGTGAAAGAGCAGGGCACGTGCAGAGAAGGTGAGAGATTGTTTCCCCTTCTTCCTCGTCCACCACCAAGTCATATTGCGTGTCTGCCTTTAAGACAGTGGGAGTACAGTAAGAGAGCCCAAAACAATAAAAATGTTAACTTAAATATTGTAACAAAAGTTAAGAAAACTTTTTTAATTATTTGCGTTTTGTTGGAGGTTGGTTCTTCAAAGTAAACAAAAGTTCAGTTGTTGTAATTCGATTTGATATAAAATGTATGCTAAGATTATGTGATTTTGTGTTGTTTTCAATGTTTTTCAAATGCACAATGTCGTTTATGTGCACGGGACCATGATCGATAAAAGCCACATGAAAACATGCTAACATGAAACTTAGCTAAAGCCATTGTTCATTAAAAACGGACACATTGTTCTCCGTTTTCAAAAGTTTTGAGTCAAAACTCTTAGGCAAATCTGAAATCATAAATCAGTTTTTGAAGAATTAGTTAGCAGGGTTGGCTACGAAAGACCGCAGATTAAAATCTTGTTCACAAAATCTCGTAAACTTAAATCTCGCAATCTAAAATCTTGTTTCTTAGAATCCCACGGTCACAAAATTTCACTTTCTCAAATCCCGCAATTTTAAAATCTCGCAGACTAAAATCCTGAAATTTCAAATCTCACATTTAAAATAAAATATTTGAACCCGAGATTTCAAGTTTCAGTATTTCATTTTCTCAGACATATTTCAGCATGAACCAAAAGAAAAACGGGTCTAACGAATAACGGAAAGGCATAAAATGGGACAGCCGGAGAGCAACCGAACTGCGAAAGAATGTAGTCTAACAGTTATTCGCAGTAAGGTCTTAAGATCCAACTTTTAAAGGTGACAAAGAATGTCCAGAGTTTAATGTTTTAAGAGCATAGCTTGGAATCTATCTCTTTCCTAGGTTTAAGATTATACATACATATTTAGCTATTTGAACTGTACAGTAAATATTTTGTTAAATTTGATTGAAATGCATTGGTTGTTTGTAACAAAACAAAACATCTTTAAATTTTCTTATTGAAAAGTGCATTGCTTTAAATATTTTATGGTAGACTTTTTTAAAGTGCGAGATTTTGTAGCGCGGGATTTTGTAATGCGAGATTTCGATAGTGAAAGACTTTTTAACACAAGCGAGATTTTCTAAAAAAATGAGTGATTTCATGTTTCGGGATTTTGAAAATGCGAGATTTAGAAAGAAGATATTTTAAGAATGCGGGATTTTGTATTGCGAGATTTCGTTAAAAGTGATTTAGGTCTGTGGTCAAAGATAGTGCTCCCAATAAGCATACTCGTATCAACAAATCGCTCGATATTCTTACTTCAAATGGGCCAACCTTAACCATAATTATGAAGTATAATTAGTGATACACGCAATTATAGTGTTTCATTGTATGTTTCAGGGTTTCGCGCTAGATGCCGGCTACCGCACGCGAAAAACTGAAACTGAGACATAGGAGCCATAAAACGTTGTTGCTCTCGCTCTCATAATTTTTGGTATTTTAACGAACAACACTGTTCTTTTCCACGCTGTAAATCAAAAGTCAAAGTTAATATGTGTATCATTATGATATTTCCTTGAAATTAAACACACCACAATTATGAAAATATTTTTGTTTAAAAAACGAGGAATTTCAAAAGAAATCGTTAACAAAATTTAAAGCAAGTAAACAAGATCGTTTTGGCAGCAGCGGAGTGTACAAATAGACCCGAAGACTGACTTCGTAATACATTTTCTCAAAACGATTCTAAAAGCAGCATTTACATTTTTAAAGAAAAACTTTGTTTTTCATGCATGAATTCTACATGAAGCGCAATTTTGCTGTAAAATTTAAATCCTATCACGAGTTTTTAACGAGTGCTCCTTATAAATAATGAAACGCAAAAACATCGTTCTCGCTTAATATCTTGAATTCAGAAATTATAATGGAAACCAATTTTTCTTGTTTTGAAAAATGTTGGAATTTTATTGGTAGCAAGAAGGAAGCAATATATATTGATGTCAATTTTATATTATTTTCTTGTTTTCAGACATTAAAATTTAAAACAAACATAACACTCTGACTTCAGAGCGAAGAATTTCCGTTCACCTGCTAGAACTGCTCAATCTGTGATACTCCTTAGGGATGTGACTCACAGGGTCAATAAACCTTAGACAGCGTGCCCATGACACATTTAATGTTAAGTTCCTCTTTATCTTCATGTTCTTCATAATACTAGTATAACTTTTTTTAACTTAACCGATAAAAATGTAAATTGTACACACAACTACCTAATAGTCTTTTTTGAAATGAAAAGTAGGATTAAAGGTGAAGTAATTTGAAGTATTTTGATATCTGACATCTACGTATTTGTATATATATGAAAATAATGATTAATGCAAAATTCAACTTACCTTCTGATCAAATATTTTCAGTATTATCCAAATGGACCGCTTCCTGATTTTATTTTTTCTGCTTTCAAATTTTCAACTAGATAATTTTTGCACAAATTAATATGGACAACAAAATATTCAAATTTGGTGCACTATTACACTGCCACAGAATTCTTTACTGAATCGTTTGCTAATTTTTTTTGGGAAATGTAAGCAATATGAATTTCTAATCAATAAAAAAAAAAATACAAAAACATTTACATAAATACGTTTGTGAATGAAAATATGTTAAATGCATTCATCATTTTGAAAGTGAAAATGTCCACGACCTTAATAAACATGAAACAAAAAAACCTACATTTGTAATAGAAAAAAATTCTAAATTTTGATCAATGAAAAAAAAAACACACACACACACACGAATTAGTCTTTTCTTATTTTCTTTTTGTACTCAATGTTTGCACATTCTATAAGTCAAACGCATATATTTTGTCAAACCATCATATTGTCGAGACAATCCAATCAAAACCATCGTCAGATAAATCGTTCTAACAACAGTTGTGTTTAATTTCTTCTCTCATCAACAACTGATTCAAAAAAAAAGATTAAAAACCGCAAAAAACTAAAAGACATAAGAAATATCTCAATACGAGCAAGTAACAAGCCCAACCAAGAAGACAGACAATCAGACAGACATACCAACAGATTTTACAACTTGTGAATCCACTTGTCGGTTGAGAAGACTTTGTGAAATCAGACACCAAACCACACCACACCGCATTATGGCACACTCATCGTTCACACTTCGCTGATTTCCAAAAGAACCACTGGTAATCAAGCGTATCATAAAGATACTAAATTATCTGAGTTCTCTTTTAATTGACTCTCGTGAAATATATAGTGCACTGCCGCACACGCTCATATCTCGCCATGATATGAGATATCTTCTAGAAACTTTATTGGTAATGTTATTTTTTTACTGAGGCTGGAACGCTTGCGTAGAAGAAGAAATAGAATGCGGCCAGCAAGAAAAAGGCGGGTTAACACAGTTTACACATTTTTAGTTTATCTTTACGTTTATCTCTCTGTTCAATCTTTTCTTTTTCTCATTCAAACTATCTTCGAAATTCATCGATTGAGATTAGGAATAATAATAAAATTAGAACAAATCCATTTAAGGTGAAACAATTTATTGCATGACTTCATTCATATTCAAGAAACAATATCAAGATTATTTACAAACATCATCGCACTGATGGGTTCGGTATGAATACCGCGGAACCAACCAAAATAATGACAGCTAATAAATTCTTGTTACAACCGAAAGCTGTCCCATCTACCAGAAAGAACATTTTAC
>CAKKXW010000001.1:42673047-42694010 GCA_920937365.1 Sphaerophoria rueppellii
GACTCTATAAAACGCAAACAGCAAGCAAGCCGCTCGTGCACAGATGGCACCCAAATCATTTAACGCTGAAGCCATATATTTTTAGGACTATAAAACAAGAATAAAAAGACAAACTAAAAAAAAAAATTTAAAATTAGGGACAGGTGAGCTGCTTCTAAGCATATTTTAAGTTTAGAAATGAGATGTATGTTTTATTACTACTGATTTTTTATTAAAATCGAATTTTGGCTAAATTGGGTTCTATTACTAAGGGCCAGTGTTTTTAAGAACGTGAATGTTTTTGCATAAAAAAGCTCATTGACCGTACAAAAAATATAAAAACAAAAAAAAAACAATTAAACAAGTGTAAAATTTAAAAAAAAAAATCAAACAGAAAAATAAGAACAAAATATCAGGATTTTTATATACCGAAGTCGCAATTTACTAAACCCACGGTAGACACGTGCTCGCCGAACGAACGACAAACGCAAAATATCTCAGATCTGACCCAAAGTGCACAAGTCTTAGCTGCTTTGCTACCAAGCAATGAACATCAGTTTTAAACAGCATTCTAGATATTCTTTTAGGCCATCATCATCATCATCATCTTCATCATCATCACCGTCAGCCAAAAGAAGAGTCCACTTCCACTCGGTTTTCAACTCAAATTCGAGTTGAAAATAAAAACCGTTAGATGTAGGTAGGTAGCAGGTAGGCAAGGTTTTTTATGGCGAGAGCTTTATCTGTCTTCTTTTCGAGCGCGATCTTCTTGTCTTCTTTTGTGAGATTTTTTTTTTTTTTTTTTTGAGTTGCAAGTTTTTATTGAACATTGAAATCTAAGAAATTTCAATGCTTTGCAGCTTACTGTTTCGGATTGGAGGAAATTTAGTTTTGCTGTTTTTACTTAAGTTCGATCTTCGGTGTATGTGTGTCTGGTTTGGTTTGTTTTTTGAAAAATAAAATTTAACAATAAATAAATTAAGCATGAAGAAATCATTCAGTAAGAAAATAATTACAGGATCGATATCAATGATATTTTGGGCAAAATAAGGTGCGATATGGTTGGCATGGCAGAAATTCCAGTCGCATATTTGTCACGAATCTCGTACTCGGTACTCGGTAAAATCAACTAAGACGAAGAGAATATGACGTATATTGATCCCACTTAGGCTTTCAAATATTTATATTTCTTCTGCTTCCGCAAAGATCTGATAATGCTTCCAAGAGTATTAATACCTTTTGAAAACAAGCTACCAAATTGTCACGACAGCACGTTGTTTTAGAATGTAAATATCGGACAAGGAGGCTTCCCCACTGGCTGGTCCTATTAACTTCCCAGAGGAAGTTATTGTAATGGGTCCGATTTTTGAATCTTCAATTTTTGTATATCTCCATGTTTCGAGGTCACTAGAATCCGAATCAAGCGTTTTTATGATGGTGTCTGTGTTCGTATGTGCGTATGTGCGTTACGTTTTTTCAGCTCGATTATCTCGCGAACCACTCATCGTATTGTCATAAAATTGGTCTCATTCGACGCGGTATTGTGTTTGAGCGGCTAAGCTTATAGTTAGTTAAAAAAAAAACAATATTCAGGAGTATCATAGACTATATTTGATTACTAGCTGACCCACCAAACGCTTTATATAAATTGTATATAATATATAAATGTTAATCTTCGGATATACTATTCCGATCTATCTATCTATCTATCTATCTATTCCGATTAGAAAAGTTCTTTCACAAATAAGAACTACAATACTCAGCAGTAGTATAGGCTGTGTTTTACTGTGCAAAGAAGTTGTGCATGAGTCCACGAGTTGGCAGATGGCGCCACTATTATTCAATGTACTTAATGTGTGTCCTAAAACCATCAGTTTTATGGAATTTGACTTTTAAAACCAACGTACGTGTACGACTATACAACAAAAACAACTAATGTTTTACACATTTTTCTACTCTGGGAAGTTAGTCGTGTGGACGACATGGATCGCACTCATATTTAATGGCTCATACTCATACTCATGGTTAATGGCACATTATTGTTAAACTGCGTTGAATATCGACTACATAGTCTTTCCATCGATTTGAGATGGCTTTTCTCAGAGAATTCATTCTGATTAATTTTATAGCAGGAGGACATATACATTTTTTTAATGATTGACTGATTTTAGTCAATATTTTGCGATACATTGCAAGAAGCCTTAAAAAGCACGTTGTCCTCAAGCCTCAACAATGCCAGTTAAGAGGCCGAGCAACGAATTTGTACATTCTTAACATTATAAAAGTTTTTTATATTTATTTCATCAATCCTCCCCCCTTTCATTTACTTTAAAAATCTGTTATAAATAAAATCACGAATCTAACCAACAGAAACACTGGTTTCGAGTGATTTTATCCGCTCAACTCAATTCCCAGAGATTGTCTTAAAATTTTGCTGAGATTCACTCTTTGGTCGAGTTAATGTTCTTGCTAGCTGGAGCTTGAACTTGGAGAGACCCGATTAAGAAGAGAACATCGCAATGGAACAGGTGATCACGTAGAAAGGCATTTCTTCTTTTTCTTCATAGCCATTGCCGTAGTCGTCGCGTCGTCGTTGCTCGGCTGCTTTTTTTGTTCGTTCATCTCCGTTGCAGTGCAGTTGCAGCGTTTATCACCATCATTCATATAAACCGCTTCACAAGTATTTCTTTTTGTGTCCGTTTGGCTTTTTAGTCCAAAGTGTTTCCCCCTCGTGCCTTATATCTCCGATTTGGCCATAAGAATCGTACTGAGGTTTTTCTGCTCCGTGTGTTGAATTGTTGTCCGTCTTCTTTAAGTGTTTGTTATTCTTATTTTTGTATCTTCATCTTGGGTTGTTGTTTTTTTTTTTGTTTTTTTGTAAATAACTGAACCGCTATTTTTTTCTCCTTTTTTTCAACTTGCATATTTATTTTTGTTTTCTCTTATTGGAATCGTTCAGTTCGGGTTGCTTTTTTTTCAAGCTTATTACATGTTTGTTCGCTGGGTTTTGGTCTGGTGTATCTTTCATTAACCTAACCGCTTTTCTATACTTTTTTCTTCATTTCTGTGAGTTTTATCGTTTTGGCTGGAACGTTTATTATATTCTTATTTTTTTTTTTAAGTTGTCCTAGACACGTTGTTTGTCAATTATTAGTTTCTTGCCTTCCTTATCATGAGTGCGGTGAGAGTGGTGCTGTAGGTGTGTCTTTTTTTTGAATTCCTGTTGAATTCTTGTGCGATTTAATCAGCGAAAAGGGATTGTGTCTGGTCTGAGAAATTCCAATCAATGTAGAAAAGATTTGGGAAGCATTTTATGGGTAGTATGAAGTTCAGATGTGCGGTACTGACATTACTTCCAAGTGTTAAGAAGTCGGTAAAATTCAAACCAAATTTGGTTGTTAGTGGATTCAAAATGATATCGATTCGCTTTTGTTGTTTTTACTTAAAACACTTAAAACACTTAAAATTAAAATAGTTCCAATATTATTTTCTTTTTTTATTACATTCCATAAAAGCAATTTGTATTATTGTTCATATCACTCTCATAGATAAATTCTATTGTAGAAAAGTTCCATTCAACTCATACCAAGAATAAGTATTCACATTAATCAACTCGATACAACAAAATTGAAACCCTTCAAATTAATGGTAAAATTAAAACATACAAACTGTTTCCTACCAAAAATTTTCCAACAAGACAAGACTTGTAGTGTCCATAGCTTAGTGGTTAGGTGCGTTGGCTGCTAAACAGAACGTCGTGGTTTCGAGTCCTACTCGTGCCCATAGTTTTTATTTCATCTTTCACGTTCACTGCCTCTTGCGAAAAACTGGCAAAACTTCCAAGAGTTTCATCTGCCATGAAAAGGTGCTTCTCAACTTTGCCATTCGGAATCGGCGTTCAATTGTAGGTTCCCTCAATTCTTCACACGCACCTAGAGAATTGTTGATGAGAGTAAGCCACTTAGGCCTTGGCTCTTCAAGAGCTGTCGCGCCACTCTATTTTTAGTTGGCAGATTTAGTTGAAGATAGATGTTCAAAGTCCAAGAGTATCAATTTGTCGCGAAAACCACTTTAACATTGGATAATCGGAAAATAGGTGTTCAAAGACCAATAAATCTCGTAAGATACTTACCTCCTCATTTTGTCCCTGGGGAAGTCTTGTTTGAAGCAGACGACCGAAGAAAAAACGCCAGCTCAAAAATATATTTAACATTAAGTTGTTTAAAATATCAAAATAACAATTGATACAAAAAAAACTTAATTTTCACAAAAAAAAAAAACTAAAACAAGAAACACGCATACCCCCGAGTGTTCATTTCAATCGAGAATTTGATCAAGCGGCATACGATTGGATGTTTTGGTTAAAGGATTTCGGGATTTCACCCATCCGTCCGCTAGTTTGTACTGAGTGGACTAACATTGAATACAATGTAATTGAAAGCCTATTGGCCTTAAATCTGCATCAAATTAATAATGTTCAAAATTCTATTGGTCGAATTTTAGATTTAGTTTTCATTGATAAGAATCTAGAAGCTCTATTAGATGAGGCTAGTTTCCTTTTGGGTAAAAATAGTGTTCATCATAAATCACTTCAAATTAAATTTAATTTTTCTGTTTTAATTGAGTCACAGTTTTGTTCCAATGTTAAAGCTCATAAATATGATTTTAAAAATACTGACTTTGTCTTTATGAACCGATATTTTGAAAGTGTAAACTGGCAAACTATTTATAATTGCAGTAATTTAGAGATGGTTTTTGCTATGTTTCGGAACATATTAGATGACGCTTTTGCAAATTTTGTCCTTTTAAAGAGATTAAAAAATTCAAAAAGGCCAATTTGGTTTAATAAAAGTTTGTCTAGATTAAAAAACGTCGTAGCTAAACTTCGTAAAAAGATTAAAATTTTGGATTCTTATCGTGAAAAATTTATTAGATCTAGGAAAGAGTACGAATTCATAGGAAGATTTACGTATAAGCAATATATTTGGTCTCTGGAGTCGAAAATAAAAACAAATTCGAAGCGTTTTTGGTCATTTCTAAATACTAAAAGAAAATCAATTGGAATTCCTTCCAGCATTTCTTATAATGGTATTTTTTCGGAAAATTTAAAAGATATTTGTAATAATTTTGCTTCATTTTTCCCATCGAACTTTTCTGATTTGGGTTTATATTATAATGAAACACATAATTTCAATTCTAATATTAATGTTGGTGACCTTTGTTTATCGACAGATGATGTACTAAATGCTTTATCGTCGCTGGATAAAAGTTTCTCTGCCGCACCGGACAATGTTCTACCACTAGTTCTGAAATTTTGTAAATATAACCTTAAAACCCCACTTTGCTTTATTTTTATTTGTCCTTGAAACAAGGAGTTTTCTTAGATACATGAAAACTTTCTCTGATAACTCCTTTGCATAAATCTGGTTCTAAAGCATCTGTGGAAAATTATAGACCTATTGCTAAGCTTCAGCAAATCCCCAAATTATTTGAAGCAATTGTTAAAATTAAACTTTATAGTTCAGTTCAAAACCATATTTCCCTGCATCAGCATGGCTTTATGAGTGGTAGGTCTACTGCAACAAAGGAGTTGGCCCATTTTCCTATGAAGTCTGGGCCCAGTGCGTTCATAAACGAAATTGGTATCAAATGAAAGCTGTAGTAGAGTAGATTATTGGTGTGAAATATTTTCAAAATTGTTGGTGGGGTTTTCGAGATATTTGGGTTTAAAGTTGGCTTACTCTGAAACTGAATTTTACCCACTTTGTTGAGAAAACAGCTTATATCGTGTGATCTAAGGCACCTGGGAAAACGATTTCGGCCTTTTTAATATATTCAAAATTATTTGTCCACCTGAACATTCAAATATTTAGTAATTACTTTTTGAATACCAAGTTTTTTTCACTTAATTTTTGAACAACATTATCTCTAAAAGATCAAGGGTGACATACAATTTTCTTTGCATCATATTAAAGATTTATGTCTCACCTTTCATTATATATACATAATTAAGGACCCTTTCTCACAAAAAAAAATACTTTTTTACGCACTTATTTTAGGAAGATTTTTTGTAGCCATACATTTTTTAACACTATAAGGAACTATAGTAAATAATCTTCAATGTATTTTATAAAAAGGTGATGCCATTCAAGATAATATGCACCATGCTTTTTCTAAGAAATAGTTCTTTTAAGAAAACTTACCATTTTCATTCGTTTTTCTGAAGAAGTCTTTAAAAAAAACATAAATAATGTTAATTATTTGTTTTTCCTTATTATTTTTTTTAATATTCATTTTGATTACAACTAAGTTTTACACTCATACAAGTTTTTTTTTTTGTTTAATCTTCTTCATATTATACTAATATATTATTTAAAAATTCAGCTGGTGGCATTGTTATATTTTCCTGGTGACGTGCAAATCCCAAGTACCACAAAATACTCATAACGTGAGCGCAACAACCTACTGTCCTCATGCCAACAAGGCAATTGCAGTAGTAAGCTTTTATTGCGTCGCAACTATTTCTTACGCTTGAGTCAGTACTTAAAAGGATATATGTAAAATATATTTTCTGACTAATGTGTCGAGATTTAATACGACCACTGACTAAATAGTTATTGTTTTCCATTAGGCTTGGATGTGCTTGTGCATTATTAATTTGGATCAGGTTTTCACAAACTTCTATCATAAAGCTTCCATTATTTTTAAGATGTTCTCCACAATAAGAACGTGCTTACTTGATTTGATAAATTCCGAGTGAAATCTTTCGAAGCTCTGTCAAATCAAGCAAGGGAAAATTATTCAAATGCGGAATATGGCCATTGATTGGACAAAACACTGATCTTGTTCTATTAAGGTTGTTTTCTTTAACAAAATCCCCAAAATAGTTAGGAATCTTGATTGTCCTCTATTAATGGATGAAACTTGTTTAGAAAAGCAGCCGTAATTCTAGAATCGTCCATTAAATGAGGAGATGCTAAATTTAAAAAATTTTGGTGGAACAGTTTAAAATCTCTTTAGAAACGTCCATTAACAACCTCCACAACCCACCTTACCATGGTAATACACCTCGTCCTGTTTGCTTGAGCTGTTGTCACCTGAGTATTTCCTTCCAAAAAAGTTTCAGGAATGTAAGCTTTGTACCCATAGGATTCAAGGCTTAAAATAGCATCCCTGAAACCTTTGTCTAATATGAAAACGTCATTTTCTCTCACAAAATTCCTCATATATATATAGTATTAAAAAATGTGTGGCTACAAAAAATCTTCCTAAAGTAAGTGCGTAAAAAAGTATTTTTTTTTTGTGAGAAAGGCTCCTTAATTATGTATATATAATGAAAGGTGAGACATAAATCTTTAATATGATGCAAAAAAAATTGTATGTCACCCTTGATCTTTTAGAGATAATGTTGTTCAAAAATTAAGTGAAAAAAACTTGATATTCAAAAAGTAATTACTAAATATTTGGATGTGCAGTTCAAGTGGACAAATAATTTTGAATATATTAAAAAGGCAAAATATATACCTTTCATTTGATACCGACATTGTTTTCCTAGGTGCCTTAGATCACACGATAAAAGCTGTTTTCTCAACAAAGTGAATAAAATTCACTTTCAGAGTAAGCCAACTTTAAACCCAAATATCTCGAAAACCCCACCAACGATTTTGGAAATATTTCACACCAATAATCTACTCCACTACAGCTATCATTTGATACCAATTTCGTTAATCAATTTTTACAAATTATTGTCTTGGTTGTTTAGAAAATCGTACTCAAGTGGATGTAATTTATACCGATTTTTTAAAGGCATTTGATCGGGTACAACATAATGTTCTCTTGAATAAACTTGAATTGCTTGGCTTCCACTCTAATCTCCTAAGTTGGATCAGAAGCTATTTGGTTGGAAGAAGACAATATGTAAAAATTGGTGATGTGCTTTCCAATGAAATATTAAATTTTTCAGGTGTACCACAAGGTAGTCATCTTGGTCCACTCCTTTTCATTTTATTTATAAATAATTTACCGAATTGTGTTAAGAATTCTAGATGTCTCTTATATGCAGACGATCTTAAGATTTTCAACTCTGTAAGTTCTTCATCGGATGCTAATAAGATTCAATTGGATATTGACAATATTACCAACTGGTGTTTCATAAATGGCTTAAATTTTAATGTACAAAAGTGTAGTATTGTTACATTTTCTAAAATAAAGAATCCGTTATGTTTTGATTACAAAATTGAGAATCAGTTCTTAATGAGGTTTACAAATCAAAAGGATCTAGGTGTGATTTTTGACTCGAATATGAACTTTTCTCTCCAAATTGATAATGTTATTTCAAAAGCTAACGCCATGTTGGGATTTATTTCAAGAAATTCTAAGTCATTCGAAGATCCTTATACTTTAAAAACTCTTTTTGTATCCCTTGTAAGACCTTTACTTGAGTATTGTTGCATTATATGGAATCCCTTTACACAATCAAGTATTTTAGGATTGAAAAGGTTCAGAAGAGATTTACAAAATTTGCTTTACGTAAACTTTATAATTATTCAAATATGCCGGCTTATGAGACTAGATGTGCTTTAATTGACTTAAAACCTTTAGTATCTTGAAGAAAATTGTATTCAGTACTCTTTGCTTACGATGTGCTAAACTCTAACATAAATTGTTCATTTTTGTTGTCTCAGTTTAATATGTATGTTCCATCTCGGAATTTGCGCCCTAGAAATGGTAATTTTCTATATGTTCCTTTTCATAGCACAAGTTATGCAAAACATAATCCAATAACTGATTCGTGTATTGCTTATAATGAATTTGAGTTTACAATCGATTTTAATAAAACTAGATTAGATATTAAGGATCTATTAAATTTGTTGTAACACTATATTTTTACGCTAGTCAATTTGTATTTCCATTGTAGTCTCCATAAAGTATTGTAACTTGAAAGACGAATAAATAAATAAATAAATAAATAAATAAATAAACTTGGCAAAACCCACATTTCGAATAGATACCATAACTATTTTCTGATATTTTACATTGTTAGATTTCTTTTTAGTTGAAACGATTACAAAAGTTTATGTTTCATTCCGCCCAAACTGAGTGCTGGCATAAGGAAATCCTTTCGATTGTTTAAAAAAAACATAAAAAAAAGAAAACAAGTATCTAACCCATGAAAAAGAAAATTGAGCTTTCTTTTATGGATGTTGGGACAAAAGCCAAAAAAGAATTGTTTCTCAAACTCAAACCTTCTTCTGTTCGCCTGCTAAATAAAAGTGAAAATTTTACCCCTGAATGGCATTTAATTCCGCCTGAAATTAGTGCTGGCAATGAGGGAAATCTTTCGAACATGAACTTTTTTCCTCCCGAAACAATAGCCGAAATGAAATAGGTATATTTTTCAGTTTTAATTTTGTTCACGTGAAACTCGCAATAGGTGCGAATATTGTTAACTACAAGCATATTTACTCCAAGGAAGTTTATAGTAGAATGAATGGATAAAATTTCAAATATCGTTGAAAAAAATACTTCATTGAAATTACAGAGTGTAGCATCAAATGCAATATTCAAAACTGACAGAATTGGAATTTAAGCAATGATAGTTTAAAGCATTAAAGAATATTTGTAAAGTTTAAATTTTCAGGAAATCGATCTGAATTAACCCAAATAATGCTTTGCAAAATGATTGCAAAAAGAAATTTTATTTATGGAAAAACAAAATTACATTCAAATTTTTTTATTCAAATTCGTTTACATAATATATTGAAACTAGCCGAAAATACCCTGCGTTGCCGGGTTTGAGAATTTCTGCGAGAGAGCTATATGTAATAACGCCAGAAAATTCATCATTCATCATTGTTTGTTGTCTAAAAAGATCATCTATGTGGTGAAAAGTAAAGAAAAACTTTCACTTAAGAGATGATAGGGAAGTCGAAAAAAGTTGGTCCGGCGATTCCGTTCATCTTTCTGTCTGTAAACGCACCTACATCCTTAACCACTGGTCCGGTTGACTTCAAACTTGAATATTAAAGGTTTGAACGAATTCGAATTTGACGTTTCTTTATTATTTTTTTAAGATCAAAATTTAGTGTAGTCTACATTGGGGAACAATGAAAAGCTTAAATTTCTCAGAAACGATACCTTCCATAAAATGGTTTTTTGTTATAAGATTTTCTTCAAAAGTAAATATCCTATAAATTCATTTTTTCTCTGAAAGTACGTACATAATTATGTTGCCCCAATATTTTGCTTTCAAAAGTAATTTGAAAATGTTTAAACTTTTCTTTTCAAAATTTACTTATCTATACTAACATATAAAGAAAGACTTTTGTTTGCTTGTCAGTTGTATGTTTGTAGTCGATAAACTGATAAACAAACAAAAGTATTATCTTATAAATGATGGACAATTGTTCTTCTATGCACTGATTAAGCAATAGGAGGTTCTGTAAATGAAATAAACAATTATTAATAGTAAAAAAGTTGATTTTAATTTACTCACCCGCAAATTTTGTTTTTAAATTCAGGAAACTGACAGCTGACATCAATTTTTTGAAATGTCTCTCTATTTTTCATTTCATTTCATTCCATTTCCAGTTCATTCTTCTAAATTATATTTAAGGCTGAACTCCTACTTTAGCTTTTGGACCAAGACAATGTTTACACCGAACATGCACGATTTTCTGTGCATAAACATTTTCGCCTTATGAATATTGGGAACATTTCGGTCTCGGTCAAAATAAGTTATAACTAACAACATTTTACTAAGATTTCAATGTGACTTTGACAAAATAATTTAGTGGAACATAATTCTGAATCCTCAGTGAGATAGTTACGGTGACCTCACAAACGGAATTGAATTGAATAAAAAATAATTTCATCTTCGAAATCTCAGGAAAAAATTCAGTTAGGGATGCTCCAGACCAAAGTGCAAATACATAATAGGGTCAACAGTGGACCCTATGACGTATACGTAACAATTTTTTATTGCATTGCGTTATGGTGAAAATAGAAAGTTCTTCATGAAACACTCGGAAATCTCATCTATTTTTAAAGGGAAAATTGCATGTTATTGCAGGTGCATTGGTTTTCAAATGGAAAACTGAAAAATTTCAAAATGCGTTTTCGATGAAAAACTTGGAAAACTCTTCGGTTTTCGAATGAAAAATAGAAAGACATTTTCTGAATGAAGTCATGAACATTTTAAAACAAAGCAATTTTGTGGTAGTGCATTGCACTGGTTTCCAAATGGAGACCTGAACCCATTTTGAAATTTTTCAGTTTTTCATTTGAAAACCATTGCACCTACAGTTACATTCAATTTTCCCTTTTCAAACCAATGAGTTAGTTATTAACAACAGTTTTTGGTCATTATCTCTCTTTGAACAATTTTTCGTCCCAAAAAGGGCGGGCGGTCCTCTCTGTAGCATGAACAATATAGAATTGACTGATTTCACAAAAACAAAAAACAATTGCGTATTTAATTCAGAGTATATCTAATAATGAGTAGGGAAACTCAGAAAAATTCACCTGTTGATTCACACATATTTTCACACAAATATGAGAAATAGATGACAATGAGAAACTTGAAGGAAGGAAAGGGAAACAAAATAAGATTTTTTGACAGACACACCCGGTTTTTATTTTATCGAATATTTTTTTCACAATTTATGACAATCAAGTCGGACCGCCTTTGAAAATATATTAGAGAAAAAGGGAAAGAAGAAATTAATGTACGTGTAGTCATTTCTTCCTGCTCAGGCAGTTTTCCATTAGAAATTGATTTTTATTTGAAAGTAACAAAAAATAATATTCAAGTCGGACCGCCTTTGAAAATCTATTAGGGAAAAAGAGAAAGAAGCAAGTGATGTACGTGTAGTCATTTCTTCTTGCGCAGGCAGTTTTACATAAGGAATTGATTTGACTATTTTCACTAATGGCATTTTTGTTGTGTGTTTTTTCGAAAATTAGTGATTGTAGTAGTGCCAACTACATTTGCAAAAGAGTTTCCCTACTCATTATTAGATATACTCTGATTTAATTATTAGAACGAAGAATTATTCTGCTTCATTTCCATGATTCTCAGCATTTGGTGTCTCCTAAAATTTCTGTTTTTCAAAATGGAGATTGCCTGATTTAAGGTTGTAAGTAAAATCGGAAGAAATATCAGATTTCAATCTCCTTAATTCTCATATCTTTGAGTGACGAAAATGAGTAGATTCAAATAATATTCGGGCAAACGTACCGCGGGAGAGTACTTTCCTGGATTTAGTTATCCGGGATTTTGCTTTCCAGTCCAAATCCTCTCAATTGTAATAGCTTTATTGAGCGTGAAGTTTCCATACTCATCCATCCAAGTTTTGATTTTGTATCTTAACATTCGTTTTTCTTTTTTTGAAAAATTGGTTCCATTTAAAAAAAAAATGTGTTTACGAAAATCGTGGCTCGAAATATATTTTAATTAAATTTTGACATATTTTCAGTGTTGTTTAAGTTAATTCCTCAATCAAATATTGCTTTAACTCTGGTATCAGACTAAGGTGGCCCTAAAATTTATTCAGCGCTGAGTACTAACAGCAATAAAAAATCGCATTTCTAGCACTTTTTTAATGACCAAGTTTTGCTGTAATTTTTGTACATTCAATCGCATCTCACACTCACTCAAGAAGGCAGACAATGCTTTCAAAGAATTCTTTAAAAAAAGCATAGTAACACAATTTTAATTCTAACCGAAGACTTGCTTCAATTGAAAAAAAATCGTGCTAACAACAAGAATACTATGTCGCCATAAACTACCAATAAATCAACGATCGAAATTTCGTGCAAATGCTACACACGAGCCTATATGACTAAGTTAATCACTGCCACACTATACTCCTTGCTGTTTCATTCTATCGCAGGCATTGGACTTGGCCTTTGAATTTTGGACTATGTGCACATTGCACATGGTTCTATTATTATTTGCTTGGAAAAGATATTGTATAACGGTTAAGCGGTTAGTGCGGTAGATACCGATTAACAAGGCTTGATTTATCAGATTATTTATTTATTTTGAGACCGCGATGGGTTGTAAAAGAGTACATCTTGCATTTGGGATAGAATATCTATTGCAGATTCGTTTAAATACTTTTTAGCACGCGCTTATGGTTAACACCTGGCATACCATGTCTGAACTTGTGGGAAACTAATTGAACCCTGAACTTGTTTGTTTCCTTGTGTAGGCATGTATGGAATGCATGCAAACAGTACGCACTTGGAAAGATTTTGTTTTAATGCAATTTTTGAAGTAAGTTGCTACTCTTTTTAAGGGTACGTGTTTAGTATATAACGAACGACATGACTTAATTTAAACTAAACCTTTGTTTCATTTTTTTGTTAACTTAATTTATTTAATATCTTGATGTGTTTCTCTTAACCGCCTCTTCAATATTATCATTTCCTTTGTTTTTAATATTCTTCTTTTCAGGCAAAAATATCGAGCATATTCCAGCAATAACAATTATTACTACATAAATATAAAAAAGCATATCACAGTTTGAAAATATCGCTAATCCAATAACGTTACTTCCAACAACCGCTCCTAAACGTCCTGTCATCATTACAAGACACATTGCCATAGCATTGATGTTTGTTGGAAAATATTCAACTGATATCGCACTAATAATTCCACCACAAGTGCCAGTTGTCATTGTCAAAGTTAGTAGTATTATTGATATGACATAGGAGCTCACCCAGTGCATCATTAAACAACTAATTCCAGCTATGGTCATCCAGATAACTGAAAAATTTAAAAATCAAAAATTGTCTTAAATCATATATTAATTTTCTTACGCAACAAGTTCTTCTTTCCAATTAATTCAATAGTGAACGTAAACACTAAATATACTATGGTGAATACTCCCCCTATTGTTACCAATATTTCGAACATGGCAGTATTTACAGGACCACCACATTGATCATCAATTTTTGTAGAATTTTGACTTTCCTCTCCGTGCATGTCCATAATTTGGCACGTCAAAAGACCACTTTCTGATTTAGCTACAAGTTCGTTAAGAATTGTTGGGAACCTTTTGAATTTACAAAAATTAAACTTTTAAAAACTTCTTACGAAGACATTACATACCACATGAATGTACCCTGGGAAAGGGCAAATATTGTGAACATTATGCCGCATATGTTTAATGTTTGTAAAACTCGACTTCGCGAAAAAAGCGGTTTTGTCTGACTCCAAATAAGACCAAAAGCCCCACTGATTCCTTTTATATTAGCCCAGTTGGCACCTGTCAATTCAACGGTCACTTGTTTTACTGGATATTCGCTCTCTGGTCGACCGGTGTTCCATTTGAACATTGTTCTAAAAGTTACAAGTGCCTTTTCTGTGTTCCCTTGAATGAGATCATACTTCGGACTTTCCGGTAACAGAAAAAGTCCACTTAGAGCTATGAGACTAAGTGTGGAGTTCGCCAATAGAAGTGCCCGCCATGGAGTGAACTTTAGTCCTAACATATTAATACTGAATTGTAAGGGAAGAATTGCTGTAGCCATACCTTTAAGAAATAAAAATAAAGATAAATCCGTTTTTCTAACGAAATAAACAAAACAACTCACTTGGTAAAAATACCAACCCAATCGGCAAGAACATTGACAACATCGTAACATATCGCATTCGTGTCTTTTGGCCATGAAATTCTCCCAAAAAACTAAACACACAGGCCTGACATCCCGAAATTGAGAGTCCGTTCAGAAATCGAAATACAATCAACATCCATATGTTGATGGAAAAAGCAGAGATAACTGTTGTTAGAAAACCACAAACTAAAGCTGAACGTAAGGTTTTGACTCGTCCCCAAGTATCAGCAAAAAATCCCATAATATGTGAGCTAACGACAATTCCCAAAAATCCAGACGAGGCTAATAGTCCTTGTTCGGCTATTGTCGAACTGAGGTCACATTTTAAAAATGTCATTATAATGCTCATGCCCATTGTTTCGACCATAACTGCCATAAAGCATAAGCCACATGCTAGCGTAAGGAAGTAATGGAATTTTCCAATTTGTGTGAGGGCGGCTGCTTCTTCGAAAGAATAAGATATTTCCTTCACTGGTGGTTGTCCGCTTCTTTTTAATCCGATTTTTGATTTTCCTGTGAAATTGGAAGAAAGTATAAATTTATCAATTTCGAATTTAACTGGTTTTTAAGAAGAGAAGACTTCCGCAGTAGCTTCCTATAAAATCTGCATTTCAAGAAATGCCTTATTACCACCTTCACCAGTTGACAAAAATGGAAGAACCTAAGCTATCGAGTCTATAATATCCGTTTGGTGACGTGAATTTATGCCAAATGAAATAGCACCGATTTTCTAATTTGGCCTTATTTCGTTTTTCCAAACGATTTCCGAGTAGAGTCCCGCAAAAAAATACAACAATTTTTTTTCCCCAAATAGAGAAGAACGTCGCGTCGCGTCGCAAGGACAAAAATGTTCGGTCATACAGCATGTTGTCATTTGTTTTGATTGCTTCAGGTTATAAAAAAAACATCGAAAGGCCTTCACTGATTCACGAACAATCAAGAAACTAACTGAATCAATGCAATTATTTTAATGGAGATTTATTTTGCTTCGTTCTCCATGATTCTCAGCGTTTCGTGTCTCATTAAATATCTGTTTTTGAAAAAGCGTGTTCAGGTCTGTTAGAAAAACCGATAAAGGTAACAGATTACGATCTCGTGGTTTCAAGTTGGAAGCGCTGATATTTGTAACGGGCTGAAGTGTCATAATATAAGTTGAATGTTTGCCATTCACGATAGTCGATCACTTACCAACGCCGAAGATACGCTCCTTGGGACTATGCCAAACACCCGTTTTTACGCGAACTCTAGACGCACTTAAACCAAAATTACTCAATTTTTAACCGAGATACCATCCGATATGTACGAAAAAGTGGTTAAAAATGACCTCAAAAGTGCGTTTTCTTTAACATCGTTCTTGAGAAGATAGTGCAGAACTCCACCGTCAACACCAGAGGCACTATCTTACAAAAATCTGTTGAACTTCTCGCGTACGCCGATTATATTGATAAAATGGGAAGAGCACAGCGTGATGTCAATGGCGCCTTTGTGAGAATTGAGGAATGAGGGAAAGCGAAGTATATGCTGTCTTCGAGGAAGGACACCTAACACCGAACGGCTTGGACAGAACGTCACAATAGACGCATACAACTTCAAGGTAGTAGAGGAATATGTCTACCTAGGCTCCGCTATAAACACGGGCAATAACACCAGCGCCGAGATCAGACGAAGAATAACTTTTGCTAACTGCTGCTTCTTTGGGCTAAGAAAGCAATTGAGTGGAAAAGCCCTCTCTCGAGCAACTAATGTAAAATTGTACAACACAATCATCATCCCACTCCTGCTGTATGGTGCAGAAACGTTTTCCTTTGAAAAAGTATCGCTGTGTCCGTTATATTAAGCGTTTCTAAGGAAACCAAAAATGAGTGCTACTTTATACTTTGCAGTCAAATAGCTTACAGTCTTTTGGTTTGGAGCGATTTTGGTTTTCGGCCTTTAAACCCCAACCTATAGTTTAAAACTCGCTCGACACCAACCCGAAATTTATACTCCTTTAAAAAGTTCAATATAATATTTTAACATATTATGTATTCAATAAAAGACAGGCAAGGATACTTCCAGGCATCAAAAATTAGAGGACATACCTAGACGCGAAAAAAAAGTTGAATTCCAATCGCTTGTGAAGGTTTATCGTGCTTTATTAATTTTTCGCATATAACTGAACACAGTAAACATTGGATTCTGATAACAAAAACAGAAACTTGCATTCTTAAATTCACTGGTATTCAATGGTCACTCGGGCGTATACGTAACTAATTTATAACACATTTATTTTTATTTTTATTTTGTGGATGGCGGCAAGTTTCAAAAATCGGAAAGCAATGTTGTAAATATATACTCTAATAGATATTACCTATGCTATCATGATCAAAGTCGACAAACGCTGAATTATCCATTTTTAAAGACTCTTTATTTTAATCTTTATTTTTATAATGATCAGGTACGAATAGTTGATATCTTTGCCATATACGCAAAGATATTTCAGCCTCACATTCGCGGAAATAACTAAATGTTGTACCGTGTACCTTGCGTACTTTATAGGGATGAAATTAAGTTTAATCTCTTATCTATTCTTTTATAACTTCTACTTGTTTTTCTTTTTAAAATATCTCTTATCTTGACAAACGTTGAATCGTATCTTGTTGATGAAAAGCCCAAAACGAAGATCGAGGGCTTTTCAGTATTTTCTAAAAGAAAACTATATCACAAACTTTATGCCTTTTGTTCCAGGATTTAAAAAAATGTTTCGGGTCGGTCGGTGAGGAGATTTAACACCAAAAACTTTTCACTAAACGAGTAAGGCAAATGAATTTTATTTGACGTTAACGTTGATAAAAATGTTCTTATGAGCACACAAGCTTTGCTTGTAGAAGATGCTGAATGAAAGTTCATATCCGATACCTAAAAGCAAAATGTTTTTGTAATCAATAAAAATATGCAAACTCATGTATTCTTTTTCTTATCTGCAAAAAATGTAAATGTTTAAAAACGGAAATTATGAAAAAAAGCAAACTGTTGGAACTGCAGAATGAGAAGATCTCTCACATAGTGTGTCTAATGTTTAATGCCTAGGTAGAATAATCTTTTTCAAATAATTGTAAAATCGTCAAGATAAGCAATATACAACTTCTTATAAATTGAAAGTCATTTGTTTTGAAAACAAATTTGTGTTACGTCTGAACTTTCCTACCTAAAAGATTATAAAAATTTAGCGTGATATAGTTGTGGATTCATTGGGATGTTTGTTTTTTTTTTTTCTATTTATAAACTTTTTATCAATTCTGAACTAAAGGAATTAAGATTTATTTTCTTTTATAAAAATTCTAATAAACATAAATTGATGTCTGCTGGATGTACATATTATTTCGTCACAAATAAGCGGAAAATAAAATGCATCCCTTATGACAATTATTTTATGTTCAACAATTTCCATTCTTGATTCAGAATGCAGCATCATTTGAACATTAACTTGAACTTCCTATAGAACTCTCGAAAACTCCCCAATGTGCATACTTTTCTATTCTTTTATTCAGGTTTTTTGTTAGTTCTGTCAGTTATGAGGGAAAACAATATTTCCCCTATCTCCCGATTTTATACCAAAAATTTCTTGCATAACATTTGTGAGTTCAGTCAAAATTTGAAAAATAAATTGATTTTGTTGACGTTTAAAAAAATCATGTGATATTTGCTATCAAGCTCTTAGGTTTTATGAGAATACAGGAATCAGTAAATTTCATCTCCATTTCTCGAAATTTGACAATTTTCACATAACTCCAGAAAAAGTAAAAGAACAAACCTATTGTTTATTTGCTTAGATAAATTGCAACTGAAAGATCAAGGGTAGATCTATTATTTAGATATTTAAGTGTGAATTTATAGTTCACCATGGAAATAACTGGATTTAGGCGGACAGATAAATAAATATTATTGCATTCAGATGTGCACTACAGTCCATGGTTATCAAAATACAAACATCTTATCCTTAAGGTTATAGAAATCAAAGTAATTCTACAGAGTGCTTTTCATAAGTTAAGATGAAAATCTGAAATGGAAATACGTCATGTTTGACATGAATAGATTGTTTTTTTGGCTCCATCTATAAGTAACGGTTAGTTATTTAGTTTCCAGCCGCGGTTTTTCTCGCTGTTCTATGTCTTCTGAATCTGTTAACAAATAACCTTTAATTAAGAATACACCTTAGATTACAATACTAAAGCTTAATGTAAATACATAATTACTAGCTGACCCGCGAACTTCATCTCGCCACTCCTCAGATGATGATGACACACTGTGGCGTATGAGTGCTTTCTTTTTATTTGTTTTTTTTTTATCATTGATGTTGTGAGTTCTTAAATTTCATAGTCTACGTGTGGCTCGGATAATTATTTAATTTATTCACTGATTTTCAGTTTCATATCTGAATACTTACTTTTAAATAAGTTGTTCACAACTTCTATGGGTTGATTGCCAATTTTGGGGCAAATCTGAACACCCGTCTTAAGAAATTATTTAATTGGCAAAACAACGTTTACTGGGTCAGCAAATAGAATAAAAAGTGTCATACTACTACTACTACTTACTTATACTTATCCGACTCACAATCCATGAAGGATCTCAGCCTGAGATACTCAGCCTGCCGGGCTAATTTGTAAATCTAAACCATCCAGGTGGCGCTACAGTCCGTTGTGTGTGGGCCTCAATCAACAGTCTCTGCCAGCTAGCTCGGTCCTTAGCTAGTTGTCTCCAGTTTTGCACTCCAAGTTGATTATGGTCCTCTTCCACATGAGTACGCCACCTGAGTCTCCTCTCCTCCTACGTCCCTCGGGAATAGTGTCGAAGGCTTACCGGGCCGGAAGCATTGGTGTACATCCGCTCTAAATGACCGAGCATGTCGTTGTACAACCCGTAAAGTTCGCTGTTATATCTTCTTTGCCATTTCCCTTCAATGCACACGGGGCCAAAGATAACCCGAAGAACTTTCCTCTCGAAACAGCCTAAGGCACTTTCATCCGATTTTATCAAGGTCCATGCTTCTGCACCATACAGCAGGACTGGGATGATGAGTGTGTTGTACAGTTTTACCTTAGTTGCTCGAGAGAGGGCTTTTCCACTCAATTGCTTTCTTAGCCCAAAGAAACAGCGATTAGCAAGAGTTATTCTTCGTCTGATCTCGGCGCTGGTGTTATTGCCCGTGTTCAAAGCGTTGTATGCGTGACGTTCTGTCTGAGCCGTCGGTGTTGGGTGGCCTTCCTCGAAGACAGCGCCCGCCACCTGAATGCATAAAAAAAAAATCATTCAAATCGGTCCAGCCGTATAGAGGGAATTCAGAGACATACACACGTACAATAAAATTTTATATAAACAGACTAGCTGACCCGACAGACTTCGTATTGCCTTTACCACACTACCCGCTACCCGAACACTCCCTCAAAATTAGTGAATCCTCAACGGATTTGGGTCATGCATTTCTTTCAGTTCTCTCATTCTGCATGGCTGTAGCGCTACGTGTTTACGGCCAAAAAGAGGCCCTCTCCCCCCCCCCGCGTTGGCATTGTTTGCTTTTTTAATGATGACAAGCAATATAGTATGAATGTGTTTATTTATCTTTTATTATTTAATCTACCTTTTATAATGATAGTCTTTAATGTCACTATCACTACTGCGATTAATTTACAACAAACAATAATAATAATCGTCAGACTGTTCATGAAATCTGAGTAAGAAGTGAAAGAGTTCTTAAAAAGTAGTGGTAAGTGGAAGGGAGTTGAAAATTAGGGACTGAATGTATTTCTTAAATAAATAGAGTGGCGCGACAGCTCTTCAAGAGCCAAGGCCTAAGTGACTTACTCTCATCAACAATTCTCTGTGTGCATGTGAAGAATTGAGGGGACCTACAATTCAACGCCGATTCCGAACGGCAAAGTTGAGAGGCACTTTTTCATGACGGATTGATACTCTTGGAAGTTTTTTCAGTTCTTCGCAAGAGCCAGTGCCCGTGAAAGATGAAATAAAAACTATGGGCACGAGTAGGACTCGAACCCACGATGCCACATATAAAAAAGTTTCGAAAAAATGGAAGAAACATGTGTGGGTGATCCATCCTTAACAATTAGCAGTACAAAAATAAGTTATAAACCTATTTTCATACCTATGTGTATTCACATATTTAATTTCATCAATACCAGTCGAGCCGTTTTGGAGGAGTTTAAACACTAACAGCCTTATTTATAAACCGAACATAGACTTATTATAAGACTTATACTGCCTGTATAAGGAAAATCCTTATTTATAAAGTTTTCGCTACACTACATAGGGATTGAATAAGCTATACAAACGTTTAGGGTTGTATAAAGCTTATTATAAGG
>CAKKXW010000001.1:42694510-42817175 GCA_920937365.1 Sphaerophoria rueppellii
AACTAACTGAATCAATGCAATTATTTTAATGGAGATTTATTTTGCTTCGTTCTCCATGATTCTCAGCGTTTCGTGTCTCATTAAATTTCTGTTTTTGAAAAAGTGTGTTCAGGTCGGTTAGAAAAACCGATAAAGGTAACAAATTACGATCTCGTGGTTTCAAGTTGGAAGCGCTGATATTTGTAACGGGCTGAAGTGTCATAATATAAGTTGAATGTTTGCCATTCACGACAGTCGATCACTTACCAACGCCGAAGATACGCTCCTTGGGACGGTGCCAAACACCCGTTTACGCGATCTCTAGACGCACTTAAACCAAAATTACTCAATTTTTGACCGAGATACCACCCGATATGTACGAAAAAGTGGTTAAAAGAAAAAGTGTTCAAATGTCTTGAGAAGAATAGGTACAAAAAAATCTGTTGAACTTCTCGCGTACGCCGATTATATTGATAAAATGGGAAGAGCACAGCGTGATGTCAATGGGCCTTTGTGAGAATTGAGGAATGAGGGAAAGCGAAGTATATGCTGTCTTCGAGGAAGGACACCTAACACCGAACGGCTTGGACAGAACGTCACAATAGACGCATACAACTTCAAGGTAGTAGAGGAATATGTCTACCTAGGCTCCGCTATAAACACGGGCAATAACACCAGCGCCGAGATCAGACGAAGAATAACTTTTGCTAACTGCTGCTTTCTTTGGGCTAAGAAAGCAATTGAGTGGAAAAGCCCTCTCTCGAGCAACTAATGTAAAATTGTACAACACAATCATCATCCCAGTCCTGCTGTATGGTGCAGAAACATTTTCCTTGAAAAAGTATCGCTGTGTCCGTTATATTAAGCGTTTCTAAGGAAACCAAAAATGAGTGCTACTTTATACTTTGCAGTCAAATAGCTTACAGTCTTTTGGTTTGGAGAGATTTTGGTTTTCGGCCTTTAAACCCCAACCTATAGTTTAAAACTCGCTCGACACCAACCCGAAATTTATACTCCTTTAAAAAGTTCAATATAATATTTTAACATATTATGTATGCAATAAAAGACAGGCAAGGATACTTCCAGGCATCAAAAATTAGAGGACATACCTAGACGCGAAAAGAAAAAGTTGAATTCCAATCGCTCGTGAAGATTTCGTGCTTTATTAACTTTTCGCATAGAACTGACCACAGTAAACATTGGATTCTGATAACAAAAACAGAAACTTGCATTCTTAAATTCACTGGTATTCAATGGTCACTCGGGCGTATACGTAACTAATTTATAACACATTTATTTTTATTTTTATTTTGTGGATGGCGGCAAGTTTCAAAAATCGGAAAGCAATGTTGTAAATATATACTCTAATAGAAATTACCTATACTATCATGATCAAAGTCGACAAACGCTGAATTATCCATTTTAACACTTTTTATTTTAATCTTTATTTTTATAATGATCAGGTACGAAAAGTTGATATCTTTGCCATATACGCAAAGATATTTCAGCCTCACATTCGCGGAAATAACTAAATATTATACCGTGTACCTTGCGTACTTTATAGGGATGAAATTAAGTTTAATCTCTTATCTATTCTTTTATAACTTATACTTGTTTTCTTTTTAAAATATCTTTTATCTTGACAAACGTTGAATCGTATTTTGTTGATGAATAGCCCAAAAGGATGATCGAGGGCTTTTCAGTATTTTCTAAAAGAAAACTATATCACAAACTTTATGCCTTTTGTTCCAGGATTTAAAAAAATGTTTCGGGTCGGTCGGTGAGAAGATTTAACACCAAGAACTTTGCACTAAACGAGTAAGGCAAATGAATTTTATTTAACGTTGACGTTGATAGAAATGTTCTTATGAGCACACAAACTTTGCTTATAGAAGATGCTGAATGAAAGTTCATATCCGATACCTAAAAGCAAAATGTTTTTTTTAATCAATAAAAATATGCAAACTCATGTATTCTTTTTCTTATCTGCAAAAAATGTAAATGTTTAAAAACGGAAATTATAAAAAAAAAAGCAAACTGTTGGAACTGCAGAATGAGAAGATCTCTCACATAGTGTGTCTAATGTTTAATGCCTAGGTAGAATAATCTTTTTCAAATAATTGTTAAATCGTCAAGATAAGCAATATACAACTTCTTATAAATTGAAAGTCATTTGTTTTGAAAACAAATTTGTGTTACGTATGAACTTTCCTACCTACAAGATTATAAAATTTTAGCGTGATATATATGTGAATTCATTGGTATGTTTGTTTTTTTCTATTTTTAAACTTTTTTGCAATTCTGTACTAAAGGAATTATGATTTACTTCCTTTTATAAAAATTCTAATAAACATAAATTGATGTCTGCTGGATGTACATATTTCGCCACAAATAAGCGGAAATTAAAATACATCCCTTATGACACTTACTTTATTTTCAACAATATCCATTCTTGATTCTGAATGAAGAATCATTTGAACATTAACTTTAATTTCCTATAGAACTCTCGAAAACTCCCCAATGTACACACTTTTCTATTCTTTTATTCAGCTTTTTTGTTAGTTCTGTCAGTTATGAGGGAAAACAAATATTTCCCCTATCTCCCGATTTTATACCAAACATTTCTTGCGGAACATTTGTGAGCTCAGTCAAAATTTGAAAAATAAATTGACTTTGTTGACGTTTAAAAAAAATCATGTGATATTTGCTATCAAGCTCTTAGGTTTTATGAGAATACAGGAATCAGTAAATTTCAATTCTCCTTTTGTTTATCTTTCTTACTTAATTAAGGTGGAGTTCCAGTCCGTTGTGGACTTGTGTGCCTCGCTCTCAACAGGCTCCGCCAGCTAGCTCGATCCTTAGCTAGTCGTCTCCTGTTTTGCACTCCGAGTTGATTGAGGTCCTCTTCCACTTGAGTGCGCCACCTGAGGCGCGGCTTCCTCTCCTCCTACGTCCCTCGGAAATAGATTATTTAATGTCGAAGGCTTTACGGGCCGGATGCATGGTGTCCATTCGCTCTAATGACCCGAGCATCTGAGTCTCTGGACTTGACCCTTCTGCTAGGTTCCATGTCGTTGTAAACCGTAAAGTTCGCTGTTGTATCTTCTTCGCCATTACCTTCAATGCCTCGGGCCAAAAGATAACCGAAGAACTTTCACTCTCGTAACAGACCTAAGGCACTTTCATCCGATTTTGTCAGAGTCCATGCTTTGCACCATACAGCAGGACTGGATGATGAGTGTGTTGTACAGTTTTACCTTGTTGCTCGAGAGAGGGGTCTTTTCCACTCAATTGATTTCTAAGCCCAAAAGAACAGCGATTAGCAAGAGTTATTCTTCGTCTGATCTCGGCCGCGGTGTTATTGCCCGTGTATATAGCGGAGCCTAGGTAGGACAAACTCCTCTACTACCTCGAAGTTATACGGCGTCTATTGTGGGACGTTCTGCCGAGCCGTCGGTGTGAGTGTCCTTCCTCGAAGGACAGCATATACTTCGTTTTTACCCTCATTTACCGCTAAACCCATTTTGCGCTTCTTCCTGTCTCAAATTCTCACAAAGGCGCCATTGAACATCCCGCTGTGTTCTTCCCATTATATTCAATATCACGGGTACGCGAGAGTTGAACAGATTTTTGGGAGATAGAGCCTCTGGTGTTGACGGTTGGAGTCTGCACTATCTTCTCAAGAACGGATGTTAAAGAAATCGCATGACAGTGCATCGCCTTCTTGAATCCCTTTTTTTGACGTCGAAGATTTCCGAGAGCTCGTTGCCAACCTTTATGGAGCAGCGTGAGTTCTCCATCGTCATTTTGCACAAGCGAACGAGACGTGGCAGGGACGCCAAAACATAGACATTAGCTTTTACAGTTCGTCTCTGTAGAAGCTGTCATACGCGGCCTTAAAATCGATGAAAAGGTGGTGGGATCGATTTGGAGTTTCATAGGTCGTTTCCAGGATCTGCCGCACGTGTAATTTTTTGGTCAATGGTTGACTTTCCTGGCCTAGCCACATTGAAAAGGACCATTCAATTGTTGACGAAAGGCTTCAGACGTTACATTATTTACGGCAAGTGAGGATCTTGTAGGTGATGTTAAGTAGGACTTTATTCCTCTATAGTTGGCGCAGTTTAGAGGATCTATCTTTTTCAGGATGGCAAACAATGCTGCTGGTTCCATTCATCGGGCCATGCAATTCCTCTGTCCATTTTTCTCCCCTAAGTTGATTTGGTGCATGCTCCTATCTAGCTCGTCGCCTGCTGCTTTGAAAAACTCAGCAGCTAGTCCATCTGCTCCAGCGGCTTTGTTGGATTTCAGCCGTGATATTGCGGTTTTCACTTCTTCTTGGTCGGGTTCACGAATTGTTGGGCTATCATCGTGTCGTTGAAAGGCTGTCTTGATGGCGGTATTTGGTTCGTCGTCGCCGTTATACAAATCTACAGAAGTGGTCTTTCCAAATTCCCCAGCATTGACTGCGATTTACTATGATGTTCCCTTGTTTAATCTCTGCAGGCATCTGTTTTGCTCGATGACCTTGTGCCAGCTGTTTAACCTTTCGGTAAAAAACCTCCGAAACTTCATTCCTGCTGTTGGGATCTCTTCAACATCCTCGATTCTGAGTTCTCATGCTCTCTCTTTTTCCTCCTTGAGAAGCCGGCGTTCCTCTCTCCTCTTTTGCTCGTAGAGATTCAGAGCAGCTCTCTGTCCTTCATATGCAGCGCCGCTTTGTATGCTATTGCTTGGCTGCATGGGCTGCCTGATTTTCATCAAACCAGGGTTTCGTTTTGGTGGCTGTGTGAAACCCAGACATTAGAGCGGCATCTCTAATTGCTCTGTGGGCAATGTTGCCACTGGTATTCGAGACTGGATGTTGGGGCATGGACTCCTTAAGAGGTTACTTGACACTCGATCAGAGAAATGATCTGGCGATCTTTGCGATTGTATGCCGTCCGACGCGAATTTTCTTTGCAGCAATTCTTGTTTGGCCGTTGTCGGGATATTCGTATTCGGAAAGTTCGAACATCTAAAATGCTGGACAAGTGCCTTCCATCGATCGCAATGAGATCAATCTGGTGACGGTTGAATTGATCAGGAGATCTCCTTGTTCCTGTATGGTTGTTGAGACATGAGGGGTACAGGTGCTTGTACCACAACATTCTCGATCCCGCAGCAAAATCGTTCAGCCTGAATCGTTATCGGATGTGATGTCGTGCAGGCTGTGCTTTCCGACAGTTCACAAGATCCGTCCTCTTTTCCCAGCTTTGCGTTAAAATCGCCGAGGACAATTTAAATGTCATAACTAGTACATTGCTTCTTCCTTTTTCCATATGTTTTGTCGAGGAGCTCGTAGACTCGTCTTTGGTGTCGTCCTTTTCTCTTCTGTGGGGGCATGCGCACATATTAGGCTGATGTGCCGGATTTAGCCTTGATTCGGATTGTAGTGATTGCGGTTCGCTCACACATTTGAAGCTCAAGACTTTTTGCCTGAGTCTGCTTCCACGACGAATCGCATCCAAATAGTGCTGTTGTTGCTCTCGGTAACAAGTCCATAGTAGATGTCGCAGTTTTCATCCTCCTTTTGCCGGTCCATCCCATCGCATTTCTGGATAGCGGTAATATCTGCTTTGTAGCAGTTGAGGTCTCCGCTAATGTTCGGCAGCACCGCGGTTATTAAGGGACTAACCATCCACGCGCATATCCGAAAATCGTTGTCCTTTGTACATTTGCTTGGGTCGTATCAGTGTATCCGTTCCGTTTCCGAGGCCTGTTGTGGCTTCGCAACTAACTTTTTTTCTACGTGGTCGGAAGTCACCCCAACGCACAACCCCCAACCTGGAGTACCAGGCACTTGTGTGACTCAAGTGCAAGAGCCGAAAAACCGCTCATTTACGGATGGGCTACAAATAAGTCGAAGTAGCCGTAAAAGGTGTGCACCAAGTTAGTTCGGCCTAACTGGAACTGGAGAGCCACAGGTTGATTCCAAGAAGAAAATTCATTCGCTGCCGTCCCTCGGTGGAGTGCCTTGGTGGGAACACTCCTTCGGTAGTGGGGTAATTGGTAGTAACAGCCTACTCCGCTTTCACCTGTCGGACCATGGGTGCCCTCTGCCGAAATCAAGTTTCGTGATCGATAGCCATAAAGCTTCATAGTAGTAGGTACCGTAAGCGCTCCGCACACGTCATGGATTACCGTGGAGGCTCCAAATTGTTTATCTTGCTTAGATAAATTGCAACTGAAAGATCAAGGATAGATCTATTATTAAGATATTTAAGTGTGAATTTATAGTTCACCATGGAAATAACTGGATTTAGGCGGTCAGATAAATAAATATTATTGCATTCAGATGTGCACTAAAGTCTATGGTTATCTAAATACAAACATCTTATCCTTAAGGTTATAGAAATCAAAGTAATTCTACAGAGTGGTTTTCATAAGTTAAAATGAAAATCTGAAATGGAAATAGGTCATGTTTAACATGAATAGATAGCTCCTTTGGTTCCATCTATAAGTATTCGGCGAGGTTTTTTGTAATTTTAGTCTTCTGAATCTGTTAACAAATGACCTTTAATTAAGAATACACCTTGGATAGCAATATTAAAGCTTAATGAAAATACATAGTTACTAGCTGATTCGCGAACTTCATCTGGCCTCTCTTCAGATGATGATGACATACTGTGGCGTATGAGTACTTTTTTATCATTGATGTTGTGAGTTCTTTCATAGTCTATGTGTAGCTCGGATAAATGTTTAATTTATTCAATGAATTTAAGTTTCATATCTGAATACTTACTTTTAAATAAGTTGTCCACAACTTCTATGGGTTGATTGCCAATTTTGAGGCAAATCTGAACACCCGTCTTAAGAAATTATTTTATTGGCAAAACAACGTTTACTGGGTCAGCAAGTAGAATAAAAAATGTCATACTACTACTACTACTTACTTATACTTATCCGACTCACAATCCATGAAGGATCTCAGCCTGAGATATTGCAGGTGGCGCTACAGTCCGTTGTGGACTTGGGCCTCAATCAACAGTCTCTGCCAGCTAGCTCGGTCCTTAGCTAGTTGTCTCCAGTTTTGCACTCCAAGTTGATTGGGGTCCTCTTCCACATGAGTACGCCACCTGAGTCGTGGTCTTCTTCTCCTCCTACGTCCCTCGGGAATAGTGTCGAAGGCTTTCCGGGCCGGAGCATTGGTGTCCATCCGCTCTAAATGACCGAGCATGTCGTTGTACAACCCTTAAAATTCGCTGTTATATCTTCTTTGCCATTTCCCTTCAATGTACACTGGGCCAAAGATAACCCGAAGAACTTTCCTCTCGAAACAGCCTAAGGCACTTTCATCCGATTTTGTCAAGTCCATGCTTCTGCACCATACAGCAGGACTGGGATGATGAGTGTGTTGTACATTTTACCTTAGTTGCTCGAGAGAGGGCTTTTCCACTCAATTGCTTTCTTAGCCCAAAGAAACAGCGATTAACAAGAGTTATTCTTCGTCTGATCTCGGCGCTGGTGTTATTGCCCGTATTTAAGGCATTGTATGCGTCTATTGTGACGTTCTGTCCGAGCCGTCGGTGTTGGGTGTCCTTCCTCGAAGACAGCGCCCGCCACCTGAATGCATACAAAAAAATCATTCAAATCGGTCCAGCCGTATAGAGGGAATTCAGAGACATAAACACGTACAATAAAATTTTATATAAACAGACCAGCTGACCCGACAGACTTCGTATTGCCTCTACCACACTACCCGCTACCCGAACACTCCCTCAAAATTAGTGAATCCTCAACGGATTTGGGTCATACATTTCTTTCAGTTCCCTCATTCTGTATGGCTGTAGCGCTACGTGTTTACGGCTAAAAAGAGGCCCTGTCCCCCCCGCGTTGGCATTGTTTGCTTTTTTAATGATGACAAACGGTATAGTATGAATGTGTTTATTTATCGATGTCACATATAAAAAAGTTTCGAAAAAATGGAAGAAACATGTGTGGGTGAGCCATCCTTAACAATTAGCAGTACAAAAATAAGTTATAAACCTATTTTCATACCTATGTGTATTCACATATTAAATTTCATCAATACCAGTCGAGCCGTTTCGGAGGAGTTTAAACACTAAAACTGTAACACGAATAAATAAAAACTCTGTTGATACGGTCTGGTCTGAGCTATCCCTATAGAACAGCTGGTTGGTTGATGCTCTGTTCAGCCAGGTCCTTGGAGTTAAACAAAATCGATATATGGCTTTGATAGTCGACGATGCCCTTAAGTGGCTCTGGATCATTAGGTACAAGGTACAATGCCCCTGGTGGCACGGATCGGCAGGTAAATGCCTCTAGTGGCACCAATCATCTGATCGAATGCCCTTAATGGCACGGATAAGCAGGTACTAAAGCCCCTTTTGGCAATCAAAACGGACGAAATGACTTATATAACAAACCCCTTACTACTGGTGGGGGAAGTTCCGATTATGAAATGGTCGAACTATTTCAAGCTTTCTTTGACCAATATTAGCAGTTGATACTATTATATCATACGATTGTAATAGGCCAAGTCCTATCGTACTAGTCTACTAATAATATTTTCCAAACGAGGGAGTGTGAATTGTATAAAATAAAGTTTACTTCCGTATGGGAAAATATTACTTTTCTTTTGCATAATATTTTCCCACACGGATTTCGTAACAGGGTCTCATTCAAGCAAAATCAATCAAGTCAGTCATCCATCCATCGATTCTGCATGCAACTGATTTTTTGATGAAACCAATTTTAAATGAATTTTTAGAAAGTATGCAATGAATGTTCGTAGGGTTGTCTATAACAATGTCCATAGTTTAATAAATGTATGCCTGCATATATTTTTTAAACTCAATGCCATTTAAAGTAACGAGTTAAGATAAGAATTTCATGGTTGCCAGCTCTCAGTCTGCCGTAATTTTAGGGTAGCCACGTTTTAAGAGGTACATTTCTGTTGCTAAAATGCACTCATATATTTTTTGTTTAAATTCCAATGCAAAATCAAAGTATTTTGTTTACTGATTACGAAATGGTTGCCAGTTTTAAAATGCCCAAACATAGGTTGGCATGACTTTAATTAGTAAATGAGTTAAATGAAGTTTTATGACAGGAAATCCTTAGAAACAGCTCAGATCTGTATTTTTTTTTTAATATTTAGGCGTGTGCGAATTGGGTTAAAATGTGGTTAAAACTTGACGTCTGGTTAAATTTGACACTTCGCATTGAATAAAATGTGTTAAAAATTAGACTAGCTGTGGAGAGGTTAAAATATGACAGTATGGTTAAAAAATTCATCCAATTCGCATACGGCCTAAGGCCGTGGATGAATTGGATGAATTGTGGTTCAAAGCCGCTTTGTCCCGTTTTTTTTTTATATAATTTGCACCCCCACTCAAGGGATTTGTATTACCTTTTCATGCCAGAGACAGCAGTGGAGATGCTGCATTAGGAAATGAACGGGAATGAGGTGGTAGAAAGGAGAGCTGCTCGGTAGATACTCATTGGGTCATTAAAATTTCCTTGAACCATTGGCTAATGATTGGAAGAGAGAAAGTGTGGAAGAGAGTTCCACATTCGCGTAGTATGGCTAAAATATGATTACCTATACTTGAGAGAACGTCCGAAGTTGAGCTCGAGGGTAATCTGATGGGCATTCCTAGAAGCGCGAGTATTACGGGCGAATTGTTTTTTGGGGAGGAATGCAACTGGCTATTTCACTAGAGCAATTACCGTAAAAGTAGCCTATCGTCGTTACAAGCTACGTAACGACGGTCGTCTAAAGGAGTGAATGCGTCAGTGATCTCTTTATCACCAATCATTCTTACAGCTCTTTTTTGTATTCCATCCAAGAGGCTTAAGTAATTAGCTGAAGCACCAGCCCAAAGGTGGGAATTGTACTCAAGCTTTGGAAGGATATAGACTTCATACATAATAGCCCGATCAGACGGGGAGAAAAATTTCTTGCACCGTCTTAAGAAACCCAAACATCTTAAGGCATTTCTTGCGACATCGCGTATGTGCTCGGTCCACAAGAGGTGGTCAGTGATGCACATACCGAGAATCTCGAGATGTTCGGTCTGATTGATGCAAGTGCCACTCATGGACAGTGACAAGGGCGGTATATCTCGCTTCAGCGATACAAGACAGCATTGAGTTTTCGAAGCATTAAACTCTAGGTACACGGTTTTTAATTCCCCATTGAACAATGCTGTTTAAGTCAGAGTTTAATGAGCTAATCATATTTTGCCGCCGCAGTTCCACATCCGAAGAGGAGGGATGGGAATCTGGAAACGAATATGAGAAGCTAAGGGTACTATCGTCAGCGAAACAGTTTATTGGATTAGAAGTAACAGACAAGAGATCATTAATAAAAATTAGAAAGAGGGTGAGACAAAGTAGCTGTATTGCCAGTCATTAAGAAGCTTTCGGTCTTCGAGATATTTCTTGAGCTGATAATTCATCAGCGTTTCCATGACCTTAGAAAGAAGGGACGTAAGTGCAATCGGTCGATAATTGGAGGGAGAAGAAGAATCGCCGTTTTTTGGAATTGGCTGGACAAATGCTGTTTTTCAACTCTTCGGAACGAGCGCAGAAGAATAGGATAGATGGAAAAGCTTACGCAAGGGTTTTGCCAGCGTGGAAGGACACCTCTGCAGAACAATAGCGGGGATACCATCCGGACCAGCGGATTTATGTATGTTGAGATCCTTTAGGACTCTTGCCACAGCACGAGTGCGGAAGAAGATTTGTCCAATAGAATAATTGACGCGCTCAAGAACTGGAGGAGTCATGACACTCTCTGGCAGCGAAGAGCTGGTGGCGAACTGCCTAGCGAAAAGGTTAGCTTTTGCGAGTGAGCTAACAACTGTAGTATCATTGTCAACAAGCGTAGGGACCGAGGAAGAAGAAGAATACTTCATATTTTTTTACAATTGACTAAAAATTCTTACTGCCTTTGGGACATTGCAGTATTTTTTGCCTTAATTTTTGGTCATGTAAAAAATTTAGTACGCCGAATATGGGAAATGCAGGCCTTCCTGGCTTGTTTAAACTTGTTCCGGTATTCCTCAGTTGGGTTGGCTCTTCGGAGCTCTTTCTCTAACTGGATTAGCTTGACACGATTTGAGAAAGCTCAATGCAATGCAATGCTTATAATAATCCACGCAATTGTACGAATGAGAAACAAAGAGAAAGGGATTATTTCTATTACTTACTGTGCTCTTGTGGCTAGGCTAGTGTAGTGGGTATTTTTTGTGACTTTTTTTTGTGGGTACATTTTTTATATTTCTTTGTGCGTTGTTGTTTTTTTACACTGATCTGCTTTTTTATTTGTTCTATTGCATGTGATTTAATTTTTAAAACAGAAATCAAATATTTGATCTTAATTTCAGAGAATTCGTTAAGGTCATTGAGGAAAGTATTTCCCAATGATTTAGCTCTCATTCTGGCCAGCGCAAGGCACTCAGAGAGGCAATGAAAAATAGTCTCCTTTTCTCGCCGATGTCCACAACTACTACAAAATGTATTGTAAGGAATGCCCAGCGTGTTCCCCAACAAGCCAGTGTTCGGTACATGTTCCAACGACTCTTGCTATGCCTGCCTCAAAGAGCACTGGCGCCAATCTATGTCCTATCGAAATCTGCATGTCATTTTGAGAATGAATTACATACGTCGCAAGTAATGTGTATAAAAACCAAAAAGCAAACCTCCATTTTATAAACAACATTTTTACTGCATTGTTCTCAAGTTATTCACAAAATCGTACATCATACAACTAACCGGATGAAAATCTTAATTAAAAAATAATTATTTAAACAATGAACATAGCTTTGTTAACTCTAATATACATATTTATTTATTTATATTCTATTTAAGATCAAAAGGCGGCGATTCTCTACTCGTATAGGGTCCCATTGGTGAAATGATTACTTGCAGACTTAAATTATTTTTACTTGGTCCAATGAGATGGGGAATTTCCTTTTTGGGATCACTCTTTGGAGTATCTTCATATGGCAACAAATTGTCTAAATTTAGAACACGACTCTTATCCGAAAAGTATTCGGTTTTTTCTGTCACAGTCAGAATGTGAATTATGTCGTGTTGCATTCCGCTGATTAAAACGGCAACCTAGAACGAAACACACGTTTAAGATCGTTTAAGATCTAAGCAGAAATCATGTAAACGTTGACTTTACCTTAAATCGCTCTTCGCCAATGCTGTTCTCCTTGCAGGTTACCCGAATGCGCACCGTACGGAGTGAGAACTCTGGCAAATCTTCGCCCCAAACCATTTTCGCTTTGTTGTATTTCACGCCACGGGGGAAGAACTCAACATCCCACGTCACCGATTGATCTACATCGAAAATGTTTGGATTAGGAGTGATCTAAGATTATAAGAATTATGCTCACCATCTTCCCGTTCGGCTAAATTTCTTTGGGAGAAAAAACAAGCCACGTAATTTGTGTAATCCGGAATATGGTAATAGTCCTTAATGTCAAAACTAACGCTCCACAAGTCATTAGAGTACAGACGTGGTGTGAATTGCAAACTTCCCGAATAAGACTTCCTGATTTCTTTGACACGATCTTCTTGGCCTATTCAAAATCAAATTTAGAGAGTAGGGTAAAGCAGAAAGGAATACAAAGACCCACCTGAATGATAACTCATGCCAATAGCCATTCTCTGTACAAAGAACTCCTTGTTATAGGCAAGTATAGGATACAGCAATAAATGCGCGAGTTCCCTGGGGGTCATCATCGCAAACCGAATATGCATAACAGTTGACTCAATCAACTGTTTAAGTATGAGCTCTTTCTCCTCTTTTGACAGAGTGTCCTCGTTGTCAAGCATTTCTTTTCTATGCAACAGCCATTTTTGTAGAATGCCAAACAGACTTATTTCGCTGGTTACGATGATATCGTTTTGTTGCAGCAACAAAATCATGATCTGCGTATCGAGCTCGACAAAATCCTTCGATTCGCTGACCATTTCCAGATTCCATTTGAGGAAATTCTTCAGCGATTCGGTGAGATCTTTGTGATAGGGGCTAAAAGTCAGTGCGTATTGCAGCCAGGAAACCAGGTAGCCTTGCTTGGCTGCCATTGCTGTGTGTGAAAGCATAAAACTAACACTAAGTCCAACCAAGTCCTGAAATACCACACGAAATTAGTGAGTTTGCAATAAACGAACAGCGGTGAAACTTACCTTAACATTGTATTTGTCAGCAAGCGCCAACACGGGCATCACAGATTGTAAAGTGGCTTTAAGCTGGCCAACATACAAGTACTTGAGGAATTGCGGAAACACAGCTGCACAAAAGGGCTCTTCATACAGTTCAATAATTCGCTTACGACATTCATTCCACTCGGGATTCATTAGCATCACTTGAAAGACTTCACTACTGGCACATAAGATCACCCGATGGGCAGGATATTCAACGCCCCCCACAACCAGCACAATGTCAGACATCAATTGCTCAGCATATAGATTTGCAATTTTCTCCAGAATACTATTGGTATTAACAATCTGTGAATTGATAGAATTTGTCTATGTTTCAAATTTCAGAGGCATTGATTTTTTTAAAAAAGTTTTTCAATTTGATTACCATGCTCGAATCCGAACTGCTTTGATCGTCTGCTTGCGCAGAAGATTGATCATTTGCATCTGTTTCCATTCTCGATTATTTGATTTTTGCTTCAAATTAATGTAGACCGACTATGAGGGAAGATTTAAGAAGAGTTTTCAGTTTCATATGTACAAGTTTATGTTGAAATTGTTTTCTTCAGAAGGACTTTAAAAAGCTATCAATTGGAATCAAACTGGATGTTGGCCTTTCTATGAGCCTTTGTGAAAACGTATTCTTACATGCGAATATGCTCATAGTTGACATTATATCTGACAGAGTACTTATTACATATTTTAGTGTTATTTTATTTTGAAACTTTTTAACAATAGATTAATTTATTTTATAGTAATTTTAGCAAAAAAAAGAGTTGTAAACTTTTTATTGAAAATATATCAAAGGGCAAGTGAAAAAAATATGTCAACAATGAATGTCAAAATTGACAGTATGAGTAACAGTTCACAATAAGACCAAATTGTGAACTCACAATAGGTGTTGTTGTCATCTTTGTCACAGGGTGAACCATTGAATAAGAAGAACATGAAGGGGTCTTATGAAAAAGAAGTGAAGCATTTTTCTAAGTAGTTCACAAACACAAACGCATTACAAAAGGGCTGGTCTGCAGTTGAAGGGTTAATCTCAGGGGCGCCAAGCCAAATTTGATTGAATCAAGATTTCATCGATTTTGCTTCAACTTTTTTTTTTCAATCTCAACTCTTTTTTTTACGATGCATGCTGTTCAAACATTAAAGGTGCACATGCACATTACCACAACAAACTGCAACGAAGTACAACAAAGAAAAACGTTTTTACATTTTCTGTTTGTTTACTCGAATTAGTTGAAAAGAAAAGAGAAATCGAGAGAGCAAAACATTTCCCCTCCAGAGAAAAATGTTCAACTTTTTGCAACAGAAATTTCTTGTTGCATTTTGTTTTTAAATGTATATTGCTCTTCGAATTTAAAATTGAATTGAATTGGTTCGGCAAAATTCGGAAAGAACATGCTTTGTGCTCAGCAATTAAGATTTCATTTATGTTATAAATAATTTATTTTGTAAGGACTTGATAAACAAACCAAAGAAAAAGTGTTAAGTGCTTCCTTGTTCATTCTAATAATTCTTCTATCCCGAAGGAAGATAAGTATACTTCACCGAAGTGATTTTTCAAAGCTGATCGAAAAATATTTTATATAATTGGAATGTGTATTTTTATTTCCAAATCGGTGTTCTGAGAAAGAAGTTTTCTACACAGTTTCACCTATTTCGTTGTCCTGTTTCCATAATGAAATTGAAGAGCTGGTCAATTCTTCATCGCCGTCGTCAGGAATGTTAAGCAGTTTCGCTCTAAATCTGCACCACAGTATTCTTCTCCGCTGAGCGAATAATTAATTTCATCAACTCCATCACCAAAATCAAAAATTCATTATTTTTCGATATACATATGAATGTATGTATGTAGAAATTTAAAATACAATCCAGATAAGTAACGTACAGTGTACACTATTGTCAATCGTTTTGAAAAAAATAAAAACAAACTGCAACAAATTACTTCAACGTATTTGTGTATTCTGTAGCAAATTTCTCTCTTGCGGAGAAATTTTTTTTCTTTTTTCCGAATTTGACAGATTTCAAACAAACTGCTACAAAATGTTCCCAAACAGACCTAATATCGTCTCTACTACTACGGTTACTACTATCAGATCATTTTTGTGTTTGTGTACTTCACCCGTACGAAGCATTTGCATGAAAGATATAAATATAGATGTTGCTTCTCTTTTTTTACATCTGATTGTAGTACTATACTTTGTATATATATTGGGGGGTATTATCAAGATATCGTCTGGACGATAGTGGTTTTCAGAGTTACGCGAAGCGAGTCGATCGCCGAAACGATATCGTTTCGACGATTTCGAGATACGGAATGACCCTCCAGTTTCATGAAAGTGTTTTGAACAAACAACGGACTTAGAATTTATTCCATCCAATTTAAGAATTTCTATCCACTTTTCTCTTTTCCATTCAGTTTTCGGAAATTTTCAAAATTGTCAAGCTATGTATTTTAGAGCATCCAAATTTTTGAAGATATAATTCACAATAGACGGGGACTCAAATATTGGCAATATTTTCTAGTTTATTGTTATACAATCAACAAATAAAAATGTTTCGAAACACGATGGAAGATTTATTCAAAACAAGCGTGCACACCACGGGAACTCAACGAATTGCAGCGCCTTACCATCACCAACAGATATAATACACCCCTGAACTCGACTGACAACACAGTCAAAGTTTGACAGCACAGGCCCCAAAAAAATTGACATCATCAGACATTTTTCTTGCTTCACTCAAGTACATTGTTCATGTAGCTAACACCGCTTCATATACTTCTTATTCAATGAACCCAAAAAACATTGGCGCAAAATTATAGTCCGCTAATGAACAACTTTAGTGTGATAATAGCTTAAAATGACGTTTCAGACATGACTCAAACGTCATTTTAAGCTAGTATCACACTAAAGTTGTTCATTAGCGGCCTATAATTTTGCGCCATTGAATTTTAGTAGCGATTCGTGGTGGTTGAATGTAAAATCCCATAAGTTTTTATCTTTATGAAAACCTGTTTTCCTTTATTGAATTGCGAAATGTCATAAATATAGCGGGAAAATAAATCTTGGAAATGTAAAAATAAATCTTATTGGGATAGTGAAAACACTTCAAGATATTTTCTAATATGCTGTTTCTATTGACGCTGATCACGAGGTTTAGCGAAGAAGATCAACGATAAATCTCGACTTTTCTCGGAAACGTAGTATTATACTAAATGTGCTATTATTCTACGTCTTGATCTACTAGTACGTACCCTTAACCACAGAAAAGTCGAGAATTGTTCTTATTCTACTTCGTTAAATCTAGTAATTAGCGTCAGTGGAATCAGTCCGCATATAAATCTCCTTCGCAATCTCGTAATTAAGGTAGATGGAAACGTACTAAACAACATGTTTACGTAAAAAATGAATAAACAAATAAAAAAAGACGAATTTAGAAGATGAGTGCATTCCAAGTCCCGAAAACAAAGATGTCATAAATGGCGTTTTTGTCATTTGAGACGTTTGTCACAGATGTTTTTGTTTTGAAAGCTAGGTTATGGTTACTGTTAAGAAATATACGAAAATCGTTTCGTTTTTATAGTGATTTTAAACCAAAAAATTAAACATGCTATGTCCCGAAGTGTGGAAATTCAATTATGGTTCAAAGAAATCCACTTACCAAGCAGGAAAATATGACATCAAAGCCGAGAAAATTGTTAACAAAACAATACAAAATAGCTACTTTAACAAAATGGTAAGTGATCTAGTCAAAAGTACGATACGAGACACAAACATAAACAAAAAACACTTTTATACAAATTAATAATCTTCTGTACCTGTTGAAATCTAAAAATATACAAAATTTGGCGTATTGGTTTATTTTTCTTTGCAATTGGATGAAAAAAGAAGAAGAAATGTTTTCATAATGCGTTTTTCCTTTGTTTAAAGCGCTCTCATATCGAAAATTTTGATCCTCAAATAATCGCGTTTACAGGTTTCCTTACTATTGCCGGAATGCGATTCAGTACCCGAATCAATACAAGAACTCATTAACGGTAGTGATTTCTATTTGGTAAGAAATCTTAGTCTTTGCGAGCTTCTGTGTAAAGATTTCGTAGAAGCTTTTGTAAAAAGAGGTAAGAACATAGAAAATCACTTTCACAAAAATTTGAAACAAATTTTTTATTAACATCTGAAGGATATCTCACTGGCATCTCGTTGAAAGTCGACGATTCAAACGAATTTGAAAACAAAATCAACATCACGCCAGATGGTCAACTGAATCTTCTTATTTGCAAAGATCTCTATCAAAGTCTCGGTCTAGAAGGACGTCCGATTGGGAAATCAAAGCAACGATTTGGTATGTCATTTTCGCTGTTAACATCGGTTATATTACTCTCTCTCCTTTGATTTAATCCAAAATTAGAAACTCACGTCCGTTAAGTCCGATTCCTTAATGCTTAATTAAGTACGTTTAACTGCAGAGAGACATGCTTGTTGAACAGAATCCACAACTAAGACATCTGATGTATTTTCAGATTGCTCTCGACTTCAAAAGAACCACTCGACAAAATGCCAAAACACAAGCAACCTCTTCCACTGGAAGACTTAGCTCTAAAAGCCTGCGTTGTCTGGCTAAGCGATTTCGGAAGAAGATTCATGAAAAACATTCGTGTGATTTCCAAAAAAGACGCCCAGAAGGCTACCGAAATTCTCAAACAAAGTCTCAAAACTGCCCACGATATATTTGAATTCAATGTTCCACACTACCTGTTCGATCGTGTTGGCCAAGAAGTATTTCGAACATCACCAAAACTCGTTGACGACGTCAAAAACTGCCTACGTGCATCCTCATCCATCAGCGAATATCTGAGTCAAGTGAATGTGGCGTTGGACTGGCTGAAGTGATAATTTCACCATATCTTCGGCATTTGGATTTTCCGGAAGTTCCGAAAATGATGCGACATATGTTCTACACAAAGCTCTCCACCATGACGGGTTTAAAGTATTTGAATTTGAGTTCAATGTCCGGCGGATGGAAGACATCTCAAATGGAACCCATTGTACTCGATGGATTGGCAAATATGAGAAATTTAAGAACTCTAGTCCTCAACTATGACTGCACAGACTCGATTTTAGAGCTTCTAGAAACCGCTTGTCCACATTTGCACACCTTAGACGTTTGTTCATCAAAGTCGATCACCAACAATAGTGTCAAGTATCTGAGTAATCTAACCAATTTGCGTGTCCTACAACTGTATAGTACATCCGTAAATTTAGAGGGGTATTCGAGGTTATTTATTAAAATGCCATTCTTGCAGGATATTGGAAGATTCGACGACATTGGCCGGTGTCTCGAATATGTCCACATGACTTACCAAAGTTATCCCCCCAAAGACTGTCCGAAACTGCAGCTAAAAATTTTCTCGAGTCGATTTGTTGTAACCAAGCATTTGCAGATACTTGCCGAACTCTGTCCCGAAATCACAACTGTCCTTCTGTTTCACAATCCTCTTATTAACGATCTAATGGCATTGATTGCCATCGACAAATTGTCAGTGCTTAAACTACTTTCGTGTGACTTCTTTGGTGATCAAATTCGAGATGTCCTCCAGGTCAAGGGATGCAATCTGACTCATTTACATTTGGAACACGTCGACCAGGTCGATATGAATGCATTGATCTACATAAGTCAATACTGTCCCGATCTGAAAATTCTCACGTTTTACTATTGTGACTTTGTTGAAAGCACATCATTAAACATACGAAAACTGGAAATACCTCCGTTTATGAACCTGGAAAAGCTCACTATAACATCGGCATGTTTCGAGCCACAGATGGAATTTCTCATGTCGAATTGTTTAAAAATCAAAACTATTCATATTGGAACAATGGCGCCAACGAGCGACGCACTCATCGATTCGATACTGAGTAAGAATCCAATGGAGCACTTGGATTCGCTGAATATTGCTTTTTCAAATCATCTTTCGATACAAACTGCTTATAAACTAGTCGAGGTTTGTCCGAATTTGAGAATGCTTGGAGAGCTCGGTAGCTGGGCGCTGATAAACGAATTCGAATTGGAATGCTTCAAGATGTTTATAACGACGAGGAATTTCGATTTGGATATTCAGACGTTTGCCAGATATAGCGCCGAAGCGCAGGAATCTGCTGCGTGAATGGGTTTTTGTTCAAGTTGTTTTTCTGTTTCATGTGACGAGTTTATTATAAAAATAAAATATTTTAGCATTTTAAGGTTAAGATTAAACGGATTCTTGCTTCTTGCCTTTATTTTGGACCCGCCCCTTTTTCTCCGTCTCTCCTAGGTTGGATCTCAATTTTGGCAATGTCCTAACAATGCGAGGTTTTCTTTTATTTTAGAAATCACCATCGATCTGAAAAACACCAATATTTTCGAACAGCCCAAGCTTTACAATCGACTGGTGAATGCAATTTCGAATTCGGAAATTGAACTCTTTGATTTGCAACTCACATGGAAGTCAATCGATTCGACAATTTGCCCATCGTCCATAGCGAAATTCTTTCAAGACGCTGGTCATAAAGTTGAACAGCATAGTTTGCAAATGCAATGGAACGCAGTTAACAGTCTAGGGATACCGAATGAAGTCATTTCCAAAGGTCAGTTTGATTCTCTGACAGCTCATCAAATTGTTGAATATTTTGCATTTGTAATGCTTGAATGTGAAGTGAATTCTGGCGGCGAGGAACTGAATTCCTATCGTCCAAGTTTGGATTTGAGTTTTGAGAATGATTGCCCTCAGCGAGGCAGAATTATGCATTTGAAAGGCCTGATGAGCTCCGAATTCGTTAAGGAACTATTGGAGAAATTACGGTAAGTTCATCATTCACACGTTTTTATTTTCCAGGCAAATAAATTAATGTCATTTATTTTCAGTCTGTTGTCATCAGCACATGGTCATGCAGTCATAATGAGTTTGAATGGAGAAGAATTACCAGCGAATGGACATGCAGGACAGACCTTTGTCTTGTTAAATGACCAACATTATTTTTTGCTTAAAACATAAATTGTGAAAGATGAAATTCAAAATTGGTGTCTAGACTTTTTTGAGGGTTAAAAATTGTTGTAGGAACACAATCGGTAGTATTGAGGATATCTAAGGGGAACCACACGTTGTCGGTGGTTTTTGGCAACTGTATTTGTGGTTATCCGAAAGCGAAAGGTGTTTGTATGCGTAGGATCTGCGACTTTGTCTCTTTAAAGACATAATCGTGATCCAAGGTGTCAGAGAATTTACAAATGTGTTTATCCAACTCCAAATCCATGAAAGATCTCAGCCTGAGACACTGAAGCCTTTCATCGGAACAGCCCCTCGCATGCACTCTCCAGTCACCAAAACCAAGATCTCGGACATCCGCAGTCACTTGGTCTTTGTACAGGAGCGGAGATTCGGTCTTCCTTGTCGTCTCGAACCTGGGGACTGCGATGAGAAGACTTTCTTTGGCTGGAGCGTTCTCGTCCATTCGCTCGATGTGACCGAGCCAATCACATCTTGGTACAGCTCGAACCTTCTTCTCCATTCGCCATTGCCGCATGCAGGACCGAGAATTCGTCGAAGAATTAATCTTTCGAAAGTGCCCAGTATCATTACTCCTCTCAGCACTCGGCGCCAAAGAGTAGAACTGGTAAAATCAAAGTCTTGTATAGTAAGTTCTTTGTCTTCGAGTACACAGTTGTTTGGCTAAACTGCAAACATGTACTTTGTTTTATCCTCATTAATTTCAAGACTAACCTGTTCTTCAATCGCTGCACCGGTGATGTTTATGTCGTCCTCATAGCTTCGATCTGGGTGGATTTGTTGAGTTAGTGTTTTCCGTGCTCACACCTGCCTTGCGCACTCTGCTCCAAGACTATGTTGAAGAAGTCACATGACAGCGCATCTTCTTGTCTAAAGCCTGTGAATGTTTAAAACAACTCAGATGAGCTGTTACCCATTTGAAAACTGCACTGCGTATTGCTTAGCGTCATGCGGCATCATAAGCTCTTGGAGGTGGATGATAGCATACGAGCTTTAAAGTCAATGAAAAGATGCTGGGTTTCGACTTGAAATTCGTTCATCTTTTCCAGGATCTGCCTCAATGTGAATATTTGGTCTATCGTTGTGCTGCCTGGCCTAAAGCCACACTGGTACGTGCCGATTATTGTGTTGCAGAACGGTTTTAAACTCACACAGTACGTTGGATAAGATTTTTTATGCAACATTAAGCAGGGATATGCCTCGGTAGTTTTTGCATGACAAATGATCGCTCTTTTGTAGATGGGGCATTATGGAGCTTATAGACCAGTCCGCGGACATTTCTCCCACACTTTGTTGATTACCTGTTGTAAGCGGTTCATTAAAACAACACCTCCATATTTAAAGAGCTCCACAGGTATGCCATCTGACATGGCGAACTTGTTATTTTTAGCTTTCGGATGGCCCTTTCTAGCTCTTCTGTGCTGGGGGCTGGGATTATGTCTTCATTCACTGGACTCGCTAGCCGTTTGAGAAATCGACATAGATCAACAAAAATTGTGTTGAAATCGATTAACTATTTCTGGCATTTCAGAACATAAACTTAACATCTGCTAAGGCTTTGCGTTTGCACTCTATTAAAGAGGCGTTTAACAAAATACTGGATGGAACCCATGGAAAATTTCTGAGCTTAAAATCGTACTTCGGGACTCGCATTCGACATCCTTGGTTGCTAACTTACTAAAGAGTTTATAGATAAGTTTGATGAAATGTTAACTGGGCTTCTTGGTAGGTTAAAGCATCGCTGTCGAACTTGATTCACTTCAATCGACATCTTCTAGAACCAGAGTTGAGTTTTCCTCGATTCGTCATTTATTAAAAAAAGGGCGGCTTTTTAAACACTGCAAAAATTAACCATAAGTAAATTTTATTGAATATAAAAAAGAAAATTATAAGTCAATGAGGCTTGGGGTATCGTTTGCTGAAGCGACCCCAGTCGATGGAGCTCTTTTAAGAGGTTCTTCCGCAGTTCGATTTGCAGATCTTCGCATCGCTTTCAACTTATCAATATCTTCGAAATTCGACCCACCATTTGAACGATTGGGACGGGACGCAACAGTTACCGCACTACCGGATTGGACACCTGAAGATGTCGAGTGCTGTTCTTCATTCAAGTCTTTAAATGAAATATGTAATAAACTAGTTCAGTTTCGAAAAAAAAAATTAATTACCAGCATCAAGGACCTCATGATTTCTTTCCGTGTGAATCGTCATACCATACATTCCAATATAGAATGCAACCGGTAAAGCTGTAAACAATGAAGTTGCAATTAAAAACAAAGTAAGGTTATACTCTCGATGGCAACAGTTTAGTTCCTTTGACCAATGCAAACGCGTTCTATTCATCTTAAATAATATTTAAAAACAAAATTATTCAAGCAGTTCCTTTATGAATAATATTGTAAGTAATTACCTTGTCCTGAGTATCGAAACAAATTCTTCCTTTATATTTTTCGTCCATCTGCGTATAGAATAAATTCAAATCGGCATAGCTTCCATTGCAGCGTGAACATACGTCTACAGGATTTGGTTGAATGCCTAAGCAGGTCTGAAATTTGTGGATGAGGTTTTCAAATATAATTGTTTCATTTGATGGAACCCCATTATCGAAACAATCTGAAAATCAAGGCCATGTAGTACTAAATAAGAAGACAAACGAAGACTTACTATAGCAAAATCCTTTGTTCCAGATATCGACCAAATACTTTTGCATATTGTACACAACATTTAGCCGATTTCTATTGATGAATTCTTTGTTGCAAGTTTCATTGGAGACTAGACTGTTGTAATACGTTGTGACACTCGTGTAATTTGCGATGCACTTCTCGCATGAAATCGCCGGCGAGGAGTATCTAACCATACATAAGACAAATTTACTGTGTCCATCAGCTAATTCGTCTAACAGTTTGCGGCACTTGAAATTAATAAAATAGAATGCTTTGAGAAAACACAAGTGAAACATTTGTAAATACCTTTTCTTTTGCATTTGCTCCATGGCACATCAGAAAATAAATTATCAACAAGAGACACACGTTTTGTTTACCCATTTCCATCCCTATATTTTATTAAATTTTATGGTCTAATATTTAGAAGAATGTTCATATAAATAGCTAAATCAAGTTTTAGAACAGATAGGAAAACTTTAAATTCAGATAAGCGATCTTGGGAGGATTGTGGTTGCAGAAGTGGAATTGAATTGAGAATATGAGATGCAGTATGCAGATGCCAATTTTGTAAATTCCCTTTTTTTGTTGTATTTCTAGTTGTGTTCGATGTACAGTGCTCTGTTTTCGCACCGAACTGTTCATTATCGGTTTTTTTCCGCCCCGGTGTATATCTTTTTTCTAACGTGTTCGTGCTCGCACTGATTCAAAATTTCAAGAACCAACCTCTCGGGTGGGCTGTCGAATCCAGCTGTTTCTATACAACAAAGTGAGAAATAAATAGAAATTTGGGCGCTAAAAAACAAAAACGGAGTACAAATGCATTCCAACTGTAAAAATAGTAGAACGCATGGGCGCAAAATTATAGTCCGCTCATTAACAATTTAAAGAGAATTTTACATATGTAATACTTCCTTAAGGCCGTGTGCGAATTGGGTTATAAAGTGGTTAAAACTTGACGTTTGGTTATATTTTGACACTTCGCATTAAATAAAATATGTTAAAAATTAGACTAGCAGTGGAGCAGGCTAAAATATGACAGTAGTGGTTAAAAATTCATCCATTTTTAGGCCGTGTCCGAATTTGATGAATTGTGGTTAAAAATGGATGAACTTTTAACCACTACTGTCATATTTTAACCTGCTCCACAGCTAGCCTCATTTTTAACACATTTCATTCAATGCGAAATGTCAAAATTAAACCAAACGTCAAGTTTTAACCACTTTTTAACCCAATTCGGACACGGCCTTAACCACAATTCATCCAATTCGCACACGACCTTAGAGGTCATTTTAAGCTAGTATCACACTAAAATTGATCATATACACTTTGTATATGGAATTCTTTGTATATGTAAATTCCATATACAAGGTAAACAGTCCTATTCTGTTTTTTCATATACAGTGGTGTAGTCGAAACCTTATAGTCTGTCCCAATTAGCTTGTCATTTAAAAGCGTATAACCTGGCATCACTTTTTTCGGACAATTTTTTAACAACTGCCATTTTTATTTGTTATCGCAAAGGAGTGCTTATTCGATTGTCTTCATTATTTAAAATAAATTTACTAGTAAATATTGACTAAAAATTACTAACTATGTTATCGTTAAAACAAATAAATCAAGTGCCAAAATGTTTATAGATAAATTTCATTGATACCGTCAACAGAATGCCTCATAAAAACTCATTACAAAATGTGCACCTATTTCGTCGATATTGCCATCACAAAAAATCGAAAACCGAAACATGAAAGAAAATGCTATTAATTTTTCCTTCATGAAAGTCTATTTAGTATAATAGAATAAAAATTAAGCAATGAAATGAAGGCTCTATTATTATTATTATTGAAATTGTTCGGTATTGTTATATTCTCGACACAGGCGCTAGCATTGTGTCCTGAAATATGTGTTTGTGACAAAACCAAGAACTCGATTAAAGTGAAATGTGGAGGGAGTGTTTCAACAAAGATAACCAGCATGAAAGAGCTTGATTTTGCTGAGGACACAGAGAATATAATCGCATTGTAAGGAATTTGGGTTTTGTCTTTGGATGTAGCTTTTTAATAATCTTAATTTTAAGGGACTTGGGTGAGAATCAAATTTCCAGCATTGTAAAGGATGATTTCGCCAACTTCACTAACTTAAGGCGACTTGATTTGTCGAATAATTCAATGAAATTCATCGATGATTCAATGTTTGGTGAAATTCCGAATTTGGAAAAACTGAAACTAGCAGCGAATTTGATTGTCCACATATACCAAGGTTCATTCGAGAGTTTGAAAAGTCTTAAAAATCTGTAAGTAGAAGAGAAATTATTGCTTCGAATGTTTCCACTGAAGTTTTATTTTGCAATAGTGATATATCCAACAATCCACTGGCTTGCGATTGTGATCTTATCTGGCTAGTTGCTTGGTCGAATGCCTTAAACATTAAACTTCTACAATCTCCGAAGTGTGAGACTCCGATAGACTTTAAAGGCTCGCTGCTGAAGAAGCTAAGAGTAGGATCCGATTTGCATTGTGAGTCTCCGCTACAGCCACTTTTAGAACTGAAGCCAGATGCAGATCAGGTAACTTTAATAACTTACATCATCTCGAACAGATTCCGTAATCTCTCGTGTCTTTTAAGCTCATTTTTGAAGGCGACGAAATAGTCCTCCGATGTCGAGCGCCCAGAGTGGCCGTTGGTGCTCCCAAAGACTCTGAAGATCTTCCAGCACGAGCCCACGTCTTCTGGGGTTGGTCAGAGAAAATTGTTCAACCCAATTCGACTGATGATATCGTTTACAAAGATCCCACTAAATATTTTCCATCAATTCAAATCGATGCCAAACACCTCTCCGATTCCGGGCTTTTGGATTCGATTTTAAGAATTCCATCAGTCACCCGAAATCACACCGGTCTCTGGGACTGCCGTTTACGCTCCCAACAAGCCAATCTATCTCGCACTATAGCAATCATGGTCATATCGGAGAAAACCAAATACTGCCCAGCACTAGAAGTACACAACAACAAGGGCAAGTACTTCTGGCCGCGAACAATCCGGGGACAGCTAGTGCGACAACCATGCCTCGGCGAAGCCCTAACCGAGGTCTTTGCAACCTACCTTTGCAACGACAATGGCGAATGGGTCGATCTCAATACATCTCTATGTCCGTTCATAAGTGAGAACACCAAAATACTCGAGCAATTTGCCAAAGTTAACTTGTCCCTAGCAAAGGGCAGCGTTCTAGAAAGTGCCAAACGCCTGCGAAACTACACACAGTTCGATGACAACCTGCGACGGCTTCGCGATCCCATCGACATTGTCTTCATAACACGAACGCTCCGCAACTATTTGGCATTTGTGCGGCAGGAAAAAGATTTGGGCTCCATGCTGTTGGACATTGTTTCTCAGCTGCTTATTCTACCCGAACGAATTCTACACGAAGCCCAAGCCATGGATAGTTGCGGAGTTAAGTTGATCAATGCTGTTGAAATAGCCGCCCAATTCACGCCATATATTCAGCATTCGGCACTCGTCCAGAGCACCGACATTCAACAAAACACTCACAAACCGCATCTCTCCATTGATTTCTTCAATATTCGCTCCGATTCGTTCACCGGAATGTCCTGCACCTGGATTCGTTCCGAATTCGATGATAGAAAGCGCATTTTCCAATGCAACGCCATCAATCATTCGTTGGAATTTTTCGGCCAGCACATTGATGCTTCGATTCAGATTCCTTCGAACTTCCTGCATCCGAATTTCGCTCATCAATACATGTCGCAGAAACTTATGGTTGCCGTTTATGAAAATGGCAACTTCCTGCCACATCAGAACAATGCCTCGAATATGCTTGTAACGTCCGTCATTATCGGTGCTAAGATCATTTCTGACTCGGAAAATATTCGCAATGTTAGTGAGCCAATATCGTTGATGTTGAGAGTGAGAGCACATCACAACAAAGTGAGTGCTCCGGTACCGGCCTGGTGGGATTCGGAGACGAATTCCTGGAACAGTGAAGTGTGTGAGAACTCCTACTACTATCGAGGACTGTTGGTATTCACATGCAATCGCCTGGGCTATTATGGTCTCCTGCAAAATCGCAAATACTTAAATGATTTCATTGACGAAAATGCCGGTGCTCGTTTTAGGTACTCACCGCTTGGGTTCTACATTGGCTGCTCGGTGCTATTTGTCTGCGTTTGGATAAATATCGTGACTTATGTAACATTTGGACGATCAATTCAAATGGCTCGCAGACATCGACATTCACTGGTTAACACTTGGCTGGCCATTTCGGCGTTGAGTTTTATATTCGCCTTGGGCATCTATCAAACCGAAGACTACAAGGTTTGCCAAGTCATTGGAATTAGTATACACTATTTGAGTCTCTGCGTTATTTTGTGGGTCTGTGTAAGTGTGAGTAACATGTACAAGCGGCTATCCAAACGAAATCGCCTGCCAATGGAGGATTTGCCCAAAGAGAACGTCGGAAGTAAACCAATTCTGGGAATATACCTTGTCGGATGGGGCATTGGAATGATTATTTGCGGTATAAGTGGAGCTGTTAACATGCGCGAGTATGCATCCTATTCACATTGCTTCCTTAACAATGGACCGTCGTTGAGCGCGATTTTTGTGCCATCGATAATACTTTTGTTGTTTCTTGCGATTTTGTTTATTTGCGTGCGATGCCACATTCGCACCTCGATTGATAATAACGGACACTTTTCGGAGATAACTCAAGGCACTGAAAACGTCGATCTTGAGTTGCTGGAGTCCATTCACAATGCTCCTCATCATCATCACTACAACCCCTCGGATCGATATCGTAGCCTCTCGCTTAGCAATCCATCGACTAGCATGCTTGAGGATATGGAACACACCAATTTGGCCCAATTGCGAGCACATTTCGTCTTCCTTTTCCTCTACATTGTGTCGTGGTTGAGTGCGGCTTCGAGTGTGGCAACGCCATTCAAAGACACCCTCGACTACGAAGAAGAGGCTTTCAGTATAATCTTCGCAATTACCTGCTCGATTCTGGGAATTTTCTTGCTTGTATTCTACTCGATATCCCGTAGCGATGTCCGCTTCCAATGGAGCCAATTGAGCTGTCGTAATTTTTGCTGCTGTCGCACGCGGAACATAAGTGACCATACCAAAGAAGTCAACACCACCGTTACCTACCATCAGACCTGCGAAACCGTTCATTCGGCGTCGCGTTCAAACAGTCAATGTTCAAAAAACCGACCGCCCAGCTCTCGCAGTAACCATCTGAAAAGCGAGATGAATCGAATCGACAGTCCAAGTAAACTGTTAACGCCCTCCGGATCGGCGAGCATCGTCCAACTGAATCGCCAGCAATATGTCCACAATCCAGTGATAATGACACAAGAAATTCCCAATGCCGATATATTCTACAATCCAAATCAGATAAACGTGGCGCGGAAATTCTTCAAGAAACAAAAGCGTCTGGCCAAGCGAAATAATTTCGAATTACAACGACAAATGGATCGATGTGAATATGGCGATGGGATGAGTGATATATCGTCAACTGTCGGCATTGGGCCGTATCATTCGAATCGACAGAGGAACATGTCGATTTTTAGTACGGGGAGTAAGGTGAACAATACAAATATTCACGTTCGTGGGGACGTGTGTAATTTTTCCAAAGAAGCTCGCCAACAGAGCTTGAATCCAAACATTCTGTCGGACAGTTGCAATGAGAGCGACATGATCGTTGATGCTGAACGTTTGGTTTTGGGCGCCGAAGGCATACGAGCGCTTTCGTCACGCAGCAAAATGAACAACAACGAAATGGTAGCGAATATTTATACGAATGTTCCGGAAACGGCACAGCCACAGCATGAAATCGTAACAATGCGGGCTGATGATAAGTTCAGGAAATCACTGAACGTCGAAAAGTTCCTTGAACAAGACGAAATTGATATGGAGCATAATGATTTGAATTCGCAAAGTGATCGTAATAGTGCTCCGCTCTATGTCAATGGAAATATCAGGAATATAATGTCAAGCCAGACGGCCGATTCGAGTGGTGTGAGCAGTGTGAACACAAGCTGCAGTCCATGCACCACAATGTTGGAAAATAAGATCAACGAGACGGAAGTTATTGAAGCTGCAACGAACCTTACTCCCATAGATGCAATGAATACCATCGGATTACCCGCAGTCGATAATGCTTTAGTAGAAAGCAGCGCCGACACACTGAATACCAGCAGCGAAGAAAACACTCTTGATTTGGACAAGAACGAGACCTATGTGTCCGAGTCGATTCAAATTGCCGATAGAGCCTACTATACGGGAGAAGATGCTCCCATAAGAATAAGCATGGCTAAAAAGTCCAAATCCATGCTGAGTCTTAATGCAGAATCGGGCGGCAATGGAAGAAAACGCTTTGTCAATTATAGTAAAAACCATGTGCGATCGATTTCGTGCAGTAACTTATCCCAAGTGGGTGATGAGTTCCTTGGCAGCAACAATGCCAATCCATTGCCGATTCGAACGATAGCCGAGAACCGACCTGGACTCAGCAGTCCCGTGCTCTTTTCACCAAGCCTTTGTGAGATCAACGATTTGCCTTCGCCTCAGGATCGAAGGAAACCAATCGTAATGGGCGATGATGAGTCAATTTCATTGGATGACGCTCTCAGTGAAATGGCTGTCTATAGCCAAGGCAGCAATGTCAATTCGGATTCGCTCAATATGTTCGCTCTCAGTATTCGACGGACATTTGCCTCAAGTCCGGCATGTGAAAGCGATCTCAATTACCAAAATTCTGAGCTGAGCATTCGGAGTCACGGTCTGTATGCTCCTCAGCCGGATAACGATTTAAATATGACCCTCACCGGCGATCTTTACTATCCCTATCAATCGTCAGAGGTGAGCGAAATAGACGAGGCAGATAATGACTTCGATGAGGAGAATGATTTTGACGATTTCAATAGCTGCTCGAATGACTGCCTTTTGCCATCGGAAAACCCCGATCAAGATCTTAACAGAAGTCATGCCTCTCTGGACGAACTTTATGAGCAGATAACTAGACGATCAACATCGCATACGTCTGATTTGGATGGAAATGCCGGTGAAGGAAGTTCCATATTGAGCAAACCCTGCGAATATGCAGAGATTGACATAAAAAGCAGCCAAAATGGCAGCAGCTTTAACAAAGACACCACTGTCGAAACTGTTGAGGACGATAGCAGCCAAGACAGCATTATTTCTTACATTGATCCAAATGGACGAGGTGCAGCAGCGGCTGCTTCGTTGATTCCACCGCAGCAAAAATAATACTCGTTCATTCGCTCGTTTTTAATAGTAATTGTTTTTTTTTTTTATACAAAAATATAAAAATTATAACAAAAATGCATTTATGTAACTGTACAATTTTAGTAGATAAGCAAGAGTATTTATTTATCGTATTTTAAATAACTCAACAAAGTTTTTTCCTTTTCTTCAAACAACCTTTGCCAACCGCATTACATTCGGCCTTATCGAGGTAACAGCAGGAGCGGAATTTTCAAAGAATCGGAGACATTTTGCTTGTCGGAGAACTACCTTGAAGCAAAATTCGGAGGAAATCGGAGATAATTCCGCTCCGACGGTTACCTCGATTGGACAGATTAATCGCTATTTATTTTATTGTTTTGCAGGTGAATCATTTTTTTTTTTTTAATATTTAAGGATTCTTTTTTCGACGTTTATCCTAACACAGACTGAAACATAATTTTACTAAGATTTTTATAAACAACGAGATGCATTTGAAACAAATAAACAATAGTTCTTGCCTGATTGTCTTACATAGTTGTTAAAGAATACACTCAAAAGCAAATTGTATTAAGTATATATTACAGTGTAAGTTTTTTTTCTATTCATGAATAAATTATTTGTAAAGATTTGTTTAAATAAAGCCAGAATTATAGTGTTTGAAATAAATAAATTCTTGTCTAATTCTGAGCCCTGATTACGGGATTCGCGGCGGATCGTTTTGCTAGCGAGGCGGATCAGGCCCCTGATTGTGTCTTCGCTCTCGGTCTTCTTGAGAATATACGGTTGGATTGATTGTCGTCAACTAAACAGTTAAAGATCTTAAAAGAAGGACAAAGTCTGTCATCTTTATTTTTCAGCTTCAGAAAACTTTATTTACAAATGGAACTTTCATTTAAAGTTTTATTTAATAATACGACCAAGTTGCTTCAAGTTGAATTCGCTTGATTTGTTTTTTATCTTGCTGCTGTTCAGAACTTGTTGGTGAAGCCTCATTTGTAGAAACATGGGTAGTGGTACAAACAATTTAACTTCCGGAAATTAAAGGGGAAAGTATGACAAAAATGCGACTGCGCCGATGACGGTTTTGCGAAGAAAAATGACGTTGAAACTGAACATGCTGAACAAAACTCTAAACACTAGACTTTCCAAAATTACACCGGGGCCTTGGGTTTTAATGTCTTTAGAATTGTTGCCAACAAAAAGAAATTCTTCTGCAATAAAGTGACCGTGAATGATCAAACATTCTGCAACGAATCCAACGTGCTATCGGCTTTTGAGAAACACTTCAAAAGGGTTTACGAGGAGAAAGTTCCTCTCTACAACCCCTCTATACCTCAAGAGGCTATATATGCTGCTAGCTCCATCTCTCTAAACATTCCTCAAAATATCTTCCTCTTTGATTCAGATAATTCCTCACTAAACCCAACAGAGAGCCACATCTTCACGAACTTTGAAACAGTCAAACAAATAATTAAGCAATTAAAGCCCAAGAAGTCCTCTGGCCCCGACAATATTTCCAACTTTGCGTTGAAGAAACATTCCGAAACAGGCAACAAATTTTTGACCATTATTTCCAAAGTCATGGAAAGTTTCCAACCTTTTGCCCATTCAAAAAAAAAAAAAAAAAACAAATAAAAGTGACATAGACAATTTAAGACCCATTTCCTTGCTTTCTTACACGGGAAAAATTCTAGAAAGATTAATCTCGGATAATTTAAACTCACCAACCGAAAACCTAATTGAGCTAATTTCTAGACTTCCAGTTTAGTTTTCGTAGGGGGCACTCCATCTCCATGCGCTGTTTTAACCTCAGGGAAAAAAATGCACCACAGTCTGCTCTCTTGACAGCGTTTGGAGGGTATTCTCCTATATAAGCTGTCCTCTCTTAGCTTACCACCACATGTACCTATTGGATATACTCAACAGCTTCCTTTCTGATAGATTATTTTACATCCTATTACAAGGTTCTACAGCTTATACCTGTGAATACAAAAGCGGAGTCCCTCAAGGTTCCATCTTGGGGCCTCACCTCTATAACATATTTCTTCACGATTTGCCCCACCAAACCAATTTTCAGAAAACAACTTAACTTCCACTGGTCTCTTATACGCCGATGACACAATCGCATACTCAAGTCATGAGAGTCCTCTTTCAGCTCTGCGGTTTCTTGAAAAACATTTGAATATAATCAACATCTTTTATAAAACTTGGGGAATCAAAATCAATATCCCAAAGTCTGAGTTAATGTGCATCCGGAATGCTAGCGGGAAGGGACCAACTGGAGTGGTATGTGAAAGTAAATTTCTTTTCCTTAACCTTAATAACTGTACCATACCGGCTACAAACAAATTAAAATATCTAGGTGTAAACTTTAACAATTTATTCAAATTCAATCAACATCCAAAATCACCATTGAAAAATCTAGGAAAGTCTCTAACATGTTTATGCCCTTCTTCAACCATAAGGTGCTTCTTTTTTACAAAACTCTTATAAGAGCTGTCATGTCATATGCATTTCCAATCTGGGTCTCTGTCTCTCCTTCGGTAGCCCAAACACTGGAAAAACTAGAAATGAAAATTCTCAGACTCTGCGTTGCGAAAAACCATCCCAACGTCATTCAGCCGCTGAGATACAATCTGTTACACATGGAAAAATGTATCTCAAATTTAGAATTTTCGGAAATTCAATAAAACATGTCATAGTTTACTTGTTACTTGTCTCCTCTAGGAGTCCACTTGCTTGCTCTGGATTCCTCAGTTGCATCTCCCCCTATGTTCTATAATGAGGCCACTACGGACCAAAAACTTGGCTAAATTAAGTCCTCATATCTCCTTTCATTTTAAAAACAAAAATACATTTCCTCTGTTCACTCTTTTGTTAAAAACAAACATTCAAATTCAAATCAAAAATGTCAATGTTATTATTATATCATCATGTGGTATCACAATGGGCCTTTTCTTCTGGCCTAAGTGTGTGGATTCTGTATCCACAGCCACTTTAACCTAACCTAACCTATTATATCATGTTATGGATGGACAGTGCTTTCCTGAACTACATCTTATTCTATCAGTAATTTATCTAACTATTATTAAATTTTCATTAACGCCTAGTATTAATATTTTAACGCCTTAACTTAAAATTTTAGTTTCCCAAATGTGATAATACTACGGTACAAATGTTGTGATTAAAAAGAAAAAGAAATTCAAAAACAAGACCGGTGCCGAACGAGACACTGACTGCCGGATGTGTTCACTATTCGGCTCGGCTAATCGTGAACTCGGAATTTCCATAGCTGCAGGTCAATGATAAGCTTGGGCGGTGACATTTGCTTCACCCAACACACCATCTCGGTCAGGTGATTGACGGACTGGGCTGCTGTTATTTAGGTTCCTTAAAAATCCTGGTTGAGGGTTGGTGTACGCTTCTCCATAGGCGTGTTCTTACGTGGATTGCTTTGTCAGCTGGTGGAGTTGGCTTTTGGTGCATCGATCGGTGTTGGCATAGGGGAACCTATGAAACCGGCGATGACATTGACTCCGCTTCCGTAACGCTTGCTCTACGTTGAAGGCCTTCAATTTTGTTCCCTGTTGAGGCAAATCCAGTTGGTAAACTTTCTAGGAGAGAGGAAAATTATTTTTGTCTGAAAATCTACATGCACCGAAGTTCCTTCTGACTTACCTACTTACATAGATTTGTATGAGAGCCGATGTTCGTCGTCGTCAACACCGTCGTCGTCGTCAACATTACCATTTCAAGAGATAAAATCCGGGATGTCAAAAGGGCCATCACAATACCAACGGCCGCAATTGTGAGGACAACACGCTAATTAGCTTATTTTTTCTTGTTGGAATCCGTGTGAGGGGGGCGGCGAGTAGAGGCAGCGGAGGCGTTGTCGGCGCTTAAGACAGGACCTGCAATGAACAAAAGGAAATGTATAAGGAACAAATTGTTGATAATTAAAGACGTAAGTTTACTTACTATATTGTTCTCGCTGCCGGGCCGTCAATATCCTCGCCATCCTTAATGCTGGTCCACTTCTTGAGCTGAAATGGAAAAATAATATTATTGATTAAAGGGCCTTCATAAAAAGTGCAGGAATTACGCACAAGGTGTTAAAATGTGTAATTTAAAGATCTTACTCACGTGTATTGTTGGTTGTTGTGTTGGTAGGAAATGGCGGTGTTTCTCATTCATCAAAGAAGGAAACAACATTTTTTTTTTCACAATGGAAAAGGCATGATGTGCAGTCTGGAAGAATGACGGTTGGATGGAAGGTAAAGTGTTCGGAAATACCTTTGTAAGGCCGTGTCCGAATTGGGTTAAAAAGTGGATAAAACTTGACGTTTGGTTAAAATTCATCAAAGAAGGAAACAACATTTTTTTTTCACAATGGAAAAAGGCATGATGTGCAGTCTGGAAGAATGACGGTTGGATGGAAGGTAAAGTGTTCGGAAATACCTTTGTAAGGCCGGGTGCGAATTGGGTTAAAAAGTGGTTAAAACTTGACGTTTGGTTAAATTTTGACACTTCACATTGAATAAAATGTGTTAAAAATTAGACTAGCTGTGGAGGATGTTAAAATATGACAGCAGTGGTTAAAAATTCATCCATTTTTAACCACAGTTCATCCAACTCGCACACGTCGTGCGTCAAGTTCTAACCTCTATTTAACCCAATTCGCACACGGCCTAAGGCCGTGTCCGAATTCGATGAATTGTGGTTAAAAATGGATGAATTTTTAACCACTACTGTCATATTTTAACCTGCTCCACAGCTAGTCTAATTTTTAACACATTTCATTCAATGCGAAATGTCAAAATTTAACCAAACGTCAAGTTCTAACCTCTATTTAACCCAATTCGCACACGGCCTAAGTTTCAAAAAACAATTCAATTCAATTCAATAACGTTGTACCGTGATATCGAAAATCAAACATTGCAATCGATTTCTATCAAACATTTCATGGGTTCATCTCTAGCACAGGAATCAGCTGAGTATGACAGTTTGCAGTGAAAAAAAAACCAACAACTGTCAGGTGTCAACAAACGCAATCAAATTTTCACTTGCATGAAAAATAAACAAGTTCGTTCTTCAACACTTTTGTTTTTGTGCGATTATGCAAAATAGTTAAAGTTAATATTTTCAGTTAATATTTTAAGAAAACTTTAATTCGCTTACATATTTTTAGAATTATTTGATGGATGCCAACCAAGACTCGGAAAGCTATTGGAATAAATCAGCAAGCAAGGCATTCAGCTTTGATGATGACGATGAAGATGTGGAGCAAGATAATGCAAGTTTGCATAGCTCGAGAACCGAGCAAATTTTAGTCGATGACAACGTATCCGAAGCAAGTTTTGATAGTTCAGCAAGTTTCCTAAACCTTACAATTCGTTCCGTTATAAGCGAAGCTGATTTGGCGCAAATATTAAATGAGCAATCCCATGACAGTGATATCATTCCCAAGGTTAGCTCATACGGATACGGTTCCTTTGAAATTTTATTAAAATTTTCATTTATTGTATATTTTAAGGGTATTACACCAGATGAAGAACTTAAACTGTTGCGACGTAAACTACAGTACATGGTTCATGTTCCTTCGCTCAGGGTTACAGCGAATAAACTGCTTCATGGAAAGTTCTCCCCATTGGAAGTCTATAAGTCGCTCAATGACAAAGAAGCGCTGCTAGACGAAGTGTTGCGTTATGGCGACGGCAATGCAATTTTAGGTGTAATTCTTTTCCTTCAGAGAACCTTGAATAAAAAGCAATTCCATAGGATTTTACGAAGCCGTTCGAAAGCAAGTGACCATTACATCAATTACTTGATCCAAACAAAGAACAAGGAGGCTATAGAAGTATTAACCATGCTTGCAAGGCATCAAGAATCGGCTATTGTTCAGTTCAAGGCTGCCATTAACCGACATGCAGACATTTCTATCAAGGAACAAAAGTTGAAACAATTCATTCTGGCTTATTCCTCAGATCCGGGAATTGTTCCTGTATTCCATCAAGTATTTACGAACTCTTTGAATCTCATTCAGTTGATTAAAAGCACAAAAAACAACCTAACCGATGAGATCAATGTTGACTCTTCGGCAATTGAAGTCTTGTATTCGTGCTGCATGCGACACAAATGGAAAGACTCAGACATTACGAGCGCTCTGAGCCCGTTCAAAATAGCTGCTGACTATCAAATATCCCAAGCTCAATTCGAATGGACAGCTCTTAACGAACGAGCAAAAGCACAATCGTACCCCGATTTGGGCGGAATTTTCGAAAAGTCATCATGGAATCCAATAACCAAACAAAAACAATTTCACATAAGCTTTTCATTAGAGTTGGCAATACAGCGATTGGCTCAACTCAATGCACCTACGCCGGTTTTGTATTTCTTTCTCTCAAAAATGGGAAATCCAAATCAAAAATTATCCTTGTCGAAGAAAGTGAAATGCTCAAAAGGAGTTATCGATGCTTTGGTTGCTCTTAAGGACGTACCGGCCTTGGAACAATACAAAGAAACATTAGTGAGTGGAACCGAGGAACGTTTCTATTGCGAACAAGCCTTAACGAATGTGAACAAGAAATGGTCGACGGATGGTTTAAAAATAATTCGATAGCGTTTCTGTTCGCATTATACATTTGTACATTGCAAGACTATTTTTGATAAAATAAACCAATGTTTGAGCCTGTTAGTATATTGGCCTTTTTTTAACAACTATCTATTAAATGTATGACATCATTTTGAATTGCCAAATGCCAACTAGTGGCAAACAAATTCAGAATGGCAGCGATTAGAAAAACGTTTTCTAAATCTCCTTAAAGAAGCTGTTCGAAAGGGTTTTCCAATAAGAGGTGTAATTTTGATATTCAAAGAAAAGCGACACTTCTTGAGATAAATGATCGGATGTATATTTCATTATAAAGAGGTAGGTATGCCGTTATAATGGAACACAACATCAGCCAAATGGCCGCCACGAGCACGCTTACAGGACCATATCCTTTAGAGAGATAACACGGTCCGGAAACTTTTCCCGTAAAAGATCGATGGTGTCATTGCTTGTTTGGCATGTAGCGCCATATTGTTGAAAGTAAACGTTGTCCAGATCAATACCATCCAACTGTTGCTCCCGCCTCATTTTCGAAAAATTAAGGTCCAATTGCCCCGCGTTGTTGAAGCGTGTATCGTTCCATTTTTATTAATGGCGGTGTTTCCACTTGTCAAATGACAGTTTTAAAAGTGATAGCTACCGTAATAGCGGGCTATTCAAAATAAGACCTCTTATTGGAAAACCCTTTTTTAAAAAAACAGACTCCATAAGCGAAGCAAAAATATGTTTTTTTGTGTGTTTTTTTTTGCATAGAATAAGTATCAAGATGCCGAACAGTTAGCGGAGACCCTAAACTGCTACAAAGCAGATATTACCGCTACCCAGAATATGCGATGAGGACCGGGCCAAAGGAGGATGAGAAACTGCGACAAGGCTAAATTCGGCAACATTAGCCTAATATGACGACACTAAAGACGAGTTCTACGAGCTCCTTGACAAAATGTACGAGCAATTTCCTTGCTATGACATTGTCCTCGGCGATTTTAACGCAAAGCTGGGAAAAGATGACGGCGCAGGGACATAAGTCCCAATTTTTTTCATTAGGACTTATGCCCCACCAAAGTGAGATATAACACCCAAATTCAGTTTCGGATTTAAATCCCACCCAAGTGGGTCATAAGGCCAAAAAAAAGTTGGGCGTTATGTCCCACATATAATGTAAATGTATGTATTGCTTAGTATTGTCTTTAGTATTAAAAGTCTTCGAATTTTTATAAACGTATGTTTATTTGTTTGCAATGATTTTCAGAATGAATAAATAATTAAAGAAAATTTTATATACAGACATTTTTATAAACGATCAAAAATATTAATAATATTGTAGTGCTTTTTAAACAAGTTATTATAACACCCCCTCTCAATACAATAATTTTAATTTTTCTCGTAATAATTGAAATCTTATGGTTCCGAGAGATTTGGTAAAAATGTCTGCCAGTTGTTCTTCTGTACTTATTGGTAGAATTTCTAAAACTCCACTGTTAACATAGTCTCTAATAAAATGGTGTTTTACGTCTATATGTTTTGATCTCTTGCACTCAGAATTTTTCGACATGAATATGCATCCTTGGTTGTCTTCAAAAATTGGTATTGTAAAAGCCGAATTAATTAATTTCATATCCTGTAATATTCCTCTCAACCATAAAGCTTCAGATGCAGCAGCACTTAAGGCAACATATTCAGCTTCGCTTGAAGAAGTTGCTACCGTCAGTTGTTTTTTGCTTGACCACGATTTACGATCATCTATGTCTGAGGCCCAATCTGCATCCGAATATCCAATTATAATTTTGCTGTCAATATTTTTCTTGAATTTTAATTTCATATTTTTGGTTCCTTTGATGTATTTCAATATTCTTTTCAATGCTTTCCAGTCACTTTCAGTTGGGTTTTGTTGGAATCGACCCATGTATCCAATATAATAACATATATCTGGTCTAACGCATAACATAAGGTACATTAAACTTCCTAGTAATTCACGATACGGCTGGGTAGTTATCTTTTTGTCTAGAGGAACTTGATATCCTTTTTCCATAGGGGTCCGAGCAGGGTTGCAATCAGTCATGTCAAACTTATTTAATATTTTGTCTATGCTTGGTTCTTGTGTCAATTCCATGGTTCCATCTATTTTGTTATATTCAATCTTAATTCCGAGAAAATATTTTAATTCGCCACAATCTGACATCTCAAATTTTTCTGATAGTTTGTTTTTCAATTCAGTAATAAGAGATAAAGATTTTCCGGCTATGAGTATGTCGTCTACATATAAAACAATATACATCATATCTTCTTCGGTTACTTTGATATAGAGGCAGTAGTCATTTTTGGATCTTACAAATCCCATTTGAATTAAAACTTTATTAATCTTCTCATTCCAACATCTTGGACTTTGTTTAAGACCATACAAAGATTTTTTTAGTTTACATACCTTGTTGGCATCCTCATCAAGTCCTTCAGGTATATCCATATAAATGTTTTCTTTTAAATGTCCATGTAGGAAAGCCGTTTTTACATCCATTTGGTGAAAGAATAAACCCTTGTGGACTCCTACTGCTAGTACAATTCGTATTGTTGTTAGTTTGGCTACCGGTGCAAAGGTTTCTTCATAATCGATTCCATGTTTTTGAAGGAATCCTTTAGCGACTAACCGCGCTTTATACTTGGCTGGTTTTCCATTTTCGTTAGGTTTAATACGAAAAACCCACTTCGTTTTTAAAGGTTTAATTCCAGTCGGTTTCTTTACTATTTCCCAAACATCATTTTTCTTCATGGACTCGAGTTCTTCATTTATTGCCTTAAACCATTTTTCACGATCAATTTTCTTTTCGATTTCATCAAATGTTTCTGGCACATCATCGATGTTGACTTCGTCCGGCATTGTATTATAGCATATGTATTCGTCCATAAACCTTCTAGGGATGTGTCCACGCTCGCTTCTTCTTAGGGTTGATCTTGTTTGATTATCTATAGTCTCAGTAAATTGATTGTCACACTCTTGGAATTCTTCTTCAGTTGGTTCCTCATTGTTGTTTAAAATTTCTTCATCTAGGATCTCATGGATATTTTCTTCTAGCCTGGTTTCAACAGAACTCTCTGCAGGAATTGCACTTACAGGATTTTCCCCCTCTTGCCAAATACTGCAGATAGAAATACTTTCGGTTTGTTCAGTTTGTTTATGTTCTTGAAGTTTTGAATAAGGGTAGTTCATTTCATTAAACTTCACATCCCGAGCAGTGAATATTTTTCTTTCAAGGACATCCCAGAGACGATACCCATTTGCAGTGAATCCAACCATCATACATTGCTTACTTTTTGAATCAAGCTTGTTTCGTTTTTGGTTTGGTATCCACGCATAAGCCTCACATCCAAATACTCTTACCTTTTCTAAAGATGGTTTGCTTCCATACCAAAGCTCTGCAGGGGTTTGGTTTCCTTGTAGTGCTTTAGTTGGGCTTCGGTTTATTATATATGTGGAAAACAACGCAGTTTCTCCCCACATATTCTTTGGTGCCATTGATTCAATTAACAAAGTTCGTACTTTCTCAACTAGACTTCTGTTAAATCGTTCCGCCATACCGTTTTGTTGAGGAGAATATGCAATGGTCGTCTCCAGTTGTATACCTTTTTGTTTGTGGTATAAGTGCTGCGCAGATGAACAGTATTCTCGTCCTTGATCACACCTTAGTATTGAAATCTTCAAGTTGAACTTCGCTGTTACTAGAGCTTCATATTCCTTAAATTTCTCGAAAGCATCAGACTTCTTCTTTATGAGGTATATCATTGAAAAATGAGTATATTCGTCTATAAAAGAGACGAAATATCTATAGCCGTCATATGTTGTAGGAATAACTGGACCATGGACATCACTATGAATCCTTTCGAGTGGTCTTTTGCTTTTCTCACGGATCCCGTTGAATGGTTCACGACAGTGCTTAGCTTTAATACAAATGTCACAAAAACCAATCGGCTTCACTTGTCCTAATCCAGTAACTGCACCACTTCTACTCATTTCCAGCAAATAGTCTTGATTTATGTGACCCAGACGTCTGTGCCACAGCTTACTCTTATCTTCCGAGCATAAGTAAGCACATGTTGCATCTTCACCTTTGCTTAAACGTAGTTCATAAAGACTTCCTTTCAATTTTGAAACTATTTCATCGTGTTTTGTTTTTATTATTGCTGTATCACCCTTGAAGTAGACTTCAACTCCAGAGTTTGTGAGGCGGCGAACAGATATAAGATTCTCACGAAGATTAGGAATGTATAAAACATTCTTTAAGGTCACTAATACACCTTCGTCGGTATATCCAGATATCTCACCAACTTCCTTAGCAACAAGATCTTCTTCGTTCTTGGCAACATTTATTTTTATAGGGGTCTTCAAAGAATGTTTATATGAAAACAATCTTTCGTCGTTGGCAAGGTGATCGCTGGAACCTGAATCTAACATAAAGGACATGTACTGTAAATTACCTTTTTGATATCGCCTGTTCATCATGAAGCACACATTCTTATTTTTATTTTCATCAATATTGTCTTGGCCTCTAGCAAGGTGGGCTTCTTTCTTAAGTCTGCAAAATGCCTTCATATGACCTCGTTTGCCACAGTTGTGACACGTCCCATTGAACTTGAATTTCTTGTCCCTCTTTGTTGCAAACGTTGTTGATAACTTTGACTCATCATTCATTTCCAACCGATCCACTCTTTTCCTTTCTTCGGCAAGTAATCTTTGTTTGACTAGTTGAATGGTTAATTCTTCTTCCTTCATGTTTTCCAATGCGGTTACCAAAGGATCATAACTCTCCGGCAGTGTTAAGAATAACTGCGATACTAGATCACTTTCAGCCAATGTAGCTCCTGCTGATCTCAATCTTCTGACTAGACCATCAAACTCGAGGAAATGGTCTTTCAATAATGTGCCTTGAGAAAGCTTGAGTCGAGCTAGTTGTTTCCTTACGATTGTTTGGTTAGATGTTGATTTGATTGTAAACACATCTTCCAGAGCCTTCCACATATCTCTTGCTGTATTTTTATCTTTTACGTAATCCAGATAGTCATCTGATATGCAACTCACGATCAAAGATTTGGCCTTTTTGCTCTTTTCATTATATTTAGCAATCGCAGTGGCGTCAGCGGTTGTTGGAGCTGAACTGATCACAGCTTCCAACACATCGACTGAATCTAGGAACATTCGAACTCGAAAACTCCAGTTTTCGTAATTAGTTCCATTGAACTGCACAATCCCATGTGAAAGTTCCTTTCGTTGGTCGCCCATAACCTATTGTCTTTAGTATTAAAAGTCTTCGAATTTTTATAAACGTATGTTTATTTGTTTGCAATGATTTTCAGAATGAATAAATAATTAAAGAAAATTTTATATACAGACATTTTTATAAACGATCAAAAATATTAATAATATTGTAGTGCTTTTTAAACAAGTTATTATAACACTTAGTGATAAAGCACCTGGTTCCCTCATCTCAACATCCGTAAAGGTACATGGTGATCTCCTTCAACCAGATTGATCACATTGCGATCGACGGAAGGCACTTGTCCAGCATTTTAGATGTTCGAACGTTCGAACTTTCCGAGAAGCTAAAATCGACTCGGACCACTACCTCGTCGTAGCCAAGGTAGTGCTACGAATATGCCGAAAACGGCCAAAATAAGGAAATGCTGCAAAAAAATTCGACATCGGACGGCTACAATCGCAAGAGATCGCCAGATCCTTCTCTGATCTCTTAAGGAGTCCTATGCCGCCAACATCAAGTATCGAAGACCAGTGGCAACATTGCCAAAAAGCAGTAAGAGATACCGCCACACAGCCACCAAAACTAAACCCCTGGTTTGACGAAGGCAAGGCAAGGCAGGCCCATGCAGCCAAGCAGGCGGCATACAAAGCAGCGCTGCATAGAAGGAAAAAAGTTGCTCGTGAGCTCTACGAGCGAAAGAGGAGAGATGAACGCCGGCTTCTCAAGAGAAAAAAAAGAGCATGAGAAGCGTCAGATCGAGGATGTTGAGAGAGCCAACAGCAGGAATGAAGTTCGGAGGTTTTATCGAAAGGTTAAACAGTTGGCTCAAGGTCATCGAGCAAGAACCGATGCCTGCAGAGATAAACAAGTCAATGCTGGGGATTTGGAAAGACCACTTCTGTAGACTGTATAACGGCGACGACGGACAAAATACCGCCGTCAGACAGGAGCCTTTCATCGGACACGATGATAGCCCACAATTCCGTGAACCCGACCTAGAAGAAGTGAAAACCGCAATATCACGGCTGAAATCCAACAAAGCCGCTAGAGCAGATGGCCTAGTTGCTTATAGCTGTTCAAAGCAGCAGGCGACGAGCTAGATAGGAGCATGCACTAAATCATCTGTAAGATATGGTCAGAGGAATGCATGTCCGATGAATGCAACCTCAGCATTATTTGCCCAACTTTTGCGCCATCTACAGACTAATCAGTCTACTTAACATCGCCTACAAGATCCTTCTGCTGTAATATGTGAACGTCTAAAGCCTTTCGTCAACAATCTGATTGGTCCTTATCAATGTGGCTTCAGGCCAGGAAAGTCAACAATCGACCAAATTTTCATGTTGCGGCAGTTCCTGGAAAAGACCTATGTACTCCAAATCGATACCCACCACCTTTTCATCGATTATAAGGCCGCGTATGACAGCATCTATAGAGACGAACTGTATAAAGCTATGTCTAGTTTTGGCATATTTGCCAAGCTCGTTTGCTTGTGCAAAATGACGATGGAGAACTCACGCTGCTTCATCAAGGTTGGCAACAAGCTTACGAAATCTTTCGGTGTCAAAAAAGGATTCAGGCAAGGCGATGCACTGTCGTGCGATTTCTTTAACATCGTTCTTGAGAAGATAGTGCAAAACTATAGCGTCAACACCAGAGGCACTATCTTTCAAAAATCTGTTCAACTTCTCGCGTACGTCGATGATATTGATATAATGGGAAGAACACAGCGTGATATCAATGTTGCCTATGTGAGGTGATATCAATGGCGGTAAATGAGGGAAGTATATGCTGTCTTCGAGGAAGGACACCCAACATCGAAAGCTCGGACAGAACTTCACAATAGACGCATACAACTTCGAGGTAATAGAGGAGTTTGTCTACCTAGGCTCCGCTATAAACACGGGCAATAACACCAGCGCCGAGATCAGACGAAGAATAACTCTTGCTAATCGCTGTTTCTTTGGGCTAAGAAAGCAATTGAGTGGAAAGGCCCTCTCTCGAGCAACTAAGGTATAAGATTGTACAACACTCTCATCATCCCAGTCCTGCTGTATGGTGCAGAAGGATGGATCTTGACAAAATCGGATGAAAGTGCCTTAGGCTGTTTCGAAAGGAAAGTTCTTCGGGTCATCTTTCGCCCCGTGTGCATTGAAGGCGAATGGCGAAGAAGATGTAACAGTGAATTTTACGGGTTGTACAACAATATGGACCTAGCCAGAAGGGTCAAGGTCGAGGGACTCAGATGGCTCGGATGGACACCAATTCTTTGGCCCGGAAAGCCTTCAACACTATTCCCGAGGGACGTAGGAGGGGAGGAAGACCTTGACTCAGGTGGCGCACTCAAGTGGAAGGGGATCTCAATTAACTTGGAAGGCAAAACTGGAGACAGCTAGCTAGGGACCGAGCTGGCTGGCGGAGACTGTTGATTGAGGCCCAAGTCCACAACGGACTGTAGTGCCACCTTAAGTAAGTAAGTACCTAAGTAAGTAAGTATTTTAAAAACTACTTCCCATTTTCTCAATCAGTTTCACTTTTTTCCCAAATTTACTTCGATTCCTTTTTTTCAAGTGGTAACGCTAATGCGAAGCACTTCCTTCTTTTTTTATTTTTTAACTTTTAAATCAGTTGTCTTCCTGACCTCTCAAATCTCTATCTGACCAAGAAAATGTATGTGTATCAAAATTTGGCATTCTGAACGCTCGCTTTGAAATAGTCCTGTACCTGTATCGCTTTAAGCAATGCTAACATTTTAGAATCTGAATTGAAAGAAAAATAAACTACAAAAATTAACAAAAACAAAAATAATAAAAGTTTTCCTTAGTTTTTTTTTGTCTTCTTTATTTCTTTCATTTGTTCTATTTTTTAACTGATTATTTTAAATAATTGTCTATGACACAGTTAAAACATGATTTCTTATCATACAATTTAATAGTAGTTTATGCATTTTAATATTTGAATGAATATTTTTATTTTCTGTTTTGTTTTAAATCCTGTTTTGGTTCTCTCAATGTCTAAATTTTTATACAATTAAAGATTTTATTTGTTCCTTTTACACTTTAACTTTTTTTTTATATATATTTCAATTTAAACAAGATTTTGTTTGCTTAATGTTTATACAGGTTGTTGTTGGTAATAATAGTAATTGAAATTTAAAGTTTTTGTTGAGTTGCAAAAATTACCACACGCATAGTATATTTCTTTTAACTTGAAAACAAAATTTAAATGTTGCATGCAGGTATATCTATATTTTGCAATGTAAAAATAAATACATCTCCAGTTCATAAAAGCCATTCCTCCAGATTATACATTTCAAAAATTATTTGTATTTCGTAAATAAGAAGGACTACCAAATTTAAGTGCAGAAATCAAGGTTAATTTTATTTAAAAAAAGGAGTTTACTCAAATTTTATTCATAAAAATAAACATGTGCAATGCTAAGATCCTTGTTATTATATTAAGCCTGCATCCTTACTGACTCAGGGCATTTGCTTTTACTTATTTCAATATTAATAGCCAGCGTTTCTCAAGTTAAAAAAAAAAAACACGAAGTAAATTTGGAGAAAATGACCCGTTTCTTAAAATATGTATTTAATTATTGTCATACAGTTTTAACAAACAATAAAAAAATAAAAATATAATATTTTTATGTTGAGAAACAAGAAAGCAGTGAACATATAAAAACCATGTGATTTTATTTTTATTTACAACATAACTTTACAAAAGCTTCTTGGCTGATAGAATTGATGTATTTTTAATTATATAAACAAGGAAGACATAAAGTTTATAGTTTATTTTAATTTATTTACGTTAATTTTCTTTATCTTTTATATACAGTTAATCGAAACATAATGAATTTAATAGTATTTTAGTTAATAGCTATTTCAATAATGCATGTTTCATAGTATTACTGATTGTTAAATATAAAAATAAAGTCAAAACAAAAACCGTTGGTTAACAGAATATATTAAAGTTTTATTTATGGTAGGTACATTATGAAACACGGCCAGCCGGTTCAATGAGTTAAAAACGTTTTTGTTTGTTTAAATAAATTCAATTAAAGCTTTTTTTGGATTAAATACATATTTAACTTTGCACTTATAATGTACCCACTTTTTGTTGTTTTTAGTAAGTTCTCACCACTTAAATTGGTTTGCATTGTATTAAGAACATAATAATTGTTATATTGTTATAGGTACATGTTTTGTGTATATATCAGTTAAAGAATCAAGATGGGATGACAGTTTGTGGAAATCTAGACCATTTTTTCTATTGAGAAGATATGTTTATTTCGTGGAATTTCAATATGGAATTTGGTGTATGATTGTTGGCGCTTAAAAATGTTGATAAAGTGTGTTGAGCATGTTATTTGAAATAGTGGACTTGATATGTTATTTCAACTATTTACAACACAATATAATCGAACACTGTTTTTTTTATCTTGTTTTTCCTGAATTACTTGTTTGAAATATGAAATTCAACAGATTTTTGTTTCCGAAACAGACTTTGTTTACATGCACTTTTGGGTACATGTTGCAGCCATTCTGAGCTTTTCAATTGGAATTGCTTTTTTTTTCTTGGATCTACTTAGAATTGAAAGTCTTACTGGGTATGGAAGAAATGTTTCGTGATATAAGCGGATAACTCAGCCTATGCTATTTAACCTCCGATAACGCATTCAACAGGCACAGACACATCAAGACACTATAGGTCGTATGCAAAAAGATGAGATCAAACGCTTTACTCACATTTTTGAGAAGTTTAAAATGGTATGCAAAACAAAATTACCAACCGAATTAGATCTCAGTTTGTGAGTTCAATCCCTGATGGGTGAGATCGATCTCACGATAAAAGTTCGCCATGAGATTGATCTAATAGTTCATATGCAAAAAGATGAGAAAACACTTGGTTACATGAGATCGATCTCACAAATTGTTAAGCACGGAATTTCTCGGACTCAGTTCACATAAAACCGTAAGGATGGCCCAGTTTATTATTAATTATGTCGGACAATGAATTTATAAAGAAAGAAGGTGTCCAATTGGTGAAGATTTTCGTCGGTTGTATCGGTTTAGTGAAGAAGTTGTTGACGGAAGAGCTCAGAAACTCGTGATGGTGCTCTCACAAATCAAGAAGTAATAGGAATCTTTCCGCGATACATAGGAGACCCCGGGTTCAAAATTGGAGTAGGTGAATACGTTGGAGTTCATCAATCAAGAGATTAGAGTGGTGCAGCAAGTTTCTGCAGAAATAGCAATCCAAACACAGAATTGGATAATATTTCCACATACTGTGGAAGAAATACAAGAACAAGAAGCGCAAAGGTTATGGAGCAGGAAGTACGAGTTTGCTAATGCAATTGGTGCTCTAGATTGCACTCATGTCCGTATAAGGAAACCTTTGACCTATCATGAGGAGTACATTAATTGTTAAGTATATTACTCCTTTAATGTTCAAGCTTCATGCAATGCGGAAGAATAGTTTACAAGTGTTGAAGTTTGCTGGCTAGTTATTTGTTTGTTGGGGATGTCAATTCCAAATTGGCTTTTATAGGATGTTATTATTTTGAGCACAGCATCACTCCTCGTAGCCATATGAATAGGCAACTGCGATTTGAACAAAATTTTATTGTTTTTGAGTTCCTTTACTAAGAACTAATTTAAATTTTCCGATTCACTATTTATATATGCATCATTTTCACTTTCAGACGGCATTTTTGTATCACACGCTTCACACACACGCTAAGCCACGAAAAGAGCTTTGAGATCGATCTCAATTTCAACGAGTAACAGATGTTGAGCTTGAACTTGTTTTTTTGCATACAAAAATGAGTCTGAGTTCCACATTGCTCGATCGATCTTATAGGTGAGTTCAAGCTCGTCATCTTTTAGAATATGACCCTATGTTTATTCTATGTGCGCTGTTGGTCGCTCTGTGGCTGTGGCGCTCTGATTTCGCACTGAGCTGTCCGATGTCGCTCTTTTTTAACCCCGGTTCATTTCCATCGTGTTCAATGTGTATTTATTGCTCGCACTAAACCGGCCCAAGTTTTTTTTTCAAGGCATGAATTTCGGAGCTTTTCGTATCAGCTGTACCAGAGCACCCAAGTGCCCCAAGCAGACTTGTAGCCAAAATTGACCTCATTGTAACCATGCTAGGATAAAATTTGAAGCCGGGTGGCTATAATTACAAGCGATACCGGCAGCTGATGTTTCATACCGTGACGAGAGCGAAATTCTTGTTTTAACGAGGAATACTGGTGCGAGGTTCGAAAATGTTCTCAAAAGGGAAATTTCGTCCTTGAACCGCTGTCAATGCATAAACTGAGCATAGCCGTTAAGTAACTTCAGTCTTTCAAAGCCTCTTTCACCATTGCGTAAAGGCCCGTCCATATTATAACGAATGATGCGGATCGGTCTATACCGATTGGCCATGCCGTATAAGTCTGGACGTCTCGATCGGCATTTGGTTCGTGCCGAAAGCCAGCGAACCGAAACGAAATCAAACCAAATAAAATGGATCCGATGACGGAAACCTGAAACGAATTATATACCACGTTTACAAGCAGAATCGAGAGCTCGGGTTGGATATAGGGTCGAATTTTTGACCCAGATTTTTCGTCATTTGAGTTGAGCACTCAACTTGGAGTTTAATTGAAAAGATGTTGAGAAGACAACACTGCTAGCGTCTCTTAATTCATCGGAGTATTAATTTTTTCTTTCACTTTTGTTTTTTATTTGTGTTACAAAATGCACTAGACGGACGAAATACGAGTGAAAAAATAACACCGAGGTTGTTTTCAAATCATTAGCACTTACACAAATGTCAGACTTCAGACATTTTGTTGTCGATGCCATACTAACTCCTCAACTCGGGGTTTTCAGTACAAATTACGTACCAACCCGACCTTCGCTGGCAGCTCGTGTGTTTTTTTTTATTTTTCATAAATATTTACCGTTGAATTGTATTTGTCTGAAGCAAAAGTCAGCTATTTCAAAGAAAATTTGGTTCGTGATGTTCGGTAGTTCGGTTGCGTTCTCATAAGAATTATTTAATTACAATATCTACTGTTCTCAAAGCTGTGCAACAATGGTCTGGGATGACGAGCAATCATCAATGTATCGGGCCCATCCGATATTGTGGGACAATTTTAATAATGAATATAAAAACAGGAACCGAAGACAGAAAACGTCAACATATTTTGGTTCGGCACAGTCCACACTCCAAATTATTGTAGATGTCATGCCAAACCGAATGTGCCGATCGACATCATTCGGCATAATATAGACGCGCCTTAACGTTGCTTTGCGTTACAGAATAGTTGCTTCACTTAGCAGTTGATTATTTGGTTAGGCGTATACAATATGCATTACGTATCCTCAAATTCATCTGCCAAAGAATGCCCGATGAATGTACCCCAAAACAGGAGATGGTAGATTTCGTCAATCAACATGGCAAGCGAAACTACGGATAGGCATATAGTTAGAGCCCAAGTTGTAAGAGGCTCCAATGCGCTCCTTCTCAATATGTTAACAAGAAAGTTATAATTACTATTTTATTTAACAATCAAAATAAATCTGTTTTCTTTTTCTTTTGACACTTCAATTTAATTCTCACGAATTTCAAATTAGTTTGACAAAAATTTTAGCAATATTGCTAAATCTGCTTATAACAAATATAAAGCATCTATTTCTGAGTCAGCAACATCTTAACAAAAAGAACTGAAACTGAATCTGATTCATATTTGGTAAATGTGTTTTTTGTAACTGACTTCTTACATACCTGAATTGTACATATATCGTATTGTTGAAAACTGTAAAATTCAGTTTAATCCTACAGTAAAAAAAAAATCACTTTGTAAACATTGGATGAAGTGAAATGAAATTGTGAGTATCTATTATTGTTTATTGTAAAATAATGTCAATAAATCATAAGAATACATTTCTATCTAGAATTTATTGTATAGTATAATCTCTTAATTGTCTTGAATTAAGGGTTTTTGTTTAATGTTTTTTTTTTTAATTATGTTTACCGCTTTGAATTAATATTTTTTTGTTATTAACTTTATTTAGGTAGAGATGCCATGTTAAAAACTATTTACCAATGATATCGAAATTCTTTTTATTTTTGTGTTCATTTTTTTACAGGACATAGAAACAAACGATTTTTGATTTTTCCTGTTTTTTTTCTTTAAAAAAAAAATATTCATGTGTATTGTACATTTAAATATTTTGATATATGTATCGGTCTGTATATGCGCATTTAACATATATGAATATATAGGTTATGTATGCATACCAAAAATTTTATTCCTTTTCATTCATACAATATTTCCCACCAAAACAGTTAAAATCTTTTCCGTTGTCAACAACATTAAAATTTGTTTCGAATTGATATATAAAAAAATGAAATAATAAAATTAAACCAAAGCTCCCGTACCACTATACGTAGATTTATTATTATTCAACTTTTAATCCTATATAAATATTATTTACACATTCACTAATATTTTTGAATAGCTGTAGTATCTAAGGCTATTTCTTGTACAACAATTTGAAGACAGTATTGAAATTTGATAAAAAAGTAAATTGTAACAAGTGTGAACAATTGAACAAAAAACAAATGGTTTTGCACATTTTTGTAGAAAGAAAACAACAAATCAGTAGTTAACAATCAACCATCATAAACAATGCTATGTCACGCTTAACATTCTTGGTTAAAAATTTATCGTATGTTTTTATACTAAAGGTACTAAAATTTACGCTTAATACAAAGAATCGACACATTAGTAGCATCGCCATGTTATTTTTTCTGTGGCTTTGCAGTTGATTTTATTTTTGTTTTTGTTTTTTTTTTTTAATATCTATTTATGTTTTGTTTGATGAAAATCAATGTAGCGTAGTAATTTTCTGTGCGTGTTTTTTGTTTTTATTAAAATGTTTGTTTTGTTTCAGGGATATTCTATTTGGAGGCTAGTTAAAGAATCACTCAATAAAATTAAATTAAAATTAACTTTTCTTAAAAAAAAAAAAAAAAAATAGTTTTCAAGCGCAAGTATTAAGAGAAAAGTATATTGGACTGAACAGTTTTTTAACATACGCTTTTTATTTATAGTCATAATCCAGGCATTTGAAAATATGATGAGATTATTAATATTTTGTTTGTAAATAAATATTTTTTTTTTGTTTTTCTGTATAATATAATATGTTTTTGTTTTTTTGTAATCTAATTATTATTTGTGTGATTTGAATGCATTATTTTTTTTACAATTGATACCATTTTTTATCTTTATATTTAAGCATTAATTGATGCGCTGTGCCAGTAAAATTTTGCGCTTCATTTGCCATACGTTCGGCACGCTCTTCAAGCATATTCAGTTTTTCACCGCGTTCCATTGCTAATTGATGGGCTCGGCTTATTTCGGATGCAGCGGTTGATGTTCTTTGTCCGAGTTGTTCCAAACTTGGACCAGGTATATGTTTCGCAACGGAGCGATTGGCCTTACCACTTTGTTCTCCGACTGGTGAATAAATACATTTTTTTATAGTGTTAATTGTTATGTTTTGTTGTGGACTTACAAAGTTCTTCTCTATCCAAGCTTCGATTACCAACACCAAAGAGTCCTTTGAAGAAGCTCTCTTTTGGTTGTTCAGGCATTTCATGCGGTACAAAAAGTTCTCCCATCATTTCGGTTGTAAATTGACTAAAAAAAAGGAAGTAAACTCGTATTCTCAGCAGAAATTCAGGGAAAACATTTATCTATAAACATAATGGTGCCAATATTTGATAACAAAGACTCCGACAGTCATGCTGTAACCACAAAGCATTGATGAAGTCAAAAAACCTTTTAACCGGCTTAAGGTAGCAGTAGCTGATGGCATACCAGCCAAACTGATCAAATGTGGAGCACTATCACTTCATCAACTAGTATAGGTACATGAAAATATAGTACACGCATGGGAACAGGAAGAAATGCCGGAAGACTGGTGAAAAGGCATCATATGTCCCATACACAAGAGAGGAGATACGAAAGAGTGCAGCAATTATATACAGGGTGATTCACGAGCGTTGTGCCAAAAAGCTAGAGCGTGTAGTGAGCTGAGACAAGAAACAAATCGTATGGGAGGGGGGGTCTATTCCCCCCCGTTTAGCCGGGAGGGGCAATTTTCTGAAAAAACTTGCGGTTTAATCATCTTAGGCTCCTAGCAGGTAGAACCCTTCACCGACAGGTGGCCGCGGCCCCCAGGCATAATAAGAAAAATTTCAGGTCAGTTTTCAGTGGTTATCAATGAACAAAATGATTAATCCAGGGAAAATCCAATACTTTTCTACTTTATTGAGGCCTCATTAAATTCCAATTACAGTACAAATATTAAAAGAAAGGTTAATGTTTCATAATAAATTAATAAAACTAAAAGTCGAGATAGGTAAAAATAAAAACAAAGATTTTCTTAGAAAAAGTGGTCCTGGTTTTTTTTTTTATTTCTCAAAAACGAAAAGACATTTTTGCATCCGGTTTTCTGTTTTCGACTAAAAATTAACAATGGCATTGAATTTTTGAAACAAAATTAGTACTTAATTACATAAAACTTTGAAAAAACTTGGTTCAAAAATGATTTTTTTGTTTTTTTTTTTTTTAATTTTGAGTTTGAGAATTAATATTTTTTAAACTATTCGTTAAAACAATTTAATTTAGAAACAAAATGAAAGAAGATATTTCTGGCTTTTCAAAAAGGTACAACACGGTGTTGTAAACGAAGCCGTTGATTTTTAATATTTTTTTTTATAAAATAAGTAAATTTTTCAGAAAATTGCCCCTCCCGGCTAAACGAGGGGGGGGGGAATAGACCCCCCCTCCAATACGATTTCTTACTTGTCTAAACTCAACCTACACGCTCTAGCTTTTTGGCACAACGCTCGTGAATCACCCTGTATAGGTGTGGACTCCGACAAGGGGATGGACTGGCCTGTCTACTCTTCAACCTGGCGTTGGAGAAAGCAGCCCCGTCTGCTGAAAACGTTGGCAATAGTAGTAGAATAACTAAGGTGGAGGAGTACGAATTCGATGTAGTGCGATCCTTCAATTGCCTTGGGTCAGTAGTAAGAGCCGATAACAATATGGAAGAAGAAATACGCGGACGGCTGCTCAAAGCTACCAGAACCTTAATTACCTCGGACTGTAGCGCCACCATAGATGTTGTAGATGTCGTTAAAAAAGACTTGAACCAAACATATTATACGCAAATTAAGAAACATTAATTGGTTCAAAATTTTTCTCTTGAGACGAATGGCCTATTCTTTCAGTGTATACTCAATAGATATTTGCTTATAAAATCTAATCTGAAACAATTTTTGATATGGATTGTCTTAGCTTTTGTAAGTCTCTAAAATTTCAGAATTAAAAAAAAAATTGCCGCCCTTCAAATTATGTCGCCCTAGGCCTGGGCTTCATGGGCCTAGGCGTTAATCCAGCACTGTATATAAACAACTTAACACAATAAAAACTATAATCTTGTAGTAAACAAAACCAAACGATAAAGGGTGTGACCTAACTTAGTTCGAGGCTGTTATAATTCGAGAAAGTAACAGATTTTGTTCTCCTTGATTCTCATATTATAGAGTGATAAGGATTTGATTGTCAGAAAAAGGGGTATCTAGGATTTCTTGCTGACAAAATAACTACGATAAAGTTCTTTTCGAGATTTCGTTAAGCGGGATTTGATTTGCGATCTTTCGACCGCATAAAGAATTTGTCTAATGCAAAAAGGATTTTTACACCTTACATTGAGTGAAGTCGAACTTGCTTAAGCTCTTTTTAGATATCAATAAAAATTTTGATTCCTTCTTTTGGTATAAAGATTGAGATTCGAGGCCGTAGAGATTTTCAAAAAATATACAGCAGATCTAAATGGCAGGTTTTCGTCAAAATGATAATGGAACAAAAAGTTGAAATTTTCAAAAATACTTGCCATGTAGAACCTTTCTAAGAGTTGAAGTATAGCCTTCATTATTATTTGCATATTATTTAAAGGAAAATGTGTACTTACCAAAAATCTGAGCAGAGTGAGAATTTCTGAAGCTCGGTGGGTGAAGCCAGATACAGTCCGTGTCCTTTGTTACTGAAACAGAATGCTTTCGAGATCCTGTCAATTTTAAATTAATTTAATCATTAATAAAGTTTGCAATTAAATCCGGTAACTAAGGTTATACAGAATATTTTAACTTATGTTTTTATCTCTTAACTAATAGGTAAGGTACATCGATGCACTCAGTTCATTTTAAATATCGATTTCCAACCATGTACAAGTATACGTAGGTATTTTTTATACAAGCCCTATCATTTATCTTTAGTTTATTTTTGAGAGATAATAGTAAGTCCCACATCAGTTGCAAAATCTTAAACATCATCGTTCGCAAATTCTTATTCAAACAAAATTGCATGCAAAACCATCGGAAAACATGCAGCAACATTTATATTTCATGAAAAATTAAGTAAAAAGAATTCTTAATAAAAAAAAAAAAACTTTGGTGCAAGTCAAATTGATTATTATAAATATAAAATAGAATAGAAAAGCAAAATGTTGTTGTTGATTTCTTATTTAATTTTTTGTATATAAATTGATTAATGGTGTCAAATATTTTCAAAATATTGTCGATTTGTTTTATAAAAGAAAAAAGAGTTGTATAAGTTTTGTGTAGAAAAAGTGTTAGTAATATAAATAATTGTATGCCTAGTAAAATATTTAATAATCCCCAAATTCTTCTTCAACTCGATAGATAAAAACTTTATATTTACATTTTTTTCCGAATAATATGTACAAGATAGATAATAGTTATTTCTTTTTCTAGATTTTATTTACAAATTTTGCTAACATTTAAAAAGTGTTCACCCTGTTCACATGATAACTTAGATGAAAACGTGTGTGAATAATATTTACAAGAATGATTAAATGACGTCAAATTTGTTTTGAGTCGAATTCATGAATCAAGGCGAACGATTTCTTTTTTCGTTTAGTTGTTGTTTAACTAAGTACAGTTATGAAAAAATGAACAAAATTAATATAAGATCAATATATTACTATGTTTAGTTTAAGTTATGTATAATGAATTTTTGTTTATTTTACTTTTTTTTTTTTGATTTTTTGTAAATTAAATTATGAATCAACACAAACTTACTGGTTAGTATCCTCGTGAACAATTAGTTGTTGGCCCCAAATTGAAAGCATTGGATCTACAATTCCTTGCTTACATTTTGTCTGAAAGCTAATGGTATGATTACATAAAATAATTTTTATAACACAAAGTAATTATGATCATACGTTTCAAATAAAACCGGATTTCATTAAGGTATGTTTATAAATATATTTATCTTATTTTCCAATTTATTTAAATATTAATGGTTACTATATTAGAAAGAAGTACGTTGAGAGGTACTATTTTTGCTAGAATTGCATTTCGGGTTTCATTAAAAATCTCTACACAACCTAGTATACATTATAGTTAATATATGTTATATGTTATTTTCACGATCCAAATTAAAGCTTTTTCTTAGAAGTTTTTGCTTGAGTCGTTCACCTAATGTGTCATGTTCTTGTTCATCAATTGAGATGATTTTTATTTTCATGAGTGTTCAAGCGCAAATAATAATATAAAATTACGAACATGTTGTGGAAATGCAACATAAGGCTTAAAAGAATGTGCAGATAAGTTATAAGAAATTTTGTTTATTTTATAGCTGTTTAAAGAGTTATTTGATTTATTATTTCAAATAAAGCAAATGAATGGATTGATAAAGATTTTAAGTAGAATATTTTAACATCGATTAACTCACGAGTTATTTTGTTTTGTTCAGTTTTTAATTATAACTTTATTTGTGCCTTAGTCTAATGTTTGCATACTAAGTGTTCATAAGAATGTGTCTACTACTTCTTCAGGTTTAAGCTTAAAACCAAGTCAAACACTGTAAACTACAACATCTATTGTACTCAATTTTTGGTTTCTTATTATAGTTTTTGATTTTTTTGGAACTTTAGTTCAAATAATTTCAGTATAATGGATTAAGCTAATCTTATCACATAGTCACTGTGACGAATACGTACTTTTTTAAGCCATTGGAATTCTGGATCGAAAATTAGCCTTAAGTTCTAACGTTAGTTTGTTTAATGAATTTAAGAAATAACAAAAATGAGGAAATACATTTATATAACTGGCCATTCATTTCGTGGTTACAAGTTGATAGCGCTGAAATTTGATACGTGTCAAACTTAACTGTCATCTGAAGTATCATAAGTTTAATTTTTGCCATACACGATAATTGTTCGCTTAACAATAGAACAACAACACCGATTTTTCGAATACCATTTTCTTAAGCGATAAGACTCAGACAAACAAAATTGCCGGGTTGGCACTCAGAATACCCACAAGTGATCGAAGAGGCAAAGATCCTGGAAAAAGACCTATGAACTCCAAATCGATACTAACCAGCTTTTCACCGATTTTAAGGCCGCGTATGTTAGCATCTACAGAGAAGAACTGTATAAAGCTATGTCTAGTTTTGGCATCCCTGGTAAGCTCGTTCGTTTGAGCAAAATGACGATGGAGAACTCACGCTGCTCCATCAAGTTGGCAACGAGCTTAGGAAATCTTTCGACGTCAAAAAGAATTCAGACAAGGCGATGCACTGTCGCGCGATTTCTTTAACATCGTTCTTGAGAAGATAGTGCAAAACTCCAGAGGTATTATATTCCAAATATTTGTTCAACTTCTCGCGTACGCCGATGATATTGATATAATGAGAAAAACACAACGTGATTTCAATGGCGCCTTTTTAGAGAACTGAGACAGAAGCGGCCGAAAAGGGTTTAGCTGTAAATGAGGAAAAAACGAAGTATATGCTGTCTTCGAGGAAGGACACCCAACACCGACGGCTCGGACAGAACGTCACAATAGACGCATACAACTTCGAGGTAGTAGAGGAGTTTGTCTACCTAGTCTCCGCTATAAACACGGGCAATAACACCAGCGCCGAGATCAGACGAAAAACTCTTGCTATACCGCAATTGAGTGGAAAGGCCTTCTCTCGAGCAACTAAGGTAAAATTATACAACACCCTCATCATCCCAGTCCTGCAGTATGGGTCAGAAGTATGGATCTTGACAAAATCGGATGAAAATGCCTAAGGCTGTTTCGAGGGGAAAGTTCTTCGGGTCATCTTTGGCCACGTGTACATTGAAGGGGAATGGCGAACAAGATATAACAGCGAACTTAACGGGTTGTAAAACGATATGGACCTAGCCAGAAGGGTCAAGGTCCAGAGACTCAGATGGCTCGGTCATTTAGAGCGGATGGACACCAATGCTACGGCCCGGAGAGCCTTCGACACTATTCCCGAGGGACGTAGGAGGAGTGAAAGACCGCGACTCAGGTGGCGCACTCAATTGGAAGAGGACCTCAATCAATTTGGAGTGCAAAACTGGAGAGAGCTAGCTAGGGACCGAGCTGGCTGGCGGAGACTGTTGATTGAGGCCCAAGTCCACAACGGACTGTAGCGCCAGCTTAAGTAAGTAAGATCGAAGAGGTGCTATTGCATCCAGAAAAGTGACTCATTGGTGTGCTTATGGTCGGGTATGAACAGTCGGAGCGATGTGCTCGAATGATTGACGTTTTTTTTTTTGGCCGACTGTCTTAGGCGATTGTGATTCCAACAAGACAAGGCAAGAAGCCACACAACACGACCAATTATGGCTTTATTGTGTGGTAAGTTTCCTGGTCACGTAATTTCACGTTTTGGCGACTTCAACTGACCACTAAGATCATGCGATTTGACACCGTTGGTTTTTTTTTCTTGCTATACAAAAGACCGCGTTTACGGCAGTAGTTCACGAATTTTAGACGCATTAAGAAACATTACTCAAGTTTTGGCCGAGATACCGCCCAATATGTGCGAAAAAGTGTTTAAAAATTACCTCAAAAGAATCGTATGCTGTGAAAACTTTCGAAGCGGCAATCTGAATGATATTGTTTTTCACAGTTGAGGGCAGAGCCCAAAATTTATAATGAAATAAAATTTTAATTGGAAATTTATCACTGAAAATGAATGACCCTTTATTGACTCAATTTTTGATTTTCATTTTGGAAAAATATTAGGTACAATTTAAGTATAGCATTTTAGAGCCGATTTTTCAATCATCGAATAAAAATAAAAATAAAAAACTGGCAAATAAACTTATCTGAGCATTCATCGGTCGAATAAATTAGAGCGTTTTTGTCAGATAAAGTCTATCTGATGATTGAAAAATCCAATATTTGGTTATTTGTCGAATAAACACTATTTGCCTGTTTATCTAACGATTGAAAAATCGGCTTTTAGTTCAAATAATTTCAGTATAATAAATTATGGGAATCACATGGTCACTGTGGCGAATACGTACTATTTTCACTTTTAAGTTTTTAACCAACATACGTTATTTCTCTCATACTGCACTTCGAATAAGGGCATTTGTTTCGAAAGTAAAATATACAGTACTTATCGCTTATAAGAAACACGCTTATAAGAAAACCTCGCTTAGAAGAAACTTGAATAAAAGCACCGTGAACTTTCCCATATATTTTAATGTTGAATTGTGTGTTTATAAGAAACACGTTTATAAGAAATACACTGATAAAAGAAACATTTCCCAAACACAAACTATTATTTTTCATGTAAAGTTGGTTGGATATAAGAAACCTGCAAACAAATTCAAAAAAACATGAACAGATTCTAAAGAAAAATTCAAAACAAACGACGCAAATGTCATTTATGTACGTTTATGATGTTGTTTGATATTTGAATGAATGATTGAATGAATTCAGTGCAGTGTTCATTTTGACATTAAATTTGTTATTTTTTGTGTTTCTGTTCTTTCTGTTGTGTTTCTCGTCGTTTCTGAAAATGTCGCGTAATAACATTTCAATTAAAACTAAGGCCGTGTGCGAATTGGGTTAAAAAGTGGTTAAAACTTGACGTTTGGTTAAATTTTGACACTTCGCATTAAATAAAATGTGTTAAAAATTAGACTAGCTGCGGAGCAGGTTAAAATATGACAGCAGTGGTTAAAAATTCATCAATTTTTAACCATAATTCATCCAATTCGCACACGGCCTAAATTGGTTATTTTAGATGAAACAAATCGGGAAAAAGTCGTAAAGAAATTTGTGAAAAAATTAAAATTGATGACATCATACCGCTGGTTCTACGGAAGGACCTCATTTGAACTTTTGGGTAGTTTTTCACAATCACTAAAAAACTGTTTTTGCAGTACCTCGTATGTATCAAAAATATTCAGAAATTAAAACACGGAAAGGACCTCGTATGTATTTGCCTCAATCAGAGTATATCTAATAATGAGTAGGGAAACTCAGAAAAATTCACCTGTTGATTCACACATATTTTCACACAGATATGAGAAAAAGAAGCCAATGAGAAACTTGTAGGAAGGAAAGGGAAACAAAATAAGGTTTTTTGACAGACACACCCGGTTTTTATTTTATCGAATATTTTTTCACAATTTATGACAATCAAGTCGGACCGCCTTTGAAAATCTATTAGGGAAAAAGGGAAAGAAACAAGTGATGAACGTGTAGTCATTTCTTCTTGCGCAGGCAGTTTTACATAAGGAATTGATTTGACTATTTGTACTTATGGCATTTTTGTTGTGTGTTTTTTCGAAAATTAGTGATTGTAGTAGTGCCAACTACATTTACAAAAGAGTTTCCCTACTCATTATTAGATATACTCTGGCCTCAATTTATATTCCTTGTAGCTAATTCACAATAAAAAAATGTCAAAAAATGTAAATCTCATTGTTTTCCTAAGAATAAATACAAACCATAAAACACTTCTTTGAATAATTAAGTTTAACATTTTTCGATCAAATCTTAACAGTAAAAAACGACTCAAAAACTCATTTCAGAGACCCATTTTGAAAAGATTTTCTTTCGAGGTTTTGTATTTTCGAGTTTTCTAAATTTTCTTAGAACAAACACATTTAACCAGAAATTCCAAAAGGTGGCTCTGTTTTTTTTTTAGCCTAATTTCAAAAAAAGTGATTTTTCTGCTTACGAGGTCCTTTCGTAGAACCATCGATACATAACATCGAAGATATTCTTGTCAAGAAGCGCAAGGAAGACTTGATTCAAACAACAATTGATGATTATATGTTTTGAAGAGTTAGGTAAAGCTAGGATAAATGTTTGAAACTCCAAGGTATATCCGTATAAGAAACTTGTTTCTTATATCCGTATAAGAAACTTGTTTCTTATATCCGTATAAGAAACTTGTTTCTTATATCCGTATAAGAAACTTGTTTCTTATATCCGTTGTAAGGATATAAGAAAACCTCGGTTAAAAGAAACAAATATTGTGCAAATTTTGAGTTTCTTATAAGCGTTATGTACGTACTACGATTCTTCATTTATCGCTCACTTTGAGCGCCGAGTGGACTAAATCAAACCGTTAGAAACTTCTCTCACGATGAAAAATCCAACAAAAAAGTGAGAAGAAATGGAAACTACTTGTTACAATTGTTTGAGTGTGAGATGTCTTGTGACCATTCAAATTTATCGAAGAAAGCCTTTTTAAGATGAATCATACAAAAATGATTGAAGCGATCGATGGCAAACCCTATTAATGTTTATAAAGTTGATTTATTATAAAAGTAAAAATTCTACTGTAACTTATTGTAATGACATGTATTGATTGTTAATGGCGTTTAAGTAATGTTACTTCTATGTCAATTTATTTATAACTAAGCTGATTAAAAAAATGTCTCATAGCATACGATATGCGGATTCTTAAATTATGAAATATATATAAGGATTATATTTATGCAACTAATTTTGATTAATATCACCATGAGCACCGTTCCATTAAAATAGATATTTATAATAAACAATATTACTGTATCCATTATAGTCAAACAATTAAATAAATTATTTAGGGCAAAGAATATAGATTTGGTAACAATGTAAAAGTGCAAACTAACATTGAAAAGGGAATAAATTTAAATAAAATTCAAACAAAAATAATTAATTTGCTTAACCAAAAAACCACCGATTGGAAAAATTAACGAAAGACGAAAGATTTGAAAATAGTAAAGGTTAAGTTAAAGGGTTAAAATTCCATATAAATTATAATTTATATATCTTTAATAAAATCAAATTTTGGGTTGAATATAAAGAATGTTTGTAAGATACACAATATTTGGAAGAGAGTAAACGCTTCTTGTTTGCATTTGTTTTATTTTTTTTTTGCTTTTTTTTTGTTGCTAATACATCACAGATATTCAGTTCATTGCTTTGAATTTTGTTAGATTTGTTAGTTATTTGCTGTGTTTTACTACATTAAAAAGTTGTTGTTGTGCTTTTAAAACATTTACTAGTTTATAGAGTACTTCTGGTTAGGTAGGTTACACGAGTAGGTATGTTTTTATTTTAAGCATAAGTTGAAAGTTTCTTAGTTTTGCAATAGGTACGTGCTTGTTTCTTTTTTTGGTTAGTTTTGAAATATCTATTTATATTTAGTGGAGCCGTTTTTTATAAATAAATTGTGTTTGCAAAGCATACGAGTGTATTGTTTTGGTTTATTTAAGGTTATGTGCATTAATTACCTAAGATCGATTAGAGGAAGAAAATCGACATCCAGTAAGGGCCTCAGACTAGGAAGACTGTATGCCATTATATGACCATTTGACACGTACGTTACGAGGCATACACTTTCTGCAAAGAAAATTAAACAGTTAACATTTTATTATTTATATAAAAGAACAAAAAAAACTGGAAAGTAAGCATTTTAACATATAGAATTAAAATCAATTTAATATTATCTATCTAAACTCGGAAAATTTGTGGTTTTTATAATTGGTAGCGATAAATAAAACTTATAAAAGGAATTGCAGCGACTCCATCTCAAACTTACCTAATTGTGCCTTAACTAGCCGTGAACCGTATCCCAACCTTTTTGTACCTTAACCGACCGGGCACTTTCTCAAAACCTTATTGCGTCTTAAACGGTCGGGGACTCTATCCAAAACTTAATCTGCCTTAACCAGCCAGGGACTCTATCCAACCTGATTGGGCCTTAACCGACCGGAGGCACTTTCCCAACTTAATTGCGCCTTAAACGGCCAGAACTTTATCACAAATTATTGTGCCTTAACCGACCGGGGACTCTATCCCAACTTAATTGCGCCTTAACCGGTCGGGGAATCTACCCCAAACTAATTGTACATTAACCGGCCTGAAACTCTACCCCAACAGAATTATGCATTAACCGGTCGGGGGCTCTGTCCATAAATAATTTCGCCTTAAACGGCCGGGGACTCTATCCCAACCTTATTGTGGCTTAACCGATCGGGGACTCTGTCCGAATCTAATTGTACCTTAACCAGTCGGAGACTCTTCCCCAAACTAATTGTGCATTAACCGGTCGGGGCCTCTGTCCCAACCTAATTACGCCTTAACCAGTCGGGGACTCTATCCCAACCTAACTGTGCATTAACCAACCTAGACCTCTTTTTTTTTTGTTTTTTTTTTTTTATAATAAACACACACTCAAGGGGTTTTTATACCCTTATCATGCCAGACACAGTGAGTGCTTTAGGAAAGAAGGTAGGGGTTGGAGAGGAGGTGCCGGTGTACATTGGTCTTAAATTCCTGAACACTGCAATGATCGGGAAAGACAGAGTGTGGGAGAGAGTTCCACATTCACGTAGTACGGCTAAAGAACGATTCTCTATACATGAGCGAACGACCGAAGTTGGGCCCGAGGGTAAACTGATGAGCATTCCTGGAAGCGCGAGTATTACGGTTGAATTGTTTAAGGGGAAGAATGCAACTGGCTATTTCACTAGAGCAATAACCGTAGAAGTAACAATAAAACATGGAAAGACAATGAAGTGAATGAGTTAGTGATCTCTCTATCACCAATCGTTCTTGCAGCTCTTTTTGTATTGTATCCAAGAGGTTTAAGTAAGTAGCTGGAACACCAGACTATAGATGAGAATTGTACTCAATCTTTGGACGGATATAGGTTTTATAGATAATAGCCAGATCAGACGGGGAGAAAAATTTCTTGCACCGTCTTAAGAAACCCAAACATCTTGCGGTATTTTTGTCGACATCGCGTATGTGTTCGGTTCACAAGAGGATGTCAGTGATGCACATACCGAGAATCTGTCCCAACATAATTGTTCTTTAACCGGACGGGGACTCCACCCCAATCTTATTGCACCTTAATCAGACGGGGCCTCATTCCCAAAATAAATTGTGCTTTAACTGACGGGCGCGGCTGGAAAATCTATCCCGCTAAATTATAACTTATATGAAATACTATGTTTTTGCTGGCTTTTATACTCGCCGAACTTTTTCTCCGAGTTTTGATGTTTCTTGATGCCCTATTCCTTTTTTCCTCTATTCCCTTTTTACAGGATCGAACTCAAGCTCATTTTTAACCCACCATAACTTTTGAACCCATACAGTTAGAAGCTTCAAATTTGAATTACGTATTAAATTCGCATGCACAAAGGACCTGTGAAAAACATAATTTTGTAGAACCACTACTTCCTGAGATATTGAACAGTAAAAATTTCTAAAACCATAATTGACTGACTGACTGACTGATCATCAAAATGATGAAGAACTTCTAACAATATCAGAATCTTGAATCTTGAAATTTGGGTGTATACAAAGGAAGAAATCGAAAATTGAAATTTTTTCATTCAGCAGACGTGGTATCCGCCCACTTTCCTAAAATGGTCGTGGATGTTCAAATTCGGGATACGAATAGGGTTTCGAAAAAATATAAGGAACATATTTAAATTTCATTAAGGGGCGTGGTTTCCACCCACTTTTTTAAAACGGTCGTAAGATGTTGAAATTTGTAATTCTTGAAAGGTTTTGGTTGAATGACATGACAAAAAATGAAAAAAAACCGGCGTTCTTGTAGATCTCATTACATTTGGTGGCTGATTTCTTATACCAGTGTAGTTCGTTCATAAGTCAATCATGAAAATAAAAAATAAAATGAACATTGTTTCAATATTGAAATTACCTCGCATGCTTACAATCTCAGCCTTAACAACAAAATCCGTTTCGGTAATTTGATGTCGATAAACACAATATTGACTGGGAAGCGCTACAACTCGAGCTTGTTTCTCACTAGCAATCACAATAAATTGCCTATCTGAGCAACCATCATTTGGAGGATTTGTTGCAACTGTCATGCTGCTGCTAGTGCTAACGCTGGTACTACCACCAACACCACTTGTTGTTGATGTTGCTGTTGCTCCACTTAATGTGGGGCTCATTCGATTCGTGTTCTTTGTAGGCGTTCCTTAAAAACAATTAAATTGATTTTTAATGTAATAAATTGAAATAGTTCAAAAAAGTCAAAACTTACTCTCTCGTTTTTCTCGATTTTCATCTCTCCAAGGCTCAAATGAATATGGTATGAGTGCACCATTGCAATCCAAAAATGACATTGATAAAATTGACCCCTTCAACCGAAAAATCGGTCCTCCTTCAATTCACAAAAAATTTTATGAACATTTTCGTTATAAATATGTATCTATGAATTAAATTAAATTAAGAGAGTTACCTAATATTGACACTAAAACAGGTTGTGTTTTTCTTGTATCTGTTTCAGGCAATGTTATTGATACTGTCAGAACGGAACCTAAACTTGTTCCAACCCATAAAGTGGGCAATAATACTGATGGATCTGTCGAAACAATTTAAATATTTTTGTTTTATAAAAATACGTTATCCATCAGAATATCAAACGTGTGTAGCGGGTGGTCAAAGGATAACTTACCACTTTTTTTTGTATAACTATCTGTGAAAGCTAAACACGTTATGGATTCTGATGTGATATTCTCAAGGCTTGACATCGACGATGATCGCGATCTCGAGAATGAACTATCCAACTTATCTACTCGACCCGTAGTTTTTCAATTCCACGTAAAAGCAATTTGGTTGTTTTGTTGATAGTTTTAAAACATAACAAATAAACAAAAATAGATTGAAGATGAAGACAAAAAGAAAAGATTAATTCACTTCGAAAAATGTTCTCTTAAATCACAAAAGAAAACAGTAGTAAACAAAAAACATAGCCGATATAAATAAACATAGACATTTATATTCATATAAATTTACATTGATTAATATTCATAAATATAAAAGTATACATTGTACTTTTTTCAAAAAAAAAAGGTGTGTATCATTTCAAACATATGAACAAATATAGCTTGTAATTTGAAAATATATATACAAAAAGGAGCCAATTAAAAATAAGCCAGTTGGCTTACATTTTTGAAATGATTTACTGTAGATAATCAGCAGAAAGAAGAGCTTTTTGTGATATTCAATCAAAGAATTCTTAAAAAACAATAATTTTTCAAATTAAAACTAAAAAAAAACATTATTTCATTCTTTTCTGTTTTTGTTTGGTCAGGAAAAAGGTATTTTGACAGTCAAAAGGTGCTGCTATAGATATATAAGACAAAACATTAACAATAACAAAGAATTCATGCTCAAAATGCAAATAATATAGTAATACAGCTACACTTAAAAACAAGGTTTTTTTTCACTTTGGCTGATACATTTTTACTCGGAGGTTTCTCTACACAGGTTTTGTAACAGAGATTTCACAATGATATCATAGGGTACTTCTACGCCATGTTACTCAATCCAGCTTTAGAGCCTTAAACACTGATTTATAACATGCGATGCGCCTACTCCATACACAAAAAAAAAATACTAAATAATGTGAAATTAGCCTAAACAATTTTTTTTTGATTCGTTACGGAAAAAGCGGTTATTTATTTACGTGCATAATTTTTAGTTTTGTAAAAAACGGAAACATTGTTAAATTTTTTAGAAAATAATACAGCGTTTAAAGAACAGAAAAAGAAAACATTTATGAAGAATAAAGGAACATCAAACTAAAAAATAAACATCGGAAAATACGTCTTAGATGTAGGCATCAGTTGGTGTAGTGGTGGTTGACGTTTAAGTTACTCAAACCTTTTACAATTTTTACGTTAACTTAACGTTAGGTTTTTTTTTTGTTAGATTTTTTTCATCAATTTATCTATATACAGTTTCTTTAAATTGAATATTTTTTTTTAAAGCTATTGGTGGCTAAAATTAAGTCGTTTGTGCACATGCCATTAATATGATTATGATCCGTTTTATGTTTAATACATAAAAATAAATAAACAAAATATTTTGTTAGTTTAAAATCCTGTGGAAGTATGCTATGAATTATTATTCTCAAATGTATGTATCGGTGAGCAGAAAAATTATTTTTATGTTAATCTATTCTGTTTGAAAAAAAAAAATAAAATATAAAAACGATTAAATAAAAAAATTATATTAAATAAGTTGCGTTTAATTGTCATTGCAAATAAAATAAGAAAGTGTTGTTTGCTGAATAAAAATTGAATATAATTATAATACAAATTTAAAAAAGGTATAAGTTTATTGAGAACAGAGAGAGAGAGAGAGAAAGAGAGAAGTTAAAAATTGCCGGAGAGGAATCGATCAAGGAGTTCAACAACACAGTTTTAAAAATAGTAGATACCATGGTATTGCAAATAAAGATAGTTTTTTTTTTCTAAACCAATTAGTGTTGCATTTTTGTTTCTTGTTTTGTTTTTTTGTTTATTTTTAAATTTAATATTTAGAGAATATTCACATTATACTTATTGAGATGCTTACTTGCGCGTGTGTCTCTATAACATTGACAAAATAATTGTTAGTAAACATATTGTATTTAATTTTTTTTTGGAAATAAGACAAATAGTTGATAGAAATCACAGATACATAGCACAGATTGAAAAAAAAACCAAAACAACGCTTTTGTTTGGATAGTACCACATCACGACACATTTTGGGTTTTACTTATAGATAACTGGTTCTAAGGAGGTTTTATTCTCTATTGGGGAAAGAATGATGAAAAATGTGCATAAAAGACAATGATCTTAAATTATGTACTTTTAATATATGAGTGATAAAGATGTATTTACTAAAATGAAAATTTATTAGTTAAATAAATTACTAAAATAAGGAATGGAATCCTAAAGATATGGCAAATAAATAGAAAAAAGGAGAGGTATAACACTGATTATACATTTGGGATGTATGCAAGAGAAAAGAGAGAGAGAAAGAGAGTTAAATTACATTTAAGAATTTTGTTTCAAGATCGAACGATTTTTGTTCGCTTCTGAAAATAGAATTTATATTTATTCCAAAAAAGATAACAATTTAAATTTATGTTCAAACGAAAAAAAATTAATGTCAACTTGTCGAAGAAAACAGACATTTTCATAACCGAATTCCACTGTCTCATTAATTTCTGTTTGGATTGAAATGTCCAAGTGATTTATGAAGAAAATAAAGCATTGGATTTATTTCATTTCGTTTTGTGACTGCAAACCCCAAATAAGAAATTAAAGATTTTTCAATATTTTTTTTTTCTGAGAGTAAAAAAAAATGAAGATTCTAAGTCCCGAAAGAAATAACGAAACACGAATCTTGTCATTCTCCTAAAAATCCATTGAAAAAAATATCAAAATTTTAAACTAGTTTTTCAAATGAGCAAAAAGAGTGTTTATATAAAATTGTCTGAATGGTTTCTTACAAAAAAAGATTTTAGAAAATAATCCAGCGGAAATTCATAAATGGCAGTTTAATTTGTTTGTCATAAAATAAACCCAAAATAAAGCTTCCTGTCTTAATCGCTATTGCTACCCAGTGGTTCATATTATAGATGTAACAACAGAGTATTGTAAGATATCCGACAATTTTACATATTCATTCTAGCTATACAGATTTATGTGATGAGTAAAAGTTAACAATGTTAAACATAACAATATGGTTGAATATTTAATGAAGTAAGACTGATTTGGAGCCCTAAAATAAGTTATCTATTTCAAATATTTTAAACATTAATAAAGGGTTTTCCAATAAGAGGTGTTATTTTGAAGCTGTCATTTTTTGACATTTGACAAGTAGACACTACGCCATTAATAAAAATCAACAATACACTCTTCAACAACGCATTGAAATTATTAAAATTCACTATAAAAATGGTGAAAATTTGGCAGAAACGTTCATAAAACTAAAATATTTTTGGGTCCTCGTGAAGCACCTTGTCTTACCGCAATACAAAAATTGGTCGACAAATTCGAGCTGTTGGGACAAGTTAGTGATGTGAAGAATAAAACCCGTGCACGTCGCTCAAGAACAACTAGAATATTGCTGTTGTAGCCCGAAGTGTTGAAGAAAACCCATGTTTGTCCATTCCTCGTCGTTCTTTGGAATTAAGCATTCCACAAACGTCATTACACCATATTTTGCATAAAGACTTGGGTTTTAAGGCTTATAAAGTTCAGTTAACACAAGAACTCAAGCCGGCTAATCATCAACAACGTCGTGTCTTTGCTGATTGGGTCCTTGAAATGCATGAAAATGATCCGGAATTTCATCGAAAAATCATCTTGACTGATGAGGCCCATTTCCACCTCGGAGGCTACGTCAACAAGCTCGGAAAACCCAAGAGTTTTTGGTGAAAAGCCTCTCCATCCTCAACGCGTGACTGTTTGGTGCGGTTTATGTTCCGGCGGGGTCATTGGACCTTACTTTCTCGAAAATGAGGATGGAAGAACAGTTACGATCAATGGATTGCGCCATCGAGACATGATTAATGATTTTTTATGGCCGGAATTGGATGATATTGATCTGGACAATGTTTACTTTCAACAAGACGGCGCTACGTGCCATACAAGCAATGAAACCATCGATCTTTTACATCAAAAGTTTCCGGACCGTGTTATCTGTCGAATAGGTGATCTCAATGGGCCACCAAGATCTTGTGATTTAACACCTTGCGACTTCTTCTTTTGGGGCCACGTGAATTCCAAAGATTGGATTCGTGAGGCTATCGAGGAAATGGTCCTGTAAGAATGGTCGTGGAGGCCATTTGGCTGACGTTTTGTTCCATTATTAACGACATACCTTACTCTTTATAATGAAATAAACATCCGATCAATTATCTCAAGAAATATCAAAATAACACCTCTTACTGGAAAACCCTTTATTACCTACATTTTTTAAATTAATGAAATCGGTTTGGTTTATTCCTCTTTTAAGTTATTTTTATACAATCCCATCTTAATTTCAGAAAGAAATACAGTGATCAAAAAAGGGTTCCAGAATCAAGAAATCAATCACAAATTCTTTGGATTGGTAGGAAGTTTTTGTTTTCTATTTGTCAGTAATTCCAGGTTATCTGCCTTCCCTCGTTAATGCACAACCTGTTAATCTGAAAAATATTTCTCTACCCTTTTTATTTTGTTTCTAATTGCTGACAAATTAACTCTGTTAATTGTGTCAACTCCACTAACTAAAATAAATTGAATAAATAAATAAATTGAATACATTTGTTTAATACAGACACATTTTCAATTCCTTTTGATTCATTTTATTTTTATGTCAAAACAGCGTTTGCTGGGTTAGCTAGTATATGGACGTATTAGGTTGGATCGGTTTTTTTCATTATGGTGGAAAGAAATTTTAACTTTTTTTTACAATTTAAAAACTATCCGGTTTTTTTGTTTTTTTTTTTTTTATTCTGGACATTTATATTGGAAAAAATGGACAATATACACAAATAACTATCCAATTAATTTTTAGTAATTTTATTATCCATGCGGTAAGAATTGACATAGCGGAGCGGCTTACGGTAACTACTACTACTACTAGCTTGTTTTCGCAGAAGGGCCTCCCATGGTCGACAGGTCGAAGCGTAGTAGGCTGTTACTACTAATTACCCCACAACGAAGTAGTGTTCCCACCAAGTCACTGCCATTGAGGGACGGCAGCGAATTAATTTCTTTTTTAAAATCAACGGTAGCGCTTGACCAGGGCCGACTTAAACCAGGGTAGGAGCGGTTTTTCCGGCTCTTGCACTTGGAGTCACATCAAGTTGGGGGTTGTACGTCGGGGTGACTTCCCGACTACGTAGAAAAGAACTAAGTTGCGAAGCAACAACAGGCCTCGGAAACGGACGGGTTCACTGATTTTGTTCATTTGTTTCATTTAGATATTAATTTTATGCTAGTGGGATTCACAATATGTATTCCTTGTAATCCATCTGGTGCATATACGAATAAATCAGGTTAAAAAAATGTATAAGGTAAAATAACGAATGCTAGTAGTCAGCTAGTAAAGTCGTACCAACTCAGACACCTCCGGCCAAGGCATAGTTTACGATTCTTTATGAAAATGGGGTGTAAAGATTTTTTGCCATATATCATAAACGGCTTTGCCGATTCTGCACAAACTCCTTAAAACCTATTTACACCAATACCCGAACAACCTCTCAAAGAATCAAGGAGAACTAACACTTAATGAAGCCGTAGTGCGTAGTGCGAGAGGTTTCTGTTTTTTTTCCAATTAAATGAGCTTCAAGTTGGGAAAATTGTACATTCATTTACCTTTTTTATTAACACAAGAAAAATTTTGTTGAATTTTTCAATATCAAAAGTTATATTATTTAATATTGAGATTAAGACCCATTTACTCATCCGAAACATAAATTTATGTTCAACGTAAATTCTTCATTTTTATATGGGACGATCCGGAATTCGGTAAGTTCTACATAAAATTCCCATACTAAAGATGAACTTTATGTTAAACATAAACTTATGTTCCGAATGAGCAAATGGGCCTAAGAGTTCTAATTCGAGGGTTCTAATTGTCATCGGTTGGAACAAGAGAAAAGTAAGAAGTTTAGCACTACTAAGAGTTTAGACACACACACACACGTACAATCATATATTTGCAAGAAAGAATAGCCTCTAACTAAACATTCTTGAATAAATAAAGCTTTATCAGTGTTGAATTTGGCTATATTGGAAGCTGGAATGAATATTCACATATGTTAAAGATTTTAAAGGTTCTACTTAATCTGAGGAAAGTTTTATCCAAGCCAAGAGATCTAGATTTGGTTGGAAGGACACGTTTCTAATTGAGGAATTGAGAAACCACATGGTATTTGCAGGACACAAAACAGGTTTTTATGCTTCAATCACCCTCTTGTAATAAATCAATAATACAAACCAAGCCAACATTAACTATTCTCAAACGCACACATTTATAAATCGCCTTAAAATATTTAACTTTCACCTACATAATTTTTTTTTTTATAAGAACCAAAAAAACGTATCCATGCTTAAAGAAAAAATTGATTAAAGGAGAAAACTTGCAATAAAAGATAACTTTACTATCAGAAGAAATATTCGAAGTGCATGAAAAAACAAAGTTCAACGAATACTTTTCCTTTGTGCAACATGAGACGAGAGAAAAAGTGCGTAGTTGAAAATTATAAAATTAGATTTATTTTTTCTTGACTATTCCTTTTTTTTGTTTGTAAGAATAAGAGCGAAAATGTTTGAAAATGAAATCGGTCAACAGGTAAGACACATGTGTCACATGTTGTGATGAAACATTGTTAAAGAAAAGACAAACAAAAAATGTTGCTGAAGATTTCAGGACAAAGAGATAAAGGCACATAAGACTCAAACTAACTATGAATATATTGAAGGCTACGTGAGGATTTTAATTTTATTTTAGAAGTCCATATTTTTACCTATCAATTGAGCACGATCTATAGATGATAATTTGTTATTTTAATCCAATTGATAAAATGTGTAACATTAGGCATACAAAAAAGTTTGAATTTATTAATAAAAATGCAATAAATATTCAACACTTTTTTTTGTTAGGGGCTTACCTGTTGACAAAAATGCAGACAATATTTCAATGGTTCTAATTTTTCTTATAACAAAATTAATTAACTTTCGAACGATATAGCACTTTCCTTTGAACGGAACTTTGCAAATAAGTTCACATTTTTGTTTTATTTATTATTACATAAAAAGAATCCCATTGCGTTTTTTTTTTAAACTTAGATTAAAGTCCATCTGCGATTTGTCAACAGGAGACCAAAGAATTCAAATGAACTTAATGTATCATGAAAAAGAAAACTAAAAATGTGAATAAGGACATGGAGTCGATGAGATAAAATTAAAGGTGCAATGCCAAGTATCGAAATCAAGGCACGAGGAAAATTGAAGAGATGATAGTCAAATAGTTGAAGAGATAGTAGGAGAAAGTTAAGAGATCGAACGAAATAAAATGAGATAGTAAAAGGGATAGAAAGATTTCAAGTCACATGAAAATGTGTGAAAATAGGAAATAGTTATTTCATTTTTTTTGTTGAACGTTCAAAACAAACGAATTTTTGATAATTTGTTTTCAAATATTATATTAGATGTGGTACTACCAAAACTGCAATATTGTCGGGTCATAAGTAGATTGTGTGGCATGGCTGCCATCTGCGGTCGACTAATTGACAACTCCTCCCCATACGATGCTGTGGATAAACATTTTTGCAATTTTTTCCCACCTTGTGATCGTGAACGTCGAACAAAGTCGGGCGCTAGTGTTTGTTGCTGAGCTAACTGGTGTGGTAATTGTTGTTGTTGATGTTGATGATGGAATTGTTGTTGTAGTTGTTGTTGTTGTGTTAGTAAAAATTGCGACTGATGATGTGTGGAAGCTGCACTAGCCGAACCACCAAAATTACATGTAATATTGATATTTTGATTACTACCAACACCGCCCGAGCCAATGCCACTGCTGCCACAGCCACCACTGCTACCGGCAAGCCCAGGCGAAACGGATGCAATCGGTAAATTTGAAGTATTTTGTAGTCCAATTAGTGAGGTACTTGGCCCAATTCCGCTAGTATTGCCAACAATACAAGCACCACTACTAATATTGCCACCACTAGCCATAATATTACCACCAATATTACCACCACTACTACCACTAATTGAACCCACACCAACACCAGTTCCACAACCCGTCATAACCATACGACGGTTATTGATGGAGCTACCACCGCCCGTACCGATTGCTGTATTACTGCCACTATAAACACCGCCGGATCCAGAGGTTGTTCCTCCGCAAACACCATTCATCTGGGATAAGATTTTTAACAACATAATGTTTATATTTATTTATTTTGTCTGAAACTGATCCACGAATTTTATTAATTTTTTTTTTCTGTTTATTTTTCAGAAAGGCGTAATCCTTGGCAGGATAGCACAAAATTATTATCAAAAAAAAAGTAAAACAAAGAATTTAATAAAATTAAGGAAACTATAAATTAATTTAATTGAACTGAAATTATGTAAACACAAAACCGGTACTCACAAGAAAAGTTTGGTTATGTGTTGATGCAATTCATGATTGCATTGAATAGTCTGTTTTTACTTCTATGATTTGTTTTATTTGTGTTATTTTGATAAAGGCAAAAAAGGTAGTAAAATGATGTAACTTATCAATTTCAGAGTTCCTGAAACGTATACTATGGAACTTTACACATCCGACTTAAAAATAAGGACTTCGAATATAGAATTCACACCGGAAACAAATAAAATTCAAGGTGATCGCAAACGTTGTCTCATAGTGAAATTAAATTTATTTAAGAAGGAAGGCGGAACTACACTAAAAAGCCGAATGGGATCAATAAATAGTAAATATTATAGGTTAAATGCTTGCTTCTGTTATTATTTTTCATTGCGGGTTTGTTAATAATTTCATTTGTAAACAAATATAACTAAAAACAAATTATTATTTTTCAGTTACTTGTCATTGTTAAAAAGTTCAAGCATATCGTAATTAAAACTTTCGTCTTCCACGACACTCGGAAGTTTAATAAAGAACGTTTACCGTTATTAGTATTTTGTTTGTGTTCATATAATATTTTCCATTTGACTGCTAACTTCCCTTGTTCCAAAAATGTATTTAGGACTTTGAGTATATCTGAGCGCTTACGGGAAGAACATCGGTTTGTTTAAAAGAATTGTGGGTTAGGTTGACAATTTTTTGAAGAACTTTGACCGAGTGAGTACCACATTAGGAATCGTATTCTAGAGTTTACGTTTCAATAGTTTTTATTATTGCGATTCTGTTTTAGGAATGTTTTTGAATAGGTATACCCATGGTGGCTTAAATTTACTTAGGAAGTCACATATTAATGTATATTCTTTAAGCTAATTTTTGAAGAAAATGTGAATCTTCAAGGGGTTTTTCAATTGGAAAAGCAGAGGATTTGAAAGGTGTCAGTGTACATTTGTTTTGAATTTCTGAACATTACAATGACTGGGGAAGACTGATTGTGGAAGAGAGTTTCCAAATTCGCGTGGTTCGGTTAAAGAACGATATCTATCTATTGTGCATCATGAGTCGGAAGTTAAGAGGGTAAACTGATGACGATGAGCATTCCTAGAACCTCGAGTGTTACGGCTGAATTGCTTAAGGAGAGGAATGCAAACATTTGTAAATCACAATTTTAAATTACTAAATTACTGCAAATCGTTGACTTATTAATAGTTGAATATTAATTTACTGTATCGGAGAAGGGCTACATCTGTATAGCTCTTGCAACTCTGGCAGATCCAGTAAGGACGCACGTGTGTACAGTTTTTCAATTTTACTTCAATCAACTTTACTCTTAATTTTCTTTTTTTTTTTGTTCACAGGGCGTGTGAGTTGAACCAACGTGATCAAAAGATTAAACTGCCTGAACACACAAATGTTTTCGTTAGATGTGAGGGTAACTTAGTTTAAAAACAAAAGGTCAAATTTTACGGAAGCCCAAATTTGCTGAGGCAACGAATACAACGACTATGATACAAACAATTGTTCAATACATTTTTATTTATGTATAAATAAAAAACACAAATATAAGAATCCTTAATTGTATTTGTTCAAGTGCACTTCAAAAAGGCACGGTACGTATCAGAGGACTCTGAGTTCACAGTTCAGTTTGAGACAAGGGTACGTTCCTAAAGTTTTTAAGATGCATACCAATATTCGTCCCATCTGCAAAGGAGGCAGAAAACGCGAAATTCAGAGACTATACGCCCATTTTCATTCTTCCCGTTATTGAAAAATGTTGTTGGGAGAAGACTAAAATAAATTTATCCATGGACCGGTGTCCATGTCACAATCATTATGGATTGCAAAAAGGGAAAAACACGGGAAGTTTCCTTAAGAAATTCTCAAAAACAGTTAATAAAAGTCTTAACAAAAATCATCATGCGTTTGTAATTTTTATGGATTTTGTAAAGCATTAGAAACTCTTATTCCCGATAAACTACTTGATGTTCTTTACAATATTGGTATTAGTGCAACACTTTCGATATGAATGAAGAGCTATATCAAAAGAAAGAACCTTTTAACATGCTCGCATGTCAACCCTTAAGATCTAAGAAGACCTATTAGTCTATCATCTTTCATTCTCAAAACTCTGGGACAGATATGAGACTTTCGATGTCCCAGCATGCTTACTGCAAACAGAAATCGGTAGAAACAGCCTTGCATACTCTGGTAAGAACTATCGAATACTCCCTAGTTGCCTTCCTGGATTTCGAGAGCGCTTTCAACAACATTGACACATCTGCTATCACTTCTGCTATGACGACCCTAAACGTCGAATACTCATTTTGTGAGTTGATTAATCTAGGTTATGCTCAAAAGCAGGATCATCAACTCTAAGATGGGGGATTTTGTACGAAAAGGTCTTTCAGCAGAGGCATTCCGCAAGGTGGTGTTCTGTCCCCTGTCCTGTGGAAAATATGTAGTTAACGAACTGCTAATATCCCTCGAGAAGGAAGGCTACAGAGCGATTACGTATGCCGATGATGTTGCCATCGCCGTCACAGGCAAACATCCTAATACCCTGAGAGACCTCCTCCAAAACGCACTTAATATGCCCACTAGATGGGCTGATCACTGTGGACTTAATATTAATCCTCAAAAAACAGACCTCGTCCTTTTTACACGGAAATACAAAATCCCAGTAATTGTTCCTCCATCAATAAAAGGTGTACCACTAATTTTTCCAATGAAGCCAAATATCTTGGTCTGATATTAGACAACAAATTAAGTTGGAAACCTAATATTCAGGAAAGAGTTCAGAAAGTTACGTTGTTAGAAACAAATAGGGTTTTCAACCTCGTATAACCTATTGAGTACGGGGTTGCAGTATGGTGTACTGCGCTGGAGAAAGTCACTTGCTACAACAAACTCAGCAGAGTCCAACGCACTGCATGTCTCTGCATAAGCAGGGCACTGAGAATCACACCCTCAGTAGCGTAAGACACTCTTCACCATCTGACACTCCTCGACATCTTCAGCAAACAAGTGGCACCGAGTACAGCTATAAGACTCAATGCCTCATCTCAATGGACCAACAATAATATGGGACATTCAATCATTTTGATCTTCTTCGGTTCTATACCAAAAGTACATAGACTACACCATTGCAAAACCCAGATTTGAGAAAAACTTCCAGGTATCCATTCCATCCAGAGATGAATGGGAAGACAAAAAACTCTTGGATGACAAAGGCATACATATCAACAGATGGTGTAGTACTCAGAAATGCTTAATCTAGCCTCTCATTCGGCCTCCCTAATCATTGTTGCGACTTCCAAGCGGAAATTATAGCGATCAAAGAGGTTCTCTCCTGGGTAAGAGAAAACGTGATATCAACTTCTAATATCCGCATCTTCACTGACAGTCAGGCTGCTATTAAATCTCTCGACGCTTCGACGGTGTCTCAACAACTCTCAAACGGCCCTCGGTCATCTCTTATGGAGATGACGCAGCAATTTAATTCTTATCATATTATTATTGAATGCCCTCCTCCGAACATAAAACAAGAACAGAGTTTTTGCATTCCTACGTTAGATGACATAGCAGAAACAGCAGTTCCTACTATGCAATGAGAGTTTGACGAATGCTTTCGACGCACGGTATCATGATTTTGGATTGGTTTTAAATGTTAACAAAATGAAACTAATACACATCCGACTCTATATCTATACAGATATAAGGAACCAATAAGCATTAACCTACTAAACGGGAAATGTATTCACAAAAAAGCGAAAAAATAAACAATATATGGCTCAGTATGAGAAGTGCTATGTTTGCCTTTTTCTTATCTTCAACGATATTCAACAATAATGTACAAAAATATGTCTACTATTCGATGGAATTAGTATTACATTTTCCTTACTAATTCAAACTAAAGCCACTTAATAAAGTCGGGAATATGATTGAAAAGTTGGGAGTTGACTAAACATACTTTATTTTGTTCACATTAGCAAGTTGAACACATTTCAGTGTGATACATAGAAACAAGTTTTTGCGAGCATCTGGGCTTATCTTTGATTTACCGAATTCTGATTGAAAATTTATATAATACTACTTACATTTCATTTTGTCCATTACAGAAGATGGATTGTGTTGATTTCGTTCTTTAAGCATTTGTTCTGAAATATTTAATTTTGTTTACAAAATTTTGTTTCAAACAAAATCTAAACCTGTCTTTTATGGTTTTACTCTTGCAAAAGAGAACCAATCAAACTCACACCAAAAAGCAGCATCTACGTTATGTTTTCAGTAATGTGAATGTGTTTTTTTTGCGGTCTAAGAACTGAGGGGTGAATTTGATTTCCTACAATGTTTCGGACGTTTATGTTAACAATACAATTTGCACATCGACTCTTCGTTAGGGATATACAAATCAATATAACAAAACAAAGAAATATGAATGAATTCAGCTAGACAACTCAATGACAAAAAATTTATGATTTAAAATAAAAATAAATGTCCAATTGGGTTAAGGCCATTAGAAAACTATAAATTATTGAATAAACATTATTCGAAAATTAAAAAAAAATTGGTTACACTAAAATAGGTTTGCACTTGAGGCGGCTTTTAATTGCTTCTACTTTTGCAAAATTAACAAATTTACAAAAAAAAACTGCATTTCAATAATAAAAAAAAATATATATATATCTAAATTTACAACTACCAGTCGCAAAATTATTCTATATGCATATTTATATATTTAAAGAAAAATTATAATCAGAATATGATTATTCGTATTGCTTGTTTTTGATTTTGTTTATTATGCATGAATGCGTTTTTGAATGATTAAAATTTGTAATATATACATATTTGTTTTCGTAGTCGTTGTTGCATTTACCAAATAAATCTCCAAAAATTAATTTAAGGCAGCTATGGTTTTCTTCATCTGATTTGGACGAATCCTTACGATTTATTTTTGATTTGAATTGAATGTTGTAAGAGAGAAGTAAATAGAAAAAGAATTAACAAAAGTTTGTACTAGTTGCAGAATTGATTAAGCGCAAATGTGGCCTTTTTTTTGTTAAATTTGAAATATAATTTAGCGATTGATGAAAGAATGATGTATTTCAATTTTTTTTTCAATTTTCAAACTATTTTAGTTAACCAATTTTTTCTCTCTGCCAATTAAAAAAACAAAAATAATAAAGAACACAAAATGCACTTTTGATTGGGAAAAATGTGCAATAATCCTGTCTAGGTTCAACTAGAAACAATATACAACAATACTGATTGAATATGTGCAATCGACATCTGCATGCAATATCGCCGACAAAAATTTAATCACGAGTCAATTGTTTTTGCTGTTGTATTTATAGGAGTGTTGATGATATTCTAAGGCTTCGAGTTGATTGATCTAAATTTGATGTCTACCAATGTGTCTCAATTTCTATGAAATGATGCTAACGTCGAGTTCGACAAAGGACGCAATGGCTCAAATTAAAATTTATGAAAGCTGGAAGCGCGTTAAATTATTTATTACAAAAAAAAAACCGCTAAACGTTCTTAGGATCAAAGAAATTGGATTCGCTTAATGCACAAATCTAAAACCAAAAAAAAGAAAACAAAAAAAAAAAAATATAATTATGCATCAGGAAATATTTAAAAAAATTTAGGATATGTCGGCTGCAGATAACCTTGACGAAATAGTGCTGGCAATCCTAGTTGGAAACACGTTTTTTAGAGAAACTTATTATATACTTTTACTATTTTTTCCTTGCGACATGGAACCTATCTACATATATACAGTGTGTTCCAAAATTCAACGATAAGCCGAAACCAGGGGGTGGCCCTATTCGTATTGCATCCTCTACCAATATCCAAAAATTCCAAAGTTTTAGCGGTTTTACCACGACAACGAATAAAAAAAAAAAACGAAAATAGGTTTCTGATGCGCTTTCTGCAAAACTTAGTACACTCTGTTTCCATTGTTTTTTTATTCCATTAATGTGTTAATTTCATGTGTGTTTTGAATTTGTGCACTAATTTTGAAAAATCCTTGAACTTTCAGCATTTTTACCATGCCATTGCCGTATGCCCCTTTAGAATATGCAAACTTTCACATAGTGTACGGAGAATGCCAGTGCAATGCTTATACTGCTAGTCGAATGTACCGAAAAAGGAAGGCGTTTACCATTAGAAAGAACTGCTTGAAGACCAAGTGCAGATGTTAGCTTTGTTCAGCAAGAAAAAAGACAGCACAGCATAGTACAGCACTGTACAGCACAGCTTCATGAGAAATATCAGAACAGTTTGGAACAGTTTAGAACACAAAAAGTGTTCTACCTAAAAAGATGGAACAGAAAATCCTGTCCTAAAAAGTTCCAAACACTCTTCTAGACAGACTCAATGAACACCAAATCAGAACAGTTTGGAACAGCAAATATGTCAATGAACACCAAAAAGCTGTACTTTTCTGTTCCAAACTGTTCAAAGTGTTATATAATTTTATAATTTTGATAAGCTCCGCAAAATTTTTTTTTTTTAAAGACGCCATGGTGGTGTCTATACATTTTTTAATAACCACTATGACTGAAAGTGGACTGCATCTAAAAAAAAAATAAAATTGTATGTAAAAAACTTTTTTGATTCATTGTCGTGGAAAAACCGCTGAAAGTTGGAATTTTTGGATATTGGGATTCTGATGAAAATATAAAAGTAAAAATTAATGTAAAATTGTAGTCACAGTAGATTATTTTTTTTTGGAGAATTTACATTTTCTGTTGTAATTTGAAACAAAATGTCTTGAATAGGACACCCTGTATAATACGTTCATATTTATGAGGTATGGAACAAGTTTAATTAGGAAACAAACTGCTATAAAATCTGTTCGTTTGTCTATCTGTCTATCTGTTTGTTGCCATCAAAGTTCAAATACGAAAATTAGTGATGGGCATATTAGAATGATTTCAATAATCGAGAAAAAAAATTCGAATGACTTGAATAATCGAATGATAATTCAGATGAGGAGATCGTATGAAATCGAGTTATTTTCATTCGAGTTCTCGTCATCGTCATTCGAGTGTGCTTCATCCTCATTTGAGGGCCTTTCATTCGAGTTCTCGTCATTCAAGTTCTTTTCATTGGAATTCTTGATTTCTCGATTTCTTTTCATTCGAATTCTCGTTCTCGTCATTGTCATTCGAGATTTTTTCACTCGAGTTCTCACCATCGGCAATCGAGTTCTTTTCATTCGAATTCTCGTAATCGGCATTGGAGTTATCGTCATCGTCAATCGAATTCTTTTCACTCGAGTTCTTTTCATTCAAATTCTCGTAATCGCCATTCAAGTCCTCATCATTTGAGTTCTTTTCATTGGAGTTCTTGGAATCATTCGAGTTCTTTTCATTCGAATTCTCATTATTTTCATTCGAGTTCTCGTCATCGTCATTCGAGTTCTTTTTGTTTGAATTCTCGTAATCGGAATTCGAGTTCTCGTCATCGTCATTCGAGTTCTTTTCACTCGAGTTCTTTTCATTCGAATTCTCGTAATCGGCATTCAAGTTCTCATAATTAGATTTTTTTTTTCAATCGAATCCTAGTAATCGTCATTCTAGTTCAGGTTATTGTTATTCGATTCCTTGTTATTCAAATCCTCGTCATCTAAACCCGATTTTTGTCTTTAACGTTCTTTTGAACTTTGAAGAACATTAATATTGTATTCGTAGTAGTTGTAGGTTTGAGAAATTTTTCGAATGATTTAGAGTGATCTCGAATATATAGTTGTCTGAGTTGAATATAATAGATTCAATTATTGGAATGCGCCAATCACTAATTAAGCTTTTTATTTATGTTTATTTTATTTTTTTTATTGAAAAAATCAACTTTATCGAAAACAGCTTACACGATTCGAATACTGCGAGCTAAGAAGTTTTTGAAAATTTAAGACTTTGATTGTATGAACGTTAAAAAACACATTTTTTTTTTTCAAAATTCGATGTTTCGAAAACTTTTCAATATGTGTACAATTGTAAATAGAGGTAGATATTTCAGTTTAAAGGTATAACCGATTGCCTTTTAACTTAATTTTGTTAACTTTAATCCCAATGGTTTTTAAATATATATAAAAAGAATGAGAAAGAACATGTGTTTTTGTTTTTTATTTAAGTCAATACGTCATTCTCAAAAATAAAATCCTGCTTACGTAAATCTTCATTTTTAAGATCTGAATAATTCTAAGGGTAGGGTAAAAACAAGAACTAAATATAAAAAAATACTCATGTAAAATTAAAAAAATGCCTTAATTACTTTTTCAAAGGATTGTGAGTTGTAATGAAATGAACATGAATGACAAGTAAATTTTATATATAAGTCGATGTACAAAATTGTATGATTTTTTTGCATAAAGGACATAAAACAATATTTTATGCTTATATTTTTGTTGATACAACAAAGTTGTTAGGAGACAACATGAATCTATAAATTGCCTTGACAAAACAACACAAATTATGATGAAATCGTCAATTTATTCGTGATTTCTCATCGGCATTCCTTCCAAACTATTATTTGGGGGACTCACACAAACTTTAATGTTTCTAAAAAAAATATCGTTACAAAATTAAATAAATTAGTAAGAAAAAAAAACAAAAACTAAAACAAACGAACTCAAATGCATTCAAATAATTTTTGTCAATAACCAAAAATGTTTGTATAACAAGTCAAACCATGACCAGAAGTTTATGTTCAAATAATTTCTTTTATTTGTGTTGTAGGGCTTAAAAAAAAACTCAAATAGTTTGTGTTAAAATCGTACTTTCTCAAGTTTTGGTACAATTGAACAAGCTGCAAAGTTTTTAATTTTGTTTCTTAGGTGTGCAAGTGCAACATAATGCAATTGCGTCATTAAACAATTTACTTACCTCCTAATGTTTTCATGTTTGAGTGTTTGTTAGTTTTTTATTGAAAATAATGTTTTTAAAATATTTTTTTAAATAAATAAAATAATCCGATAATACTCATACCTTACAATAATTTTTATTTTATTTTTTTAAACGAGGAATTTTATTTTAATTTTGTTTTGAATTTATTCACTTTTGTTTAGTAACGTAATGTGCTTAAATTTTATGTTTTTTTTTTTATTTTTTATCTGTAAAAGTTAAAAAAAAGAATAACGAACTTTAACAAAAGGAACAATATTCTCTTTTTAGTCAAAATACATTAGTAGATAACATTGCAAAAACTTTTATTCTACTTCAAATTTAATTTAAAAAAAAATCATTACGTATGTTCAAAAATATCTAAAATTGCACTACTTTAATCAAAACGCATCTGATATAAAAAATGTTTATTTGAAAAATCTAATTTAAAAAAATTCTAGATCTAAGAACTTCGTAACTACTCGGGGATTTTTTTTTTTGTATTAAAGTCAATTCCAAAATTTTATTTATAACACAAAAATAGAAATTCTTAAAAAGCCGTCTGCATATTTAAAAAAAAAAATGAAAGTACATAAAATCAAAGTATAAACAGAAAAATGACAAAAAAAGGAAGGGATTGTTTTTGATTTGATGAACATGAACAAAGAAAACTCAACCAAAGTAAAAATGTAAAAGCCAAAAAAAAAAAAAAATGATCAGCAAATGTATATGTCGTTTCTGGATATTCTAATTTTTATGTTTCATATATATGTTTCACAAAAGCTATCCGTTTTGCTATATTTTTCAAATTTGCATAACTTACAAGCCTTTTTCTTTTCTTTCCAAGCAAGAATAAATGCCTGCATCCTTGATTTTCATATTTTTTTTTTGTAATTTTTATCGCAAAGTTGATACTTACTGAACCTACGCATTAGATTCCCGGCAAACGAAGGTGACGGATCGCCTCTGCCATTGCGTGATCTTAAATCACGCACTTGATACTTAATATTCGGAACGGAGAGCAGCCGCTGATCGCGCTTGTCTTTTTTCTTAAATCGAGGTGGAGCAACCGGATGTTGATCGTTGCCATCAGTATTATCAAACAAAGGTAGATCGACGGGACGCGAGACATGTGCGCCTTCCATTGTTGATACCAATGATTTTGTAAAAGCCGGTTCGTCAGTAAAATCAACACGTTTCGAACCACCCGATGATATTGGTACAGCTTGTGGCTGTGACATGGTTCGTTCCTTTTTCGACGAACGAACAATGACAATACGATCATGAATATTTATCTTGGGAACGCTTTGAGCGATATTTTGGGTTGAATTCGACTGCGAGGCTGACAAACTTGTCGGTTCGGATAGATCCGAATTACTACCGCACAAGCGATCCAAAGTACTTTCAAGACTTGCATCGTGAGCTATTTCTTTGTTATCGGTCTCATTTAGACTAGATACAATGTCCTTTTCAATCTGTTCCAAATAATCGGATTTATCTTGTTCGGTTTCATCGGTTGGTGTTGATTCGGACACCGAATCGGGTGATATTTCAACTGGTGACAGAGGTGTACCTTCAGTTGGGGCACAATAAAAAACAGACGAACTTTTAGATGACGATGGGGTATTTGGATCGTTTTTGTTTATCTTCATGTTGACTTTGGATAATTGACGTTTTAAATTGAATGCTTTCCATGGAATTGACTTACGACGACCGTGTGCTTCGGACTGGAGTGCAGGTTGATCCTCTGAGGTAGGACTGTTATTGTTAGTGCTGCTACTTTGGGGATTATTTTCTAGTGCTTCGCAAGCAGGCGATATTGGACGGGAGGGTGAGGTTGATTGCTCTCTAGCGACTGATGGAGATGATTGTGCTGTTTGGGTGACTAAAGTAGCGGTGATTGTCTCATGAGGTAAGGAGGACGGCATCTGGGTCACTTTTTGTGGGCTACTTGACACGTCCATTAACTAAAGCAAGTGTTTAATTTTTTTTTTTTTTTTTGGTTTTTGTTTTGTTTTGTGTTGGGTGTTGGTTATGTTTTATTTGTATACTTTATTTATTTTTCAGTTATACATTTTTTTTTTAGTAGGAAACACTTATGCTACTTGACAACGCATTTGTTACATTCAGAGATTCTCAAAATGATCTTAATTTCAACATAAAATAAATCTGATTTTTTATCCAAAAAATACAAAATTACATCCAATTTTTGTTAAAAAATTAGAGTTTTTTCTTTTAAGAATCTCCAAATATATAATCAAGCAATAATTTGAGACCAATCTCGATTTAGCTATACTACAGACAATTGCGCTTAAAAATGTATGCTTAAATAACTTATCGACGCGGCGCGTTTTTTTTTCATTTTTTAAAACATAATTCCGGGCCTCAGTATTCTTTATAGATTTTTTGAATAATTTCAATAAAATAATGTACGACAAAAATAACTATCGAAAATATACCAAATGAAGCAAATAAAATATAAAAAATAATAATAAGTTTACCAGAGAAATTGTTGATAAACCATTAGCAAATTTAACGGTCAAGTTGATTATTTTATTAGAATTTTGTTTGAAATTTGTTTGTATAATTTTATTTAAAATTTAAATATTTAACGAAAAAATTGCTTGCAAATGAATTAAGTTTGGAACTAAATCAAATGCGTTTTCAAATATAATACTTTAGGTTTTTATTTAACTGAAGCGAGCGTAATAAAGAATTTTTATTTAATATATAAATTAATTAATACTAATTTTTAGTAACCCTTTATGCATGTAAAGAATTTTTTTTCCTGAAATACACATGAAAAATAGAATCAAGCCAGATTGTGTTTTTGTTCAAGTTTAAGATCGACCGTAAGTTTAAAAAACTCAACAAACCCTACAAACATTTGTCAAAAAATAAATCAAGTTGTCGAAAGAATAAGCGTTGACACTGAAGAGGATCCAACGAGCAACTGTTATTAGAAATGTAAAAACTGAGTTTATAAACACTAATTTTCTTGCAACCGGGGAACGTTTACTGGGCGATAGTTTTTGTTTCTTTCAGTCTTCTTCAAAAAACGTAGGCAGTGTTTTTTTTAATTCATCAAAGAACTTAAACAATATTAAAAAAGAGGCTCAAAATGCCAAAACGAAAATCGTGAAAAATTTAAACATATTTGAGAATTCAAAGCTGTCATCACAATTGTCTTTATACGGAGTGAAACAAAAACATTTGATCTTGTATCAAATTTGATTCAGGGATGGTTAAGACTCAGCCAAAAGATATATACGGGCAGTATTGACCTTTACTTCATACATAACGTGGGAATGTTTTTAACAATGATGAAGACGTAGAAGCAGATTTCATGAATCAAATGTGACTCATTGTACATTGAGGTGAAGAAAAACTATATATTTGTTTCTTTTTGTAAAATATTTCATGTGTTTGCCTTGAAGTGTTTTGTATTCAACATGTTAATAATCCCATGACAGGTTCTTGTTTCATTTTTGAATTTGAATTTCACATTTTCCAAAAACCAAAAACTATGAAAACAGTTCCCGTTTTTAAAAATTTTTATTTTTTAAATACAGAAGAGTGAAGAATGAATAGTGGAAAATCCTATAAGAGCCGATTTTTCAATCATCGAATAAAAATAAAAATATCAAACTGGCAAATAAACTTATCTGAGTATTCATCGGTCGAATAAATTAGAGCGTTTTTTATCAGATAAAGTCTATCTGATGATTGAAAAATCCAATATTTGGTTATTTGTCAAATAAACACTATTTGCCTGTTTATTTGACGATTGAATCGGCTATAAGTAAAATAAAGTTTCTCTTAACTGACTTTATACCCAAATGAAATGACTAGTGTCGAAAATTTTCTATAATCTAACTATCTAACACTTTGTGTATACAACAAAACCGTTGTGACACAAAGATAGGAAATTAGAAAAAATGAATGCGGAAGAAGATAGCATACTTTGAGGAGCTTGTAAAAATGCATGTCTATTCATAGCAATTGATAAACAATAAAAAGACTGCAATGGGAAACCAAGACATCAGTGTAGTTGTTAGCGCAGTGCGTATTGCATTGGCTTCCCAACTAGCTGGTTTTAGGTTCAAATCCCAAATATGAACTCAAAAAGTTTTTCGATTAAAATGAAAAAAACAACTAGACAGCACCACTAATAAAGGAGTTTCATGATCGGTTTGGCACCCGTGAAATAGCTTTAACTCCAGCCAAACAAAGGAATTGACGGAAAAAGCCGTTGGTGGAAGCACCTCTAAGTTGTTATCTTTGTCTAAATACATAAAAAGTTTCTCTTAACTGAAATTTACTAACTTATTCCACCTTGGGGGATAGCTTAGTGAACGAATAAAAAAAGAATGTACACAAAAACTGCTTCTCTGTTAGTTAGCAATTCAGTGCGCGTATAAAAAAAATAAAACCTGCAGAGATAATAAAGATTTATGGTGCAGTGAATTAACGCCCATGGCATTGCGCCCGCGGGTGTTAATTCCAAAAACAAACGGAATTTACCCCCGCGGCTGTTAATTCCTTTTTGAATTGGCAATAAGGCCCATCACAAAAAAGAATTAACGCCCGCGGGTGCTAAATGCCATTTGGAATTGGCACTAAGACCCGCGAGTGTTATTATCTTTTGGAAATGATCATTTCACCCTCGGGTGTGAACACTTGCGCGAATTTCATTTTGGGACTACTAACCCACTATGATGGGTCATTAGTCCAGAAATCAAATTCAGGGCTTCCGACCTTCACGATTAACTTTAAACATTTTGTAAAATAATAAAATAAGTGCACAGTTTTTACATATTTTCAAGGTTTTTTTCTGTGCAAAACGGCTGAAACATACCACATGCTCTAAGTCTATGTGACGTTATGAAAACATTTTACAATGCAAACGTTCTTCTGCACTCTGGGATGTTAAAGTTCGGTGAGGTAACGGCATTCTACAAGCACACTATACTTGAAGCCAATATCATCTCATTGCATCTACCTGTCACCTAAAATAACAGAGCTGTTTCAATTCCATTTAAAGCTGCATCAGGAATATGGATGGACACAATCGGAAAAAATTTTGCCCAAAAGAGAATCAATTGATTCTTGAATTTTGATTGAATTTTTTCCGCTCGCTTTGCTCGCAATAAAATCAAATCGATCTTGAATTTCACGTATCGGCCTCATTCTCACTTTCTCAGTCGAAATTCAAAAACATGCTGAAATCTTTCTTTGCATTACAGGATGTGTAGTGGTTGCTTTTCCAAATAAAAGGAAAGCTAATTGCTCTAACCTTTTTGTCGAAACGTGGTCCTATTTATTTATAAGACGTTTTTGTAGTTGCATTCAATGTGTATACATACAGAAATTTATTTTTTTTTGTTTATTTTTTTGGCAACAACATTCGTTGTTTCACTTTTTTTTTCATTTGGGACTTTTGTCCCATAAAAAGTAAAATTTAATTGGAACTACTGACCTACCATATTTGGTGAATGATCTCTAAATCGAATTCGGCACTTATGACCCTCCATAGTGTGTCAGAAGTTCCGATAACCATTTTCGAGACTTCTGACTTCGTGATGAGTTTCCCTGCGCCAAGTTTCCAATCAAAACAGAAAAACCGAAATAAGACATTTATTATTAAGTAAAGCATTACTTCTAAGTTGCAATGCAGATAAAACCGCAAAGCTTGTAAGGGTCTAAGTCTAATTTCCATTAGAAATGGAAATAAGGGCCTATGCGGCCTTATTTCGTCGGGCGTTATTTAACGTCACCATATTAAGGAATTGAGTTTTTTCTCACCAAAAAAAAGAAATTAACCCCCGCGGGTGTTTGTATTTGTACCATTTAAAAAAGGAATTAATACCCGCGGCTTTATATTCGCTCCTTCAAAATATCATCGAAATGGGAAAACAAATTAAATAACAAAAGAATGCGTTAGAAAATTCACCGAGTGCTTATATGTACATTTTTTTTTCTTTCTTATCTTTGTCAAAATGTTTCTCAATTTTTATGGTGTTATGTTAAAGTCAATGTGATTTATCTACAGTCTACAAACTTTACCTACATGTTTATCTGTTTACAGTGCTTTTTTGGACACTCACAATACTGGCGAAATAAAAATACAAAAAAAAACAATGTTCATCTTTTTTAAATACATTACCAGTGATTTTCATGTGTAAGTCAGCATATTTATGAGCTAAGTTCAAAAGTATATAGATAAAAGCATTTTCCGCAAAAATAAAGTTCTACTGCAAACATTACTAAGAATAACTTCAAGTGTATATTAAAATTTAGCTCTCAATTGGTTTTATTTAAATTATAAACTCGTTCTGATTTTACTTTAATGGAATAAGCCAATTTGATACGATTGTTTTGTTCATAAGGCCACATTGCTTCGGGAACGGAAGTGTTGTATTTAATTTTGTTCTCATCTATTGCTAACATACAATTTGGTATCAATCTTCTGGTTATGCTATGACTTTTTCTTTAAATTTTATCCACTTAACAAGTAATATTCGCTTATAAATTTTATAAATATATTTTTGTTGAGATTATTTTCTCAGTTTTTTTTGTCAGATAAACGAAAATCTAACACAAAAGAATAAAGATACAAAAAAAACTCAAGATACGCTGTAAATAAAACTAATTTTAAGGAATTAAGGAAAATTAAAATATTTTTGTTTCAATTAACTTTAATTAAACAGAAAACAAATAAAATAAAAATAAAACAAAACACACACAAAACCATAATATTTTTGATCGTAATTGTAATGTGTTAAAAAAGGGGGAGGGGACTTACGTCTAAAACGCGCACTTACCTGGTCTATACTTGGTGAACGCGTATATTCGTCTTTATTATTATCACCACGTTTTGGACTCTTTGGCACCCGAGAATATGGATCCTGTGCTCCATATAAATCGGGACTAGCAACACTAAGGAGACAGACTTTTTGAACGGTATCGACAACAGCTAAACCGTATTCATTGCCATAAGCCATTCTAGAAATACATTAATTTTTTTTCCAATATCAAGCTGTGAAAGCAAAAATCTTATCCCATAAATTTTGTTCACTCTTTTTTCAACCAAAAAATATTAACAAAAATATAAATCATTTTTTACAATATTAAATGACTACAATTATTAATCATTTGGTTTCTACATTTAAAGAGCAGGAGATTCTAGATATTCGTTATGCAAACAATCTATGGACCTCATAACAATTTTTTTTTAGGTTTTTTTTTTCGGGGGATTCAATATGTAAATTGTAAATTTATTTGTACTTACAGGCCATAGCTGGAATTTAAACAAAGTGATGTTATTTGTCCAGGATGACAACCCTGTGTCCACGGAGTTAAGCAAATGAGCTGAGCCTGAAAACCTGGTGGTTTTCTTTGCGCTCCTGGTCTTACCCTCAGCATGCCATCCGTCTAAGCATATTTTGTTTTATTTTTCATTTGCTTACAACAATTTTGTAGCATATAAGAAAGAAAGAACACAATTACCTTTTTATCATTGTCTAGGGCATCTGCAGTCTTCGGGGCTTGGCGAGGAACAAATTCACATTCAGGACTTCCACCATCACCATCATCGAAACTTTCATATTTTATTGGTATTTCTAGGACCAATATTTCTGAGGTACTTTCTAATTTTCTAAACTTAAATAGTATCACGTGACCACTTGACCCGGCGATGCACAACCTTCTTGATTCAGCACAAAGTGTTATAATTTGTATACCAAGCGGATCGTCGTCCGCATTATCTATTGAACGAGCTCTCGGTCGTTCAAATATCTTGCCAGTTTTCAATTTGTATAAAATCTGGAAGAAAAAAAATAAAATACTACAGGTTGGTCTTAAGAAACAGTTTCTGAAAAAGCTGTTTTTCAATGATATTGTTAATCAGAAAAATCACTTGTTGATCTGATAAGTCTCGTGCAGGACAATAATTTCCAACATGAAGAGTTTTGCTACCACCAGATAGATAAATTGAGGTACCCATTAATGTAGAACCTATCACCTCTTCTTTGGAACCACCATGTTCCTCCTTACATTACTGGAGAAGAGGGATTCAAAGTGATTGCATATACTGATGATGTCGCAATATCTGTATCTGGAAAACACCCACAAAATTGAAGGTACACCCTTTAGTTTTTCCGGCCAAGCCAAATATTTAGCTCTTACTGTAGACAAAAAGCTAAAAGACTATGAAAGAGCAAAAAGCACTCTTTACCCAAAAAAGCAAAATGCTAAAATGAGCTTATCCCGAAAATAGCTTCTGCCTGTATACTTCGGTAATCAGGCCAAAAGTCACTTACGGTAAACCACACTGGATAAGCGGTAGATTTAAGTAAACTCATCGTGCATTTATTTGACATCTTTTTCAAAATGGTGGTAGCCAATTCATGCATGAGGCTTTGGGCCATCTCCCAATCGATCAGTAACAACACCTGACAATGCTCTATTTTGAACAATTTTTTTTCACACTATCAGATAAAGTCGAAGAGAGCTTAAAGCAAGCCACATGTAATGACCATTAGTCCTTAACCCAGAAAACTGTGATAACAGACCGTCTCATCACTTAGTGCAGTGTTAGTTGTTAGTGTGTTATTACACATAATGATGATGTGTTATTTACACATAACGGTGCATCATTGATAGCTAATATAAAGAGAAGGAGCCCCAGATGGCTCCCCTGCGGAACACCTGATTTGGCCAAGTATGATTTCTCTTTATCTTATCAATAAATGACGCACCGTTATGTGTTCGTGACAGGGAAATTCTTATTTTTGCAGATGATATGAAGATCTTTAAGAAAATTACATCTACAGTGATCGCATTCTTCTGCAAAATGATATAAATAGGTTTTCTGTGTGGTGTAATAAGAACAGTTTAAATCTTAACCCGATAAAGTGTCAAACAATGACCTTCTCTAAAAAACGTTCACCTTCATCTTATGACTATGTCATTAATACATATATACATATATATATATATATATATTTATTGTAGCAAAATATCACATTTTCTCTTATAATTTATATTGCACAATTTACAGAGATTGGTATATAAACTACCTTACTACTGCCAAGTATATAATATTTTTATAAGTGATAAATTATGACAAAATTTAGACTTGAAGGAAAAGCTACACACAAAAAACCTTCATTAAACAGAAAAAAAAGAAATAAGTAAATAAATATATTTATTCTCGAGCAAGGGAGAAGGGGTGGTTAATGATCCAACAATGAAGTATCACAGAATTATATAACCAAGGTATAAATACATAATAATGTGTAAATAAACAATTAATAAATTAGTAAATAGATAAATAATAAATAAATAAATAGATAGGTAGATAAATAAATAAATAAGTGAGTAAATAGAAAAATAAATATATTAATAAATAAATAAATAAATAAATAAAATAAATAAATAAATAAATAAATAAATAAATAACAAACAACAAATAAATGAATAAATAATAAATAATACGTTACTTAATTAATAAATACAGAAATGATTAAATTATCAGATGAAATACATTTTACTGAGTAATTACTACATAAAATAAATAAACAATAAACAAAAGGTTATACCTTAATTCATAAACATAAAATCGAACATTAGCTACTACATATATGTAAATTTTAAGAGATAAGGTTTAGGATTAATTCATTGTCGGATGTTGAGCAAGCAACTCTGTAAGTATCTTTTAATTTAAGAATTCTAGTTGAAACATGTTCAACATTTGTTGAAAAGTACCAAGGAAAGTTTAACATCATTTTTAAAAGCTTATTTTGCGAGACTTGTTACTTTTGAATATGACTTTTGGCACAATCTCCCCACGCAGGGGAACCATAGAACATGATGGCTTGAAAAATGACTTTAAAAATTATGAGTTTCTTTGCTAAGCTTTGATTTTCTATTTATAAAAGGATACAATATTTTAATAGTTGTATTTATTTTTTTGATGGTTTCCTGGACTTGAATTCCAAAAGTTAATTTACTGTCTAGGTGAACACCAAGGTATTTAGCACTTAATTTCCAATCGGTAGCTACGCCATTGATTAAGATGGAATTGCTGGGCAGATAACAGGCTTTTCTTTTTCGAGTAAAAAAGATAGCTTGTGTCTTCAAAGCATTTACCTTAATCTTCCAGTCCCTAAAATAATGATAAAGTGTGTTTAAAGCGGATTGCAAGTTGGTTACAATAGTGGAACCAAGTGAATCCGAACAGTAAATACAAGTATCATCGGCAAGTATGGCTCTATGACAGTTTTGTAAGTTCGGTAGGTCTGATGTAAAAAGTATATAAAGGATTGGATCAAGGACTGACCCTTGGGGTACACCGGCAGTGCAGACAAATGTTTGTGAAGTTATTAACACAGACAACAAAACTTCTAGACGACAAAAATGACTTCATAATTTGTATTAGATACATGGGAAAGTTTAAGGTTAGAAGTTTATGCAAGAGGCCCTCGTGCCAGACAGTGTCAAAAGCCTTTTCAACATCTAATAATATCATGCCTGTACTATTTCCTCTCACGAAATTCGTTTTAATGTCTTTTGTTATACGGTGTATTTGGTGGACTGTACTATGATGAGTACGAAAACCAAACTGATCTTGAGGAAGAATGCCGTTAGTGTTAATATGTTTCACCAATTTGTTTTTAATGACTTTCTCAAAACACTTACTAAGCCAGCTGAGCAAAATTAGGTCTGTAACTAGATGGAGAGTAGACATTCTTTCCTGGTTTTAAAATAGGGATCACTTTTGTTTTTCTTCCATTGATCAGGAAAGTAACCTATTCGTAACGAAGAGTTAAAAAAATTCTGCATACATTTTACTGCAGATTTTGGCAAATTCTTCAAGTAAAGATTTCTAATACTGTCAAAACCAGGAGATTTTCGAGTTTTTAGACAAAGTAATACGTACTTAATTTCCTCGATCGATACGAATTCTGCAACACTATATGTCGAGTCCTCCATTGAGTTGATTATATTAATCGAATGCGATACGAGAGATTTAACATTACTATTTGCACTATTGCTCAAATTATGAATTTCTGTGAAATGTTCGCGTAGAGAATTTGCTTTTTCGGTACAAGACATTGTGAAAGACCCATTTCCAAGTTTCAACGCAGGAATATTGGAATGAGGTTTCTTGATGACCTTCACAATGTTCCAAAAAAGCTTACTACCTTTTTCAAGCCCCGCAATTTTGTATTCCATGCTCTGTTTCTAAAATTTATAATACCATCTTTGATTATATTTGTAAGAATTTTCGTTTCCGATAAGTACACGCTGTTTCTTGTCCTTATCCACCTAGTTCTGTAGCTATTCCTTATTTTAATAAGCTGGATAAGATTGAAAGGTAGCACATTCGCACTATTTAACCTTATATTTTTTAAAGGAACAGACTCCTTAGCGCTGTCGTTAATTATAGTTGTCAACAAAGACACATTTTCGTCAATTTGAGATCGACTTGCTTCGCTGGTTTCAAAGTTGGGGAAATTTCTCATCTTCAGTCGCACTTGACGTCTGAATATATCCCAATTCGCGTTTTTGAAGTCAAACATTTGGTTGTTTTTTAGGACCGGCACAGAAAAAGTATTAATTGATACAGGAAGGTGATTTGAACTTAATTTATTTAATGCAAAAGGTTGGTTAAATAATCCTGGCGTATTAGTTAAAAAAAAGTCAATAGTCGAGTGGCTCGCACGGTTATTGGCAGGGTAATATGTTGGATGAGGAGGGAACAAAATGTCAAAAGAATGTGTTGTATTTAAACTCGCAAGAATGTTTCCCATGTATTAGCTCTAATACATCCCCAATTCCTATGCTTGCAATTAAAATCGCCACCGATAAGAAATATGTCGTTTATACTTATTAGTTTTCGCAAATCATTTTTCAAGTCAAATTTCTTTTGAGTTGACGCCTGGCCACCCGAAAAGTATGCAGCAATTATTTTAATCGTAATGCCATTAGAAAATGGCACTCCGATCCCTATAGTTTGCATTACCTTAGTATCAATTAATGGTAACAATTTATGTTGAATACTTTTTTTAACAACTACGGCAACACCACCACCTCTTCTCCCCTCTCTATCTAGGCAGTAACAAAAGTATTCACCATTTGATAATTTATCACCAGCACAAAGCCAGGTTTCAGAAATTAAACCTATGTCTACTTTATGCTTGCTCAAAAGAGCAAAGAATTCAATATATTTACATCGAATGCTTTTAGCATTCCAACAGATTATTTTCATGGTTGTTGTACTCATTTCAAACCACACTTTAGCTCGCGTTTTTACTGTTAAGGACCTAGGAGTTCTTCTTACACATAATGTAGATTTTTCTGAGCATATTAACGGCATAGTCAGTAAAGCTAATTCTATGTTAGGTTTTATTAAGCGATGGGCAAGGGAATTCCGGGATCCTAATGTCACCTGTGTTTTGTACAACAGTTTGGTTCGTCCCCATCTAGAGTATGCATCGCAGGTGTGGTCTCTATTGAAAGACTGGAATCCGTGCAACGGAATTTTACCCGTTTTTTGTTAAAAGGGTTTCAGTGGATTGATCCCCTAAATACCCCTCCATACGAAAAGAAATAATAATGATATTGTATTTTTCCATCAAATTATAACTGAGTCACTGATGCTCCTGACCTTCTCTGTAAAATTTTGTTTTGCTCTCGAGGGGGAGGTTATAATCTTCGTAGTCAGGATCTGATTAAGATCCATATTCACCGTACTAATTATGGAATGCATGAGCCTTTGACACGTATGGGTAAACTTATAAACTGGAACTCAAAACTTTTTGATTTTAATTTAAGTAAAAATCAACTTAAAATAATTTTGAAAACCAGTGTTCCACTTTCTTAATGTTTTATGTTGATTTTGTAATGTTTTTTTTTCTTTATTTTATGTTAATTATTTATGTGTGTTGTGTTATTTGATTTAGTTTTGTTATGTGCTTACTAACAACTAACACCACACTAAGTGATGAGTCGGTGGTATAACACAGTCTCTGTGTTGGCAAACCATTAGTCGTAATATGGTGCTTGCTATAAGCCTATACGACCAATTCTGATAGTGTAAAAAAGAGGTCCTAAATGACTACCCTGTGGAACACCAGATTTAGCAGTAAAAGTCTTCGAAAACATGTCTCTGAATGTAACTTGATTTTAAATCTATTCCAGATCGCTTGGTATTCGGTAATAAATTGTCTTGTCCTCAGGATTCTTTTTGGAGGAAGATGGAGTTCTGGAGGATAACTCGATACACTTCTATGCTGACGGTTCAAAACCGAGAACAATGTTAAATGTCTACTCAAAACAATAGAGGTGCGACATAGGTTCCTATGTCTATGTCTATGTATACCACTTGCTACATTTAAACATTATACTCTAGAATCAAAAACCTCTAGAGTCTAGATGGTTACAAGGCACTACCAGCCTAGTCAAACTTAGACCTGTAGCGTTCGAACCGCTTGATATCCCTGAGCAGACAAAAATTAGGAAATACATTCCATACGTACGGACGAGGAGGAAGAAGAAATGGTCCTTCTTCGACATTACCAGTGAACTGACAACGATTGCCGTAAGATGCCATTTCATAAAAAGTATTAAATGGTTTGTTTAAGTTCACAACTTTCTACAGTGGTATCACATTGCATATATACTGTCTAATTAGCCAACATTATCCAGGCAGCCATTCCAACCTCACCTAACCTATCCTTTACTTCGTCTTTGCGACAAAGTTTCCATCCATATGAAAAGTTAAATAACGATTTTTAAGGGATCTCCCTTTTTCTCCCATTCAGATTCTAGCTTCTCTTTATTAATATCGTAATGAGATGACCAAACCTGGAAATCTAAATGATGGCGAAAAAAGCAATTATTGAGCTTGGGTGAAAAGGTAATAATTGTTATTGTTTGAAATTTTATTGGATTTAAATTTAAGCTATTTTGCTCAGACAACAATGCAAAACTATTAGCGTCATCTTGAAGAAGAATGTGAGATTTTTTTGAAATCTTTGTATCATCTGCAAAGATGAACATTTTACTATTTTACATACAAATAACGTATTATTGCTTTATAAAAAAGTAGAGGTCCTAAATGGCTTCCCTGCGGAACTCACGAACTAGCCTAAAATGCTTTAGAGAAATAATATGAATTTAATTTCATAATACCTATTTTTGGTAGTGTCCGTAGCTTAGTGGTTAGGTGCGTTGGCTGCTAAGCAGAACGTCGTGGGTTCGAGTCCTACTCGTGCCCTAGTTTTTATTTCATCTTTCACGGGCACTGCCTCTTGCGAAGAACTGACAAAACTTCCAAGAGTATCATCTGTCATGAAAAAGTGCTTCTCAACTTTGCCGTTTGGAATCGGCGTTAAATTGTAGGTCCCCTCAATTCTTCACACGCACCTAGAGAATTGTTGATGAGAGTAAGCCATTTAGGCCTTGGCTCTTCAAGAGCTGTCGCGCCACTCTATTTATTTATTTTATTTTTAATACCTATTGTTGAGTTATCCGAACGTATAAATATATACAGATTTAAATACTTTTTACTTTCCACTGACACGTTACTATCACGGCAAATTTTGAATTTGCAAAAATCTTAACTCGACATCTGTCTTCTCTTCTTATACTTTGCATGTATGTTCCTTATTTTCATTTTTCAACTTATTAATTTAAACGAACCTGTAGTGAACCAGCTCCGGCATCCCAAAACTTAATAGTGCCATCTTGATGGCCGGTTATCACGATTTCCGAATAACTGCAAGAGGCCGGTGACCATTCTCCTCCTGATACAGGCCATTCACGATCCGAGAACCCCGTTCTTCGACTCGCAGTACTTCGACCAACCTGTAAAATAAATTATCCCATAAGTTATCTTCCTCATTTATGTATGAAAAAAAAAAAAAAAAAAAAACAACTCACGGAATAAAAAGCCGGAACTAGGTCTGATGGACAGTCAGCTAAATAAGTGCAACATGTAACAGGTGATTCATGTAAGTCCATAGGATAAGGCGATTCGAAACATGGAAAACCGGGTGTAAGTAAATCTATTAAAACTAAATCGTGTTGCAGCAGTACTGCTATGGCATATGGTTCCTGCATTTCTATAAAAAAAAGGAAAATAAGAAAAAAAGATTCCAATATTCGCATTTAGCTGGCGAAGTATTTCGATTGAAAAATTCTCAAATCTTACCACTCGTCCAAGGACTCTCACATAGGGTAACAAAATCTACAACTGGATGCTCCATTTCTAAAACTGTAGTCGATTTGCCCTGCATTACGGTAATACATGGCGATTTGCCACCCTTCTCCATTGACAATCCACCCGAGAATATCGTATAGGTTTCTCTGAAATCAAATTGGATAGAAAAATAAATGAAAACAGTTGACCTACTTTAAGAAAAGAAAAGTTGTTTAGGTAATGATTGCTGGAAAAGTTCTTCTAGTTCGTGCCCTTGTGCAATGACAAGGAAACCGAGGAACTCTTTAAATTGGATAAAGTTTAAACGAGTTGTGAAAAAAATGCATTGAGGATATATTGCATTAGATTAAGGAAAATTTCTGGATTAAGGTATTGTTTTAGTTAATGTAAGTTTATTGATTTGTAACAAAATTTAGTGTCGATAGACTAATTATTTGATTCAGGGACCACCAATCCAATAAGATTACTTAAAATGTAAATATCTTTTTTATGTTAGTATTTCATTCAATCAATTGAAAGAAGCTTAAAAAATTAACTAAGAAAGAGCGATCATTCGGAGTCTCCGGACGATTTTTTTTGGTGTATCCGGACAGTTCCACTTAAGAACGCAATACCTTTTTTCTTTTAAGTGTTTAGCATAGAGCAATTCATTTTCTGCATCAATTGTTATTTTTTGATAATTTTGCATTATTGTTAATAAAAAAAAAACGGATTCGAGACCAGTCTCCAGACGATCAAAACAGAATCTCCGGACGATTTTGAATCTGCTTCACCACTCGTCACTTATTGACCAGAAAAGTCCTGTTTATGGCTGCTGCTAACAAATTCTGTGTTTAGTTTCTCTTTAATTCCCCATAAAGTGCAAAATCTTCCGGACACTGGGGTCCGTCCGGAGACTGATGCCATGATGTCATTCCTTGGTGTGTTGTGAAAAAAATGTTCATATCAGGTTTTGAATAGTCAGTTGAAATGAAAGAATAAAATGACACACTGGTAATTGGATGAGTTTGTTTTACGACCAACGACCAAGCAAAATTTTAGACTCATATAATAGGAGAACAAGAAACAGAACTATAATCTACCTGCACCGCAAGAACAATGAAATCTTTACTGGGGTACCTATATGCAATAGGTACTTATTAAATCTTGGACATTGCTTTGTCCAAGGAAGAAGAAGCTACTTATTTCAAATCGACATCAGTCTTACTTTTTCCAGCTAGCTCATAAAACTGACACATCGAGTGATACCTACATCAAATTAAAGGTCTGCTAAAAAACAGCAGTTCGATTCGAAGAAGTAATATCGGAGGAAAACTGAAAACATAAAAAAATGCTATCCCGTAAAATTAGAGTGTGATTTGTTCTCTAAGTAGTATTGAAGTCGTGACTAACACGCTTTTAAAGGAGACCATTTTCATGTTCAGGCAAAGGCCAATTTCCTTTGATGAATTTTTGAATTGACTATCATCCGTTCAACAATAAATAAAAATCACTTAACCACGCTTAAAGGGGTTTAACTTCAAAAAAGTTAAAGTGAACACAGGCTTGAAGTTACTTAAGAAACTAAAAGTACAAAAACAGCAACAATTAGATACCATGAGAACCAATCTCGATGAGAACGTTATGATTGGTTGTGCGAGTCCTGTCGAATATATTTTGTGGCTTTCTTTATGTTTTTTTTGACATGGGTCGACAGCAGAAAAGTCATTAATTTTTTGTTGTGTGTTAAATCTTTTTGCCTCTCATAGAGAAACAAAAAAAATATTTTTAACTATTACCCATTCACTCCAGCAAGTACAATATACACATATTTAAAAATTTCAACGAAACGAACAAATTCTTACCCCAATCGCGTTGTTTTCAAATCGACTTTGTGTATGGGTTTGCAAGCCTCTGGCTTTCCATCCTTGTTTGTTTTTGCTGTTAAGCCATATAACATGAAAAAGATGAAAAAAAAAATTATTTAAAAGTTAATTAATCACTCGAACTTCCAGTATACAAAGTGCGGACAATCGGCAGCCGGATTCTTTGCACCGGAAGTTCAGTTAAGAAAAAAAAAAAACAAGAAACAGCAACAACCATATATTACCATGTGGAAACGAGTGTATCTGCGGTTTGGGACAAGGCCTGAGCGGCCACGTACATAGTGAACCATCGGTATGAGATGATACGAAATGCTTGCCCTCGTGGTGCCATGCGATCGATCTGAGTGGTTCGGGCGATTGCCATCGGATTTCAGCACATTTATTCCTTAAATCCCACAATACAATAAGTCCACTTTCGAAAGCAATTAGGAGCTGTTAAAATGAAAGAGTGTGGGGTGGAAAAAATTCTTTAATTTTTAAAAACAAAAGCTCATCGCAAATTGCTAAAATGCTTTTTGCTGTGTGCGCTTATATTACTTTATTGGCATCCAATGGATTATCAGATAATCCTATCACAGCCCAGGGTGAGTTGTTCTTATTCTGAAAAGATAGAGAAATAAGATTTAATTATTATTTTATGGCTTTGGTGTGTAATAATTGAAGATTTATTAAAATGAACAAAACTATTTTTACTCAAGAGGATTTTATTTCTGTTTGTTTTTAGTTCATTGAATTATGAACATATCAGACCCTCGACATAATATATCGTTAGACGTAAGACGCATATAGATAAATGTATCACGTAATTTTGGAAATGTCTCCTTTTCTGTGAAGGGCGATTTATGTAGGAGATAGAGAATCGAGTTTCTGATTGTGTAGTCGATGAATAAATAAGCAACAAATCCTGAAAAGGTGACATTTGAAGGGCATCGAAAAGAACCGTCAAACGAGAGCTAGCTTGCAGACGATTAGGGGAAAAGACAATATTAGGTTAGATTTATGTGGAAATATTAAAGCCTCTGTTGTTATAAGGATAAGCAGTTCATACTTCAACGAGAAGGAAGAATCAAAAGGGATTTAAGTCGAACTTCCCTCCTTTTCAATATTTATTTGTTGTGTTAAGTGTTACCTATTTTGGTGGAGTCAATGAAGCTGGAAATAGGGCGTTTTCAGAAAATCCTCAGAAACAGCTCGGATTTGAATGATTTTTTTTTTTTTTTTTTTTAAATCAGAAACAATTAATTTGAGGGAAATAATTATTTATATTTCTGAAACAATTTTTATATTGTTTATAAAGGGTGATCCAAGAGCAATGTTTTTTGTAAGCGGAGTTTGTAGGTTGCATTAAGACAATACAAAAATTTACTGCTTTATTGTGTGTTGTTGAACTCAACATCAAAACCACGTTTACATCAAGAGCTTGTTTCGCTTATTAAATGTTTGCAAACTTTAATTTTTAAGCGACTATGTATTGCAATAAGATACGTTTAAAAAAAAAAAACATTTTGCAACAAAACAAAAAAATTCTATTGAGGCCATTTAAAAGACCTAAAGCATTTTTTTATGCGTTTGTCGAACCAAAGTTACATTATTTCGTAAGCTATAGGTTTAAAAACAAGTAAATACACTGACGAGATAGCCCTAGGAGATCCGGGGCCTAATTAGCTTTCATCCATAAGCAATTCTTTGAATGCATGTGAAGAATTGAGGGGACCTTACAAATAAACGCCACCGATTCCGAACGGTTGAGTTGAGAACCTAATTAAACTGCGAAGACTTTAAGGGTTGGCCTTGTCCAACGTTTCGAGCGAAATTAAGGCTTGAATTTTCAATAGACTCTGGCAAGGGGACAATTGTTCTGCTTTCTTTTTCTCTTCAATCTAGCTATAAAGTAACTCAAGGGCGTTATTGATCCTGAAAACGTGTCAGGATTAATATCGTTCCAGAGTTTTGGATTACTTTCTTTCTAAGACTCTAACTATCATTTCGAAACTGCCTTGTGTTAGACAGTAGTTTTAATAATTCTTCCTTGGGAATCCGACATTTAGGTGCTTTGGCTAAGGAACTCCGATTTTAAATCGTTTTCGAGGAAGAAGACCTAAGAAAGAATTGCTGACCCTTTTGGGAGCAAGGACTATTCTGAAAACATTATAATCATGAGCTATATCAAATTTTCCACTAAGATGAATCGATGAGAAAAACTAGACTCCGGTGGGCTGCAGGCCTAGCTCGAATAAGAGCAGAGAAAACGGGCTGGAAAGTCTGTTGAGTTATAATGCACGCTAGAAGACAGGACAGACCAAATTTACGCTGAAAAGATGACGTAGACCAGGAGTATGTTTCATCATCATCACTGAACGTTTGAAAAGTCAATAAACAACAATGACGTAAATTTGAAATGTGCCACCTTGTCTGTGATTCGTCTTCGACGGTCTCGGCTGATTCCCATGAAATTGTAAACGATGACTTAGGAGTAAGGAAAAAAACTGTAAGCGATTATTCCGTTATTGTTGCGCGACTTAAGAAACATTCGAGGAGATGATAGCGACCCTCTTTAAATGGAACACTTTGCAATGAGCAGGTGGCCATAGCTCAGAGGATAGAGTAGTTGATTGCTATAAGCCGAACGCTACGGGTTAAAGCCCCAGCTTTGGCAGCATTCTTTTTCAACAAAAATCGCCAGCTTTTCTGAGACCACCTGTGCGATGATATGAGACACTTAAAATCTGTGTTTCTTCCTCTGTGCCAGGTAGGTTAATGTTATGAGTTCTTCTTTTCTATGTGTCTATCTGTCTCTCTCTGTTGTATTATTGTCTTGTTCTGTAACAGATGATGGCCTCAGTTGCCAGTACTGCTATGTGTCTGTGGTTCGTCAATGTCAATGTCAACTTTACAAAGATATAACTGGAAAAAGAGTCCGAAGTTCGATCTACCATCAACAGCTATACATATTATTCCGTAATCTTCGAAAGTACACTACACATCTCCCACAAAGACCAAATGAGCCAGGCTCTGCGATTTCTGCGTACGAGAAAACGTCGCCGCGGCCGTGTTAACATTTTTCATCGACTTCTTCGAACCAAAAGGATACAATGCAGACAATCTCAGCAACGATATAATCGCTGAGATAACATCAGACGGAATTTACGCGTACAGGAGTATACGCTGCTTTCGAATCAGTGCATTCCGTGACGCTTTTTGGAACTCTTTAGGAGCTATCGCCGTTTTTTCTGCATCAACTGCTTGGTGGAATGCTTTTGTTGCTGTTACAGATCAAGCAGTGAAACGAATCATTGAAACGTACTGGAAGCGCTAGACATGAAGCTATGTAAATACAAGACGCTTGAAAATATGTAAGTTTGAAGAAGTTCTTGAGAATTGACGGACTTATCTCAAGCTTCTAAAACAAGATCGGAAGCCAGTCTTCTTTTGACAGCCATGCAGTTATTCAACTTCCACACTTTTCTTGGCTTTTGGGCTGCAGTGCAGCTGAAGTCGATGATGCAGCGATTAACCTGCAGAAAAACTCTGAATCGAACTCAAAATCAGAATAATTTACAAGAAAACCGCAGATGCAGCTTTTTCTCGCGAGCAGAAACTCCGTCGAAAGGTGTTCGCATCATTTGACAAGATCATTCAACAAATGTCGACTCGAGTACAGCAAATTTAAGAAATAGGGGACAAGTTCAGATTTTCAACACTTTTGGACAGCAAGTACGATTGAGATCTTTCGCATGTGTTAGAAGGCATCGAAAAGGATGAGTTTCTGATTCAGAAGCAGTTTGTTGCCAGTTTTGAATCAGTGAAAAAGTTTTGGGGCAAAGGACCACTGAATCTCCTCCCGTTCGTTCAAAAACTAATTTGGGAATTTTGGTTAGAAAAAAAGTCATCTTGATTCGTATTTATTTGACTTTGGCAATCATTGTACCTAGTTTTGAGGGAGATCGAAGTTCAAGCTAGCCAAAAATAAAGCTCCACTATAGGCTATATCGATTGAACATTAATTGTCTGCTTTTAAGGCCCGTAGAATCCGTTACCGCTGATCCTATTTGATTTTCAATAACAGATAACCCTTTCCTATTAAATGATGTCTCGAAATTTAATTTTAATACGTATTGAATGGGGGCGACAGAGTGAGTCTACAGCCACGGGCACAGATATGGCACGCTACGCCACTGAATACAGATATTTCAGTTTGATACTAAGAACCCAGTTTTTTCTTCGAAGAGAAACAAATATACGTTTATTTCACTGTAAAGCGTTTCATTTATGGTTGGTCATTTACAATATCAACCAAATGGATGCCACGGTTATGGTAACGGTATCATATCCGTTTCATGAAATTCCCCAAGACCAGTTCACATATTTGCGGCTGCAGTTTTTTGGTAGTTTCACGAGTTTCATTTTTTACGTCTTCAATAAATTGTGACGCACTGTCACAGATTTTATTTTTCATATGGCCTCAAGTCAAAGTGATGCCTTCTTCGAGAAATAACGTGTGGTTAAGAAATGTGTATACCATGGTTTTTGCTTCTGTGTCAAGTAGCACAATTTTTGTAGTTAAATGTACAAAAGCGTTGTGAAAGCGTGCAATTCTCATAAGATAACAGCTGCGCAAATATCGGGCTTATCAAAATAAACCCTTTACCATTTCGACAGTTACAAAACGCAACGATTAAAACTTTAAAGGCGTCAACTATCTTTGTCTTTATCTATAGAGCTGTCAAAACCTCAATTGCTTTGTCTTTATTGTGCACCATACAGCAGGACTGGGATGATGAGTGTGTTGTACAGTTTTACCTTAGTTGCTCGAGAGAGGGCTTTTCCACTCAATTGCTTTCTAAGCCCAAAGAAACAGCGATTAGCAAGACTTATTCTTCGTCTGATCTCGGCGCTGGTGTTATTGCCCGTGTTTATAGCGGAGCCTAGGTAGACAAACTCCTCTACTACCTCGAAGTTATACGCGTCTATTGTGACGTTCTGCCCGATCCGTCGGTGTTGGGTGTCCTTCCTCGTAGACAATATATACTTCGTTTTTCCCTCATTTACCGCTAAACCCATTTTTCCGCTTCTGTCTCAATTCTCACAAAGGCGCCATTGACATCACGCTGTGTTCTTCCCATTATATCAATATCATCGGCGTACGCGAGAAGTTGAACAGATTTTTCGAAGATAGTGCCTCTGGTGTTGACGTTGGAGTTCTGCACTATCTTTTCAAGAACAATGTTAAAGAAATCCTTGTCCATATATTTCAAATCACTTAAGAACTTTGTTTCTTTGCTTCTTAATTGTTTAAGATATAATTTGGGAATTTGCTGTAACATCAACTTCTTTGTGAAACAAAAAAATAGTGTTACAACAAACAATAATAAATGTATAAGTATTTTGGTTGACGACGACACCAACAAATTATTGCCGAAACAACACCTGGCACCCAAAAATATATTTTGTAAATCCTAAAAAAAGATCTGTTTATCCATATACACTTTTATCTAAATAATGTTACGGTGTTTAGAAAAAAAAAATACTCGAAAACTTTTCCCTAAGCTTCCACGTTTCTTAGACGCGCACAATAATGTGCTTGAATCAAAATCTCATTATTGCTAAACCTTTTCAAGCTCAAGACAGGTACTGCGTCTGATTTCAATTTGATTTATCTCCAATAAATTCGATTTTTGAAACATTTTCGAGTGTATACCAGCAGCAATGTTTGTGTTTTAAAATATGTGCATAATTTAATTTCATTTATCTTGACTCCCTACAATGGAAAATAAGGACACGGCAAATAAGAGGCAAAACATGTCTTTTTAACAAACGATTGAATCTGCTTGTCGTTTTAATAAAAAAAATATTTATATCATATCTTCATAAACCCAAGGGAAACAGTTAATTTCGAATAAAAAAATATTTGCTTTTGGTGCTATTTTAATATTTATTGCTGGATTCCTTATCTCCCTGCCTAATGCTTAGGGGATTTATTATACCCGAAGCGAATTTAGCACATTTCTCGCTTTCTCGCTTTCTTGCTGTCTTGAATTGTGCGTTTACCTATATATCAATTTGACGAAGGGAAATTCTGAAGCATGAATGGTGGCTTTCGCAGATTTTTCTAAATACGATGCTCCTTGAATTGAATACAAATTTGCATTTGAATTCATAATACGTAAGGAATTTCCCATTTGCATATTATTAATGGCGTTATCCCCGAGGAATAGGCTCCAGCTATGACATTATTCCCCCAGACGCCAGACGGGTATTGGCGATAGGATATAAATGCATGCAAACCATTGTTGTCTTGCCATGTGAGGATGATGAAGCTTACACGCCCCACCATGCCATTTGCCACGACAGTCACGTGGACTATAAGTCTATAAAAGAGAATTCCATGGTCCTTATATGCTTGTTCATGTTGAAGAAACCTCAAAAGCGCTCCACTGAAGTTCCACAATTGCCTTCAATTATATTGTGCTTCGTGTGGTGGAAGCTTTTGCTTTTAATGGAATGATAGGGAAAGAGAATCAGAGTCATGTGCTAAAAGATATCTATAGCCAATATGTATACATTATATGCTTTGATGTCTTCACGAAACGAAGCGTCTTTCACTTTTATTCGGTTGAGGAAAGCATATTTACTTATTATGTATTTTTATTCTTTTTCGGAGGCATTTTCCTTTTTCTTCTATAACGACAAAAGGAATGTTTCTATGGTGTCTCGTTAAACCTTAAAGGCTTAAAGAAATGATATGTATTTTTCTTCTTATTTTTTTTTTCGTTAGGAGACAGAGATCATTTATTTTTCAGTAGACAACGGTGACGATGACATAGGAGACTCTTTGAGTGAAATCTCATATTCTACGAACAAGGTGAAGATAGAGACGAACGACCTTAAGAAATTTAGGATAGAGGAATAGGTCATGAGGTTTGTCAAAGGTGGCACATAAAAACGTAGGGAGAGTTGTGAAATTATGTCATTTTTATAGACATATGGAAATGTCGGTGAATTATGAATTATTTACCACGTTTTGACTGTTTGGTTTTTCGTCTCAGAAGTGTTTTGAGTTGAGAGACGAAGAGATGGACCCATTTTAGCTTGTTTGTGGGACAGTTACACAAAAGTATGAAAAAGGTATGAATTTGACATTGTGGAAGGTAATATTAGGTACTGTCAACCAAATAATACTGTTTTCGATTACAGTCGATAAATTGCTAGGATCTACTTCAGTCGTTCGAAAATTGAAGGTCTGAAATGTAAGAACTCAATCAACCAACTTTTAATTCTTGTCCTATGCAAGATGCCATCACTATCTTGAGTCCTCTAATCGTTAAACCGAGTCATCAAATTGATCTTTGTGTCAAGTGTTTTTTTAAGAGCTTGGGAACTTTTAAACATTTCTAGAGGACCAAAAGCTTGATGAAATGAATCTTAAATAAATCTTGTAGATGTCCGCAGTTACAAAATCAATGGCCTTATGTAATCAATGGTGGATTGAATGGTTCAAGTGATGATGGCTTGTCGACATAAACAAAAAACATTGCATAAAAAGTAATTGCGAGGTGTTAAATCGCTCGAACGAGGTTGAAGCTTTGTATATGGAATTTATAGTACTTTCACGCTCGAGAATTTATGGTTGGACAGTCGTCCCGTCTTGGCGCTGTCAGTTTTTCTATATACAAGATTTTAGTTCTGTATCGCGTTCCGGACGTCGCTGTCGTCGATTCACGAGGCTGCAACTACTATAAATTCCATATACAAAGGTTGAAGTTGCACAGTCTTGTTGAGTGAGCAAGTGTTGTTAAGATGTTTAATATTTGGAAACTTAAAATGGTGAAAATGGGTGGATAATGCTACGCTGGTTATTCGTTAATGGGAATTTCTTCGATCCATATAACCACAAAATGGACGAATGCTAGCTCACGAACTCCACGTAAGATTTTATGAATTTTAAATTAAATTGCCACAGCTTGTTTGCCATGTTCTGGCAATAAACAATTTATGATAAAATCCCAAACCTTATTAAAAAGAAAAGACCACACATTTTTATACTTTCAGCTGTCAAACCACAGGTAACAACCATATAAACATCGCATCCAATTAAACAAAAGCACCCTTAAGTTTCCTATGACCATGAAAGAGAAACAATTTCTTTTCTTAAAATATCAATGTCGCGGTCGTGTTTTGGAAAACATTCACATCTTGGTACAGTTTTATGGTATCAAAACGGTGCAATCCAGAGATAATTAGGGCAACGAGTGAGACTGCTCGTGGCTGCCATTTTTACTACTACTACAACTGATACAGTTCATAGAGTTCCCGTCGATGTTCCTGTTTCATCAGCGCCACAGCCAGTCAGGACCTCTTTCAGCAAGTTCTACTATTTACCTCGACTGTTGGCATCCCAAGGCTTCGAAAGTCCTGGTCTACGCCATTTTTCCAGCGCAAATTTTATTTGCCGCTTTGTCACCTCCCAACAGTTCAGGAGTGCATATTAGTAGATACGTTTTTCTTTGTAGAGTGTTTAGCCTGCTCTTTAACCGTTGATACGAAAATTTGTGTGGTCTTGCAACATGCTCCAATATTGCCAAGCTTCTAAAGTCTTTCGCGGTCATAAGAACGACACATTTTGTTTGACGAGGAGTTTTAGCAACCACATTCAAAGAACAGAGCGGAATTGCAATGAAGGATACGCCTTAGCTATGAAATTTCATCATCAATTCTAACTTTGGTTTCCAAATTATCTTTTTTGCGGGATTTATCACTTATGGAACTTGGATTAATGATTCTTAAAGCTATGCTTATGGTATGAGGTGCAGTTTTCAGTAAAAAGACATCGTTTTTTCGATTTTAGTTAGCTAAAATTTTAACTTTACTATAAAAAAATTGAAGATATATATGCTATACATGATGTTAGGGAAAAATGTTTGGGATTTTATTTTCAACAAATAACTAGAACATTGTATACAGCTTAAATAACAATTGGATAAATTAAGTCGCCCAAACTGACCAAAGGTCGTATTTGCTTCGTACTCCATGATCGTTTTTGAAAAGAGATGTGGCCTAATTCAGGGCTATTAGAAAAATCGAAAAGAGGTACCAGATTCGATCCCCTTAATTTTCGTTATTTCGATTAACGAAAAGGAGTAGATTCTTATGAAATGACAAATGAGGCAGGAATGTACTTTCTGGGATTTCGCTATGCGGGATTTTAATTCGAGTCTTTCGACCCCAACCCCGAAATAACGATGTAGACCTAACGTTACTGAAAGTATTTCGATAAACTGAAAACCAAGCCGATGAGAATGACATAGATTGAGCAAATTTGGTCGATTTCTTTTTTTTTTTTTATAAATAACTAGCAAAACCCCTGTCCGCTTCGCAGGGCTTCGGCCCACAACGGTTCGGAAATAAGAGATGGGCAGGATGAAGAATACGGTAATCGATGGATAGGCAGAAATGAACAATATTCTTAGAAAAATTATGCCTGTATTTGCTAATCTGATGAATAATCTATTCGTTTTTCATTTCTTTTACATAATTTTTTTAGTTAAGCCTCTTCAGGATTGCACAATGTTATAAATTTTCTTAAAGCCAACAATTATTGGGATATTATAAAGTGCTGCAATAAAAATATTGACAAAAAAAAACTAAATTCGATGATCTAAGCTGTTTTAGATTTTCTCAAGTATTATAAAATGTATGGGTTTTTGTTTATCAATGAGATTTTATTTGCTAATTTTTTTGTTCATAAGGTAAAAATATGTAAAATATGTTCCTTACGCATTATTTGAAAAAAAAAAAAAAAATATCTTAAAGACAACACTTTGCTCGGGCAAGAAAAATTGAACACCACTTAAATACAAAGTTAGTCTTTTTTTTTGTGATCGTCAAAAAGTGAAAAAGTAACTATGTCTTAGAAGGATTATTTTCTAAGAATATGACCAAGAATCACATCTCAAAGTATATGGCAGACAAATTAGAGGATACCACATATTTTTAAAGATTGACCTTGCGTCTTATTTATTTTTCAGGGAATTTAAGTCGAACAGGAAACTAAGGACGTATGCCATTGACTTCTTCACGGCTAGTGTTGTAGTACTGTAAAGTTTAAGTTGATTGATGTCCCGAAACATAGTAATGCTCATACCATCAGAGTTAAAAAATGTGGAGGCAGTCCTGGTACATAAATGCATCAATGCAAAAAATTCAAAAACTGCGTCTCGTTGTAAAATTTACTACATCGTTTTCATTTATAGTTGTGTCAAACCACTCAAACGACTTGTGGGCAAAAAATTATGCATTTATTTGTCTACTTCAAAATGAATTGTTGCATCGACTTTAGAAAGACTTTGATCTGTACCAGCCATTATTTCACTTCAACTTAATGCTTCAATGCACGGAAAGACATCTTTAATCAACTCATTCCGTGGATTTGCATTTCAATAAAAATTGTTCGGAAGTGAAATTCGGCCTTCAGAATAAAGTGAAATTATTCCATTTCCAATGCGCAATAGTGTCCGTGGATTAGTGGTTAGGTGCGTTGGCTGCTAAGCAGAACGTCGTGGGTTCGAGACCTACTCGTGCCAAAGTTCTTTATTTCATCTTTCTCGGCATTGCCTTTTGCGAAGAACTGGCAAAACTTCCAAGAGTATCAAGAGTATCAAAAAGTGCTTTTCAACTTTGCCGTTCGAAATCGGCGTTAAATGGAAAGTGCCCTTATTTCTTCACACGCACCCAGAGAATTATTGATGAGAGTAAGCCACTTAGGCCTTGGCTCTTCAAGATCTGTCGCGCCACTCTCTCTTTAATGTCCAATAATTGACCAATGTAAGTTTCCTGAAATAGAAGTTTTTAAACGACTCTATTCGTCTGCAGCAGTTGACCGTGGTATAATCGACAAAATTTGTATTCAGAAACGAAAAAATTCAGAGCTCCAAATCCTTTAAGTTGCGGTTAAAGGCTTCAAGTAAATTTTTGAGCGCAATGTGCTCTCATCCCACACAAATATTCGGCCATTACCAACTTTTTTGAAATATTGTAATGTCAGTTTTATGTCTGATAATGTGGTGCTGCGTTGAATTCTTTTTGCATAATTGTTAATGCCGTGTCTAGAGACCTATATGACGTACTACAATGGCTGTGTCATCAGCAACAGTAAAAGGTATGCCTTGTTTAAATACCCGCAGTAACTCGTTGGTGTAGAGTATGCAAAGCAGCGGTCCCAATTTCGAGCCTTGTTGAACTCCATACTTCATTTTTCCCGCTTATCACATCTTCGATTTTTACACAAAACATTCTATTAGAAAGGTATTCAACTAGCCAGTCTGTCATTGGCCGATACGTTGTAGAGCATTTATCAGATATGAGTGATCAAGAGTATCGAAAGCCTTACTAGAGTCCATGAAAACTACTAGCACGTGATGACATTTATCCAGACTCTCATTAACACAGTTTGCAAATTCCCCCATTAATTTCCGGGTGCTTTTGTTTTTTTTTGGAATCCGTATTGGCTGTGATGAATCAAAGAATGCTTTTCAATGAAATCTTGCAGTCTTCTAACAATAACTTCTTCCATGTACTTTTCTAAAACTGCCACCCTTATAAATAGGCCTTACAACGGCTGTTTTAAGTACTGAAGGAATTAATGAATTCGTGAGAGTTTTATTGATTAACTTGCTCAAAATAGGAGCAAAAACTTGGTTCTTGATATCAATTGCTCTTATTCCAACTATTCCCGGCGATTTATCTGCGCTAAGAGATTTTATGACGTTGTCTCATTGATGTTTGTAGCATAGACGAAGATTGAATTATGTACAATGATGTTCGCGTATTATTTTCACTGTCTGGGAAGAAATGCATCTTACTATGCAGTTTTCTATACATACACTCAATATATTCATCATCTAGCACAACTTTCCAATCTTCTTCTTGAATAAACTGGTTTACTTTCGAATTGCAGACATATTTTGAAACCATTTTTTATTTGTTACTTTTATGTAATTTGATAATTGAATTATGTATCGTCGCTGAACTAGTGTACAATGCAGGGAATGACAATTTGATGTAGAGGATGCAATATAGGGTGACGGTAGCCTAAGTTAAACGCAAACAAAAAATGTGACTAAGCAAGAATTGGAGCTTGTTTCAACAGCGGCAGTCGTTTATTGATTTATGAATTTTTATTATTATACCAGTTATCAACAATAAAAAATATTGAATCTGATTTGAAGAGAAAACCTTTTCAAAATTGTTAGGAAAATTAAATGTTTATGGTTAATGAATAAATTACATAATATTGTTAAATATTTTTTGTAGGGACTGTAATGGAAATGGAAAATTCAAAAAAACTTTCAAGCTTCGGTTGGCTTTTATCATAAAACAATTGCAGGTGAATAATATAAAAACCCGCGATATTTTCATCAGAAAGCAGAGAGTTTGTTGCTAACAAAAAATAAAAAAAAATTAAAAATTTAAACCAAACTTTACGGTTTTCAATTAAATTTTTATCTCCCTATAACCAAAAAATGTTTTACGACCTTAATCCATCAAAGGTACGCATTAATCTGCTTCTGCTTCTATACTGAAAGCTGAAAATTGAATTTCAAAAGAACAAAGTGAATTTATAATTCCTGCGTCGTGTCGCTTCGTTTCCGTCGACAACAACGACCGACTAAAATGTCGAAGTTATTATCCTTGTGGTTGTGAATAGTCCTATGGGAGCATTCTGTTATTGGTTGTGAAATGTTGGTCATAAATTTGAATGTAGGTATGTACATATACATTCCAAAGCAGAGCCAGCCAGCACCGTGGTGATAAAAACCCTTGGATTTTATGGATACTTATATTCGGTTTTGCCTTCAATCTATGCTCTTTCAAAGGAACTGCCAATTCTCATGGTATATACTATCGTATACCAATACATGGAAACAAACTTGATTAAGGCGCTTTAGTCCGTATCGTATTGATGGTTTTGAGATGGACGTGACATACAATTGGCAATCGGCTTTCCCTTTCATTAACTTTTCACCAAGAAAAGAAGCTTATGTGAGTTAAGCTCTTTTTCGCAAAATTTACTCTGGCTGTATTACAGCGTATTTGCAAGGAGTGACGAGAACAAAACTTTGTATGCATACATTGTCATGTATAATGTGCTGGGTAATATTCTGGAAATTATAAGTGCTTCATAAAAATAAAACAAATTGATTTGGTTTAGTTATTAATTACTATCATACACCTTTTTGCTATTGGGTGAAATGTGGCATTGGGATACTAAAGTAAAATATATTCCCTAATTTTGTCATTAGCACCATTGAGTCAACACCTGCAGCGTCTTAGAAATTTGACATTCAGAAAATTTTCGGATTCCTTGAAATAAAACAAGACGATTACTGTGATTTCCATTAATCACTATTGAACCTCTCTGAAAAGTGAAGAAATATCAGTAAGTAGGTAACTTTTTGATATAACGCTTTTTCTTCTGAATTTACGTTTTTCGATGTTTACAATTCTCTGAATTCAGTTGATGGTTTCCAGGAATAGATGGATAACAACAACGAATCCATTTTAGCCCCTAAACTATAATAACAGACCCTATTGAATTTACGTGTCTTCTTTTCTTTCATCGTTTATCCTTGAAAATGAACCTTCACAGACAGATCGTGAAGAATCGGTGCGATAGGTTTCCCGACTGTCATTTGATAGCAAGAAATCCTACCTTTTCGTCACTCAAAGTTATGAGAATTTTGGAGATTGAAATAAAATACCTTTTCTTTTAACAGACCTGAATTAGAATATACCGTTTTTCAAAAACAGAAATTTTATGGGACACCAAACGCTGAGAATCATACAGAACAAAACATTACAATTCTTCGTTCAAATATTTCTATGTAAGCAGTCGCTTTTTTTGGGAAATCAGTCAGTTCCAGATTGTTCATGATAGAGAGAGGACACGTCGATTGCTTAGATCCAATTTAATGTCATATCGGTTTTTAAATTAATTTTTGGCTAGGAAAATAAGAGAGGACATTTTACAGTCTTTTTTTTTAAACTAACTTTTTATTTTACTATACGTTTCACGTATTCAGACGAGTTCGGCACTCCGATCCAAATATAACCACCGTTGGAGGTGGGATTAAATGGAATACTTTGAACGAAGTTATATTTTGCATTGTTCTTTATGATTCTCAGCTTTTGGCGTCTCATAATATTTCTATTTTTCAAAAAGTGAGCTGCTAGAAAAATCGAAAATGGTACCAGATTTCGATCTCCTGAGTACTCATAACCTCGAATGACAAAAATAGTCTTGACAAATGTAGGTTTTCTTACGGTCAAATGACATTCGGGCAAAAAGTACTTGCCGTTCTTGTAGATCTCATTACTTTTGGTGGCTGACTTTTTATACAGTGTTTTTCGCTCATAAGAGAACTTGGCTCTATTTTTACATTTTAGGTTTTTGCTCTGATTTCACATCTTTTTGCAAAGTTTTTTTTTTTTTATGGAATGAAAGCATGAACCTCGAAAAACACTAAATCAGGTAGCAATTTGCAAACTTTAACAATATAATTGATCTGCCAATTTATGAATAAATAATAGGTAGGTTAGATGTTGTAAACTCACTTAGACCCCAAGGATATATTGTGAAACCACACCCCTTAATGGAAATAGAATTTGTTCTCATTTTTTTTTCATGTCATTCAACCAAAACCTTACAAGAATTCAAAATTTCAACATCCTATGTCCGATTTGAGATAGTGAGCGGAAACCACGCCCCTAAATGAAATTTAAATATGTACTTATATTTTTCCTTAAATTCAACCTAAACCCAATACGAATCCCGAATTTAAACATCCTACGACCATTTTAAAAGAAAGTGGGCGGATACCACGCCCCCTGAATGAAAAAATGAAATGTTCGATGTTTTACTTTGTATACACTCGAAAACTTCCCATTGTACCAAATTTCTGACATTGCTGGAAGTGCTTCATAATTTTGATGATCAGTCAGTCAGTGAATCAGTCAGTCAATTTTTAATTTTTACTGTTCAATATCTCACAAAATTATTTTTATTACAGGGCCTTTGTCTTCGTGAAGTCAACACGTAATTCAAATTTGAAGCTTCTACCTCTATGGGTTCAAAAGTTATGGGGGGTTAAGAATGTTCTTGAGTTCGTTCCTGTAAGGCCCTCCGCACACGAAGCAACTGTTTTGCGACTAGAATCGCAAATCAGTTGTTCAAGCAACTTTGTATATGAAGCTCTATAGGAGAGCCCCCACAGTCGACTGAAATGAAACCGGTTTGCAATCGGTTTCCAACTAGTCGCACGCAACTGATTTTGTAGGTCGAATTTGAGTTGCTTAAGCAACTTTTTTGTTTTTGTAATTAAAATTATGATATTAAATGTATATAAAAATAAATGTGTTTGTTTTGTTTGTATGTCTGGTATGGACTTCTAAACGGCCCAACAGATATTTATGAATTTGGTTTGTTGTATTTTTGGAATTTGTTTCGCATTGAAAAAACCATACGGAAGAGTCGGAAAACTGGAAATCTGTATATATATATAAAAATGGATGTGTGTTTGTTTGTATGTCTCTTATACACTCTGAAATGGCCCAACAGATATTTGTGATTTCTGTGAAAAAAAAAGTTGGAAAAAGTTCATGGAAGAGTGGGAAAACTGGAAAAACCAAACAAAGGTCGGAAATTAGATTTTTTTTGCTTGGAATTTTTTGGTTCAAAATGGGTTTTTGAATTGAAAATAGAAAGTTCTTGAAGAAAAACTGGGAAAACTCATTGGTTTTCAAATGGAAAATTGCATGAAATTGTGGATGCATTGGTTTTCAAGTGGAAAACTGGAAAATTTCAAAAGGAAAACTAATAAATTTCAAAATGGGTTTTCGAACGGAACTCGGAAAACGCATTGGTTTTCAAAGGGAAAAATTCAAATGAAAAACTGGAAAATTTCAAAACGAGTTTGGTTTTCAAGTGGAAAACTGGGGAATTTCAAAATGGGCTTTCGAACGAGAAACTGGAAAATTTCGATGTTTTCAAATGGAAAATAGAAAGTTCTTGATGAAAAAATCGGAAAATTCATTGGTTTTCAAAGGGAAAAATGAATAATTTTGTATTGTTAGCTCGAAAAACTCTGCGAGAGCACGACGAACTTAAAGATCTAAAATCAAGTTTTTGCATAGAATTTTAGTTGCATTATTGGTATGTTTGTATATCCTTTAGGGACTCTTAATCCGCTCAATCCTCAATGCATTTCTTATAAAACTTTCACTGTAGGTTTAGCCTTAATAAAAAAAAATTTGGGAAAGTCTTACGAGAAAGTCAGAAAAAATGGGAAATTTGATTTTTGTGAAATAGTCAAAACACACCGGAAGAACGAAAATTTGTGGAATTTTCAACGAATTTTAAAATAATGAATGAGGGGTAGCGAGACGAAGCTCGCAGGGTCGGCTAGTATGATATACGTTATGATACATAGACGTAAATTTGGTTTCTTGCGTGTTCTTTTTGTTCCAGAATCGCTTATCAAATAGAAAAATAGAAAGTTCTTGATGGAAAAATCCGCAAAACTCATTAGAGTTGTAGGTGCTTTGATTTTCAAATGAAATATTGTTGATATAAGACCGCGAATTTTAGGTGCATTCGTTGGTGGAAAACTCGAAAAAATTAAAAAAAAGAGTGAATCATTTGATGGTTGATTACATTTAAGATTTTGATTATGTAAAGGTTAAGGATATTGGAAAGTTATGTGGTTTTTAATCATTCAAGGAGTATATCTCAAGAAGCTTAATTGGGATGAAAATAGCTTGGTTTGTTTGTTAGGAGCTAAAGTTGGTTTTACCAATTCCCAGTAAGTCTCCTTTGACATCCGGTAAAATGCAGTGAACTTGGCATTCGTTTCATATAAATGTTTTGCTGCCATAGAAAGTCTGCATTTCAAAATTTTCTGTATTTATGGATGGGTCCAGTGTTTTCTTCGTACAAGTATTTTTTGTCTACAGTACTAATAATAGTCAATTAAATCCTATAAAAATTTGTGAAAAAGCAAAATTAAAACACACGTCCTACTCATTCAACTATAAATTGGTCACAAATCGGTCGTACTAGTTATAAAACAGTTGCTTGAGCAACTGATTTGCGACTCTAGTTCCAAAAAAGTTGCTTCGTGTGCGGAGGGCCTAAAAAGCGAGTAGTGCTAGAACTTGGCTGGACACTATCGTGCCCTTAAAAACAATCTATTTTATCAGAGCAGTTTCGTTCCAAATGTAAGAATATTTTCCTGAGATATTGAAGTATCCGTAAATAATCAATTTTTCCTAATTTTGAAATGCTCACTCTCGCTAGTGTAAAAAATATGAAATGTCGACTGTTCCATTTCATTTAAAAGTCATTAATTGCTAGGAAAAAATAAATATTTATGTACCAAGATATTTCGATAATTTTTTAATTAAAGACCAACGAAAGTTTAAGTGAATCTAATAGTAAAACATAATTTTTCGACAAACAATACCACAAAAAAAATATAACCACAGGCCGTAAGCAATACAATAGTCTCATGATGTCTGACTTCGCTTTCCCTCTACCAACCATCTTGATTTGCACTTATTTAACGCAACAATAAATCGAGTTAAAAGCTTGGCAATTAAAATCTTTTCGTTAAACATAAACCCACAACACCCAACCCAACACAACACCCAACCCACCACACCACCCACCCACCAACCACACACACCACCAACACAACCACCACCCCCACCACACCCACACACCAACACACACCACACCAAACACAACCACCACCCAACAACCACCAACCCACCAACACCCCCCACCACCCACACCACCCACCACCAACCACCACCCACCCACCCCACCAACACCACCACAACACCCACCACCCACCCACAACCCACCCACAACCAACACCCACACCACCACAACCACCCACCACCAACAACCACCCACAACCACACCCCACAACACCCCCCACCAAAACCAACACAACCCACACCACCACCCACACCAACCACACAACCCCACCACCACAACCACCCCAACAACACCACACACCCCCACCACACCCAACACACCACCCCAACACCACACAACCACACCAACCCACACACCACCACCAACCAACCAAACCACACACCAACACAACACCAACCCACCCCCACCCACACAAACACCAACCCCAACCACACCAAACCCACCACCAACCCAACACCAACACACACCCACAACACCCACACAACACACAACCACCCCACACCCACCCAACAAACCACCCACCCCCCCACCCCACCACCACACCCAACACACAACACCAAACCCACAACCACCCACACCCCACACCCACACAAACACCACCCCACACACCACCACAACCCCACAACAAACACCACCACCAACCCCACCCACAACAAACCCACCAACCACACACAACCACACCCAACCCACACCACACCAACACACCCACACCACCAACACCCCCCCACCACACCACCCCAACCACACCACACACCAAACCCACAACCACACCCCACACAACCACCACCACACCCCCACCCCCAACACCACACCCACACCAACACCCCACACAACACAAACACACAACCCACCACACCCACACCAAACCCCCACACAACCCACCAACACCCCAACACACCCCACCCAACCCCACCACCCCACCACAACCCCACCCCCCACACACCACAACCACCCCACCCCACCCCCCAACACCCACACACCACAAACCACACCCCAACCCCCCACCACAACCACACAACCACCCACCAACACCCCCACCCACACCACCACAACCACAACACCACCAACACCCCACCAAACACACCCACCAACCCCCCACAACCACCCACACCCACAACCCAACCACCCACACCCCACACCCCACCAACACCACCACCCACACAACACCACCCACCCACACCCCACACAACCCACAACCACCACCAAACCAACACCCACCCCACCAACACAACCCACACCACACCCCACACCACAACACCCACCCACACCACAACACCCCAACCCCACCACCCCACCCACCCCAACAAACCAACACCACCACCCCCAACAACCCACACCCACACCACACCACCCACCACAACACAACCACACCCAAACCACCAAACCCATAACCCCCCATTCTGCATATACATGCAAAATTTACACACACTCTCATGAAAAAAAAAGAAAAATCAGAAAATATACCTAATTGCCATAACAAGAGATTAAATGAGTGGATGAGTAGAGAAAGATAAATAGAGCAACCCAATGCCTGCCATTCAAGAGCTAGTTTTCTATCTACCACTCGTCGGTCGTAACTACAATCCTTGTCTACAATGTACCTGTGTATTTGTAGCCATTTAAATGGCATGCACATAGCATAGTGGAGCCGAGGCTGTACTGCTATGTGTATAAAAGTGCAGGAGGCGCAATGACTTTCTTGCACAAGGCATAACGGTATATGAGGGGTGAAAGCATGAGTGCAGGTGGAATTATCTTTGGCAATGAGGCATGTGGGCCGTTAAAAAAAATAGGTCGACATTATTTGCTGAAGTATTAACCCTGAAATATAAAAATCAATTTCACTCGACCTTTGCACACACAAATTTCACTTCCATTGCAAAGAAGGATTTTTTTTTTAGAGCTCGGTAGCACAGTCGGTTATTTTTTTTTATCATTTCAACGATAGATTGGCTAACTTGTAGATAGAATTTATTTTTTATGCGAAATCTGACTCATCACATTTTTTTTCAGCATACCTACCCACAGTATGTGCGAGTGGCTTGCATTTGGGTAATGTCCCATATCCTTGCTTGATATCATTTGGTGATATGGAAAATTTATGTTTAAAATTTTGACTATGAATTCAAATTAGTTGAATTTCGTGTGAAAAGGGGTTGTGAAAGTTGCTTGGTTGAAAAGGTAGAATTCAGGATTTTTTGCTGAGTTGAAAAGTGTGTTGCTCCTCGATGCTGAAAGCTTGGAGTGCTTGAGAGCGAGTTAATGAAGTTTACATGTTAAATGCAAATTCTTTTAAGAGTTTAAGTGGCAGTCTAATGTGAGATTATCATTTGAAATTGAATAAATGAGTAGGTACAGATTCGTAAAAAGGCAAAAGAGCTGGAAACTTTTTTGCTGGGATTAAAACTCTCGTTATGATTATATCTCTAGAGATATTTGTCATTCAATAAATAAATCTGGAAATACTCAGATATTAATATTTGAACGTTAAAAAGTCTGAGGGCTTTGTACTAGGTATAGAACTTAAAACCCATGCTATGCTCAAGAGCATTGTGATTCGATGTAAGAAGATAAATGATGATTGTTTGCTTTTGCAGTTTTAAAAACTGGAAACTCCTTGAATTATTCTTGAACATTCAGCCACAATGAAAGTGCATTCATGCATACAAATGTTCGGGTTGGATACCACATGATTTAAAATCTGTAAAAAAAGTTCTTTCTGCAGAAAAAAAATCTCCAAAAAACAAAAAGGATATATTTTTTGATCCACTATGAATTTGCTCATTTTATATGCAATAATCATCAGTTACCGACAAGTAAATTTCAGTTTCCAACGTCCACCTTTTCGCCGACTAGGAAACATCATAAAACAAATAATAGTTATAAACAAATCAGTTGCTAACCGAATAGAACTAGAAGCAAATCAGTTGCTCCGAACTCCGGCATACATCAATCAGTTGCCAAACGACTGCCGCCGCCGCTGGGTAGCATCGAAGACAGACAATTTATTGATGGCCAGCTTCTAGTAGCGTTTGGATTTCATTGCAATTACAATGCACTTTTTTCCAAATATTAAAATCTACTGCATCACTGCACTGCTCTGTATATTGGAAATCTTCTGCGATTATTCTAAATTTGAGTTATGAACAGTTGTTCATAGCAATTATTCTAGAACAATGTTTCAAACTGTAAACATTAAAAAAAGTTTGTTTTAATTTCATGCAAGCAAATTGTATTGTCGTTGCGTTCTGTAATGATTGTTTAATTTTCTTATTCTTTTCTCATTCCACTGCTACAATGTGATGGTAGGTAGAAATGCCTGTCCCACTTCCGTGTAGGACACAATTAGCGCTGAGTGCGCCGTTTTGATACCATACCTCATAAGATGCTAAAAAGATTTGGATGAGTTTGGAAGGATGTATTTTTCGCACTTCACTATGGCCTATTGTGGGGGCGCTAAAGATAATTTGTGTTATTGAGGGATGAGATCATGTCTTTAATCCTGAATCCTGAGAGTTCCTCAATACCGTTGAAAAATTCTTTACCTAAGTGGAGTGCTCTTTTCATAGCCAAGGCTGGGCAATGGCAGAGAAAGTGTGGGACCTTTTTCTTTTCATTCTGGTCCTCATAGCTACAACAGAAGGAGTTATGTTGTATACCCAATTTTGCCGCATGCTCCCCTACAGGCCAATGCCCTGTGCAGGTAGCGACAATCCTGGCTATGTCATGAATTGGTTTGCAAATTTAATTGATTGATTTTGGTTTGTTATAGGCTGGCCAAATTTTCCTAGATATAACGCAAATCGTTATACTATTTCCAACTATGATTCGCTTCTGATGTGTATTTGGTCAGGATATAGACCTTCACAACTATAAGAGGAGCATATACTCTCATGGCCAATGAGTGCACTGAACCAAAAACGGCAGTCATATTGATAATTTTGTGCTTTGAATTGAATATTTTGTTGTCAATTTACAACCAATGACCGACGTATTCAATATGATAATTTAAGATTTTCAATTTAATGGCGTCATCAAGAAATTGTTGATTCGAAAACCTGGGTTGTCACATTGATGATTTGCGTTATCAAAAGGTAAACTATAGTCGTCATATTGAAAACTATAGTAGTCTCATTTAACATGGTAGTAGTCATTACGAAAATCCAAGTTATCAAATTGAAAACTACGGTAATCAAATTGAAAATAGTTGTTGAAAAATGAATATCGCTGTTATCAACTTGAAAACAAAGGTTGCCAATATGAAAACCATGATTTTCTGTGGTTTTCAATATTACAACCACTTTTAAATTGAGTTTTTTATTTGATTTTCGTGGTTTTAAATTCTTAGAATGCTGCTTCGGCTGCGAAAAATATCACAGTGGTTCAACAGCAATAAAAAAAATCTCATTCTCTCTTTGTTTTCAATCTAAGGGATGCTCTCGTGTCCAGGAAACCATGAATGCACTCTTATACTTACTTCTTCCAAATTTATGAGTCATTCCTTTCATTCTGAAATATAAACTTTAAGAACTGTTTAAAAATGAATTAGATTCAATATTTTGAAAACATTTTATTTGAATAAATGTGAAATTTAAATTTGTAACAAAAAGTTAAATACTTAAGTAAATTATAATATAGATCAATATATGAACAAAAAGTAAAAAAGTTGACTGCTGATAGGCCAATAACATTTCTCCATTTTGTAATATATTGTTTGATCGCCGCCGCCGGCCGGCCGATTTGCACATCTTTCTAGAGCTCTTAATGCCAATTCTTCGTTCTGTTAATGAAAATTAAGGGAAAAACTGTAAACTTAAAGATACTAAAGTAAATATACAATATTAAGCTAACGCAAAACGAATTCTCAATCTTCATTATTTGTATTATAATATGCTTACACATACATACCTTAAAATATCGGAGATAATTGTTTCCTTATAAAGACATTAATTTCATTAAGTATAAACACACAACTTAAAAAGAAAAGAAATGTTTTCAAAAGGTAGTATGCACTTTCAAGCCTCTTTATTTTATATACAAAAAGTTAAAGTCTTATAAGAAATATAATATTTTCACGTTAGATAGTTTTTTTTTTATATTAATCTCACACAGAACTTTTTACGTCCGATAAACGCGGCTACCGACTGCTAACTCATGACATCATGTTCATTTGAAAATAACATTAGTTTTCAAATTGACAACACTATTGTTGTATTTGATTAACATAGTTTTCAATGTGATAACTTTAAATTAACAATCATCGTATTGATAACCAAAATATTCTACTTGATTATTCCAGTTGTTAAAACGACAACTCTGATTTTTAAACTAGATACAGGAAATTGAAAATTTCAAATTGTCCCATTTACTATCAAGTTTTAAGATTTTGAGACGACTTTTGAAAATTTACATCACATTGACAATTTTTTCCATCAATATTACAATTTACGGTTAACAACCAGTAATTGTCAATATGACAACGGTTATTTTTTTCAGTGTGGTGAAGGGCTGATCCTTGCCTAGCTAGCTCATCTGTCTTCTCAATTCCCTCATAGCCCCTTTGGCCCGGTATCCA
>CAKKXW010000001.1:42817675-42964168 GCA_920937365.1 Sphaerophoria rueppellii
ATCAGAGTGACGCTCAATAGCTTTAATAGCTTCCTGACTGTCTGTACAGCTACATTTTGGTTCTGTCGGATATTTTTAAGGGCTAAGGAAGCTTGATCCTGAAAGAGGGAGATCCTCTAAACTGCGCCAACTATAGAAGAATGAGTCTACTAAACATCGCCTACAAGATCCTCTCTGCCGTAATATGTGAACGTCTGAAGCCTTTCGTCAACAATCTGATTGGTCCTTATCAATGTGGCTTCAGGCCAGGAAAGTCAACCATCGACCAAATTTTCACGTTGCGGCAGATCCTGGAAAAGACCTATGAACTCCAAATCGATACCCACCAGCTTTTCATCGATTTTAAGGCCGCGTATGACAGCATCTACAGAGACGAACTGTACAAAGCTATGTCTAGTTTTGGCGTCCCTGTCAAGCTCGTTCGCTTGTGCTAAATGACGATGGAGAACTCACGCTGCTCCATAAAGGTTGGCAACGAGCTTACGGAATCTTTCGACGTCAAAAAAGGATTCAGACAAGGCGATGCACTGTCATGCGATTTCCTTAACATCGTTCTTGAGAAGATAGTGCAGAACTCCAACGTCAACACCAGAGGCACTATCTTCCAAAAATCTGTTCAACTTCTCGCGTACGCCGATTATATTGATAAAATGGGAAGAACACAGCGTGATGTCAATGGTGCCTTTGTGAGAATTGAAACAGAAGCGGCAAAAATGGGTTTAGCGGTAAATGCGGGAAAAACGAAGTATATGCTGTCTTCGAGGAAGGACACCCAACACCGACGGCTCGGGCAGAACGTTACAATAGACACATACAACTTCGAGGTAGTAGAGGAGTTTGTCTACCTAGGCTCCGCTATAAACACGGGCAATAACACCAGCGCCGAGATCAGACGAAGAATAACTCTTGCTAATCGCTGTTTCTTTGGGCTAAGAAAGCTATTGAGTGGAAAAGCCCTCTCTAGAGCAACTAAGGTAAAAGTGTACAACACACTCATCATCCCAGTCCTGCTGTATGGTGCAGAAGCATGGACCCTGACAAAATCGGATGAAAGTGCCTTAGGCTGTTTCGAGAGGAAAGTTCTTCGGGTCATCTTTGGTCCCGTGTGCATTGAAAGGGAATGGCGAAGAAGATACAACAGCGAACTTTACGGGTTGTACAACGACATGGACCTAGCCAGAAGGGTCAAGGTCCAGAGACTCAGATGGCTCGGTCATTTAGTCGCGACTCAGGTGGCGCACTCAAGTGGAAGAGGACCTCAATCAACTTGGAGTGCAAAACTGGAGACGACTAGCTAAGGATCGAACTAGCTGGCGGAGCCTGTTGATTGAGGCCCAAGTCCACAACGGACTGTAGCGCCACCTTAAGTAAGTAAGTAAGGATAAACATTTTTACACAACAATTGTCAACTTTTTATCAGTGAAACAAACAAACAAACAAAACAAGGAAGCTTGTCTTTCCTTATCGTTAACACTTCTGCCTGGAATACATTGGCCCAAATCAGAAAGTCTATTAGATTTTGAAATCTTAAGAGATTCACAGAAGACACCTGTACCTACACCGCATTCCATCTTTGAACCATCCGTGAAGATAGTAGTGTCGAAGTCTTCCGTCACATCGCCTTCCTCCCTGTCGATTCTTGACGGGAACAAGACTCTGAACTTCTTGCTGTGCCCGTAGGATCTGGTTTTCCAGCAGCCTAGTTCTTTGAGTCTCAAGACTATGCAGGACACCTGATGTTTAATAAAGCGGTCAATCGGAAGAAGGTCCAGGATGACGTTAAGTGCATCTGTTGGGCAGGACCCTAATTGCCCTTGATATTCCTACGTTAGCATTTCCCTGCACTTTTGTAAGCTTTGCTACAATGTGTTAAAGCACACGCGTCTCTCACACCATCGCCCAACACCACAATTATTACATACCCGCAGGCGATGAGCATCAGCTTATCAAGTTACAAATCAACCAAAAAGTAGCATTACCAGATAAATTTTAGCATGACGTTGTAAAATGTTGGTATTCTTTAAGGTCTCTTACTATGGAGCAGCAATTAAATTTAGAAACAGGCTTAATTTACAAGCCGTAGAAAATCTTGTTTTTTGGCCCTCTAATTTACTTCTAAAACTAAGCATTATGATTTATGAGGACTTAATTAAATGTCATTTTATATTTGTTTTGTTTAGAACGAAAAAAAAAAAACAAACACAAAAAATAAACAGAATTTTTTTTTTTGCCGAATTCTACTGCGATTTTTCGTTACACCTACTGTGATTCGCGATCTCTCAAGTCCAAACCCTAGCTACCAGCTAGTGTCAGTTGAATCCAGGAACTCAAGACGTGTACTCCGGAGCGGTAAGCATAAAAACATACTAACCGGACATATACTCTCCCACACCAGTGGTAAGGGGTCTTGTCACACAGACTAACATCGTCGTCAGAATTCGTTTTGTTGTGTCTGGTCACGGCCGTGATTTATCGGATTCGTCTGTGATGTCCAAATTTGTCCGTGATTGCCGGATTTCGTGATTGCAGGCTCTCCAAGCCTGAGATGGAAATGCGCCTCATCAATAAAAAGGAAGTTATTTTCACCCAAATTTGTTGTTTCAAGTATTTTGAAAAAAATATTTCAGGACAAGTTCTAAGAAATATGCGATTTTTAAATAAGCCGATTTGTGAAGAAAAACTAAATTGTGAAGGAATCAATTCAAAAATGATTAAAATACTATGATTTTAATTTGAAGACCACTAACTATAACTTGACAACTTTGCAATCTTGTGTATGAATAAAATGAACCTAAAAAAAAACACTTAACCACATAATGTGCTCAACGGACAATTCAAGCAATAACATAACAATTCTTAAGTTCAATTTTATATCGACACAAAAAAGTTCTCTAGTGTCAGGTAACAAAATCCTTTCTCCGACAAAGGTGTTTTTTGCTTCAAGCACTTGTCAATGGCAATTAAAAGAAAATAACAATAATAGAGAAAGGACGTTAGTATCTCCGTTTGCAGAGATCCACATTAATATAAGTACCGATAAGAGCTTTTCCGAATGGGTTTCCTCTTTTGCAGGATAAAGTTGGCATGACAACATCCCATTGTGACCATGCGAATGAAATATCTTTTGACTTGCTATTGGATTTAAGGAAACATATTTTGATATGTGTTATCAACATTACTAATGGAACACTTTGTTCGGTCTTGTAAAAAAACAATACAATGACAAGGTTTGGAATGTCTTAATACACTGAAAAAAAAAAAATGGAACTGATTTCATCAGAGAGATGTAAGGAAAACAGTTATCTAAATTCTTAAGTTTGATTTAAGACCGATTAGAACGGTTTAAAAGACAATATCTTGTCACGGTTCGAAAGCAATTACTGACAATGAGCCAGTCGGTCTTTCAGTTCCCATATACAATTTTTCTCGAACCTGTACAACTTTTCTCAAAGTGTACCCATATCCTGCAAAGCTCTTAAGAGCATCTGATTTTCATTAAATTTGAAGAAAAACACTCGTATGAAACCCATTTGTACATGTGGATGTTTTTATCTACAACAAAAAAGGGCTCACACAATACAACGAAAAGGATCTCAGGGATAGCACTTTTTTGTACAGACATAAAGTGTTCTCAGTGAGTGGCTATTCATACATACATAGGTTGAAATCTGTAGCCAGTAGGCAGTTGAAAACAAGCTATTGGCGATTTCTTTGACAGTAGCAGCTGCTCTCAAAAAACAATTTCTGTCCAGCCAAATAAATGTAAATAGATATGAGGCAATGTGGGTCTTGTCGCCTTTACAAAAGGTAGAAAAACGAAGTACCATTTAATGGGTCTGGAGATTCTAAGTGACCCTTGAAGAAGGACAATGGAGCATCAGAAAAAAGGGATACACAAAAGTTTTGTATTGTTGTCCTTTTTGTGAATTGAAAGAACCAACATTAATTTGAATTCATTTCGAAAATTAAACAAAATTTGACCAATTAATAATTGATGTCTGATAAGTAATGAAATGGGCTTTAAATTGCACGAAAAAAATGAAGTAAAACATTTCAGCTTGAAGGTCCTCAAACAAAAGTTCAATAGATTCAACATTTTTTTACAAATAAAAGTTGAAAATAAAACAAATGTAAAACATAAATATTCAACTTACACTTCAATCGCTTTGTTCCAGTTAATAATATATCCACTCAGAGCGAATGTTTCAATATGTACGACATGAATATTGCCCTTCTCTGTGCCAACGTGCAGCCATTTGCTTCCGACCGGCAAATGAATACATGTTATCCTGTAAGAGCAAAAAAAGAAAACCACATCAAGCACATACTTAAGTTGATGTTATTCAAAAATATTTGCAACTAAAATTAATAAATTTAATCAAAAAAGTTGACACATGCAATTTCCTTAGTAATCAACAAACATTAAGTGAAGAGAACGCAATTTGTGCATCCTTCACACACACACACACACATTCGAAACTGAATTTCTAAAGCTTGTTTTATACTTGATAATAATAATACATTAAAATTATGTGTACATACCTTTCCCTTTGAAATTTTAAACTTTGTACTACTTGTGGACTCTTTTGGCGTATATTCCATAAATGTAGTGTATCGTCTGCTGTGGCAGTTATAATAGCACCCTCGTTAACAAGAAATTCTATGCCAATGACAGCACAAGCCGAATCACCTTCGTGTCTAACATGTGTATCTACTCCGGGACGCCCAAGTCTGTTTTACAAATTAATGAAAATATCTAGAATTAAGGAAAATAACAGTTTCTCGGCGGGTGGTTTTGGTTATTCTTCTTTTTTCTAACGATAGGTACTTCCTTTAATATAAAAGCATTCGAATACTTGAAAGCAACATGTTGCAGGATTTATGGATTTATGTTTTTTGTTCGTAAGTAGAAATGGGTTTGGGTTGTGGGAAAAATGTAAAGGAATACTAAATATTTTAATTATCTGTGTTTGAGACAAATTTTCGTTCTTTTTTAGTTTTTAGAAGTTTTGGGAACATCGTGTTTATTCTAGACTACAGTTTGAAATTTAACAAAAAAAGCTGTTTGGACAAGCTGTACATTTAAAGTTATGTCGAATTTTAATTTAACGAAAAATAATATGAAGGTAAGTATACGCCACAGTGACCAATTAATGATAATAAAATAGAACACGGTTCTTAAGTGTGACACTCAGAAAACATTGTTTCATTCAAGAGCAGCCAGCTGAAGACCTCCAAGAAAAACTTATACCTATTCAAAAGTCTTTGAGCTGATATGATAGGGTTTGAAATAAATAAATAGAGTGGCGCAACAGCTCTTGAAGAGCCAAGGCCTAAGTGGCTTACTCTCATCAAGTATTCTCTGGGTACGTTTGAAGAATAGAGGGGACCTAGAACGCCGATTCCGAACGGCAAAGTTGAGAAGCACTTTTTCATGATAGACTGATACTCTTAGGAGTTTTGTCAGCTCTTCGCAAGAGGCAGTTCCCGTGAAATATGAAATAAAAACTATGGGCAAGAGTAGGACTCGATCCCACGATGTTCTGCTTAGCAGCCAACCCACCTAATCACTAAGCCACGGACACTACTATTGTGTTGGATAAGATTAAAAAGAATGTGTTTATTTGTATTAAATTCAAAACATAATTATTTAATGCGCAACAAGTAGGATTCCGTGCTAGATCCTCCTGTATTGATCACATTAACAGCTTGCGGATCATTATTGAGCAGTAAGTTGATCACCAGTACCAGCTTTCAGACTTGAAAAGGCCTTTACGGGGAAAGACATCCTAGAACATTAGTTGCTTGTATGAAAGCAACACATGGATCCAAGTGTCACGTTCTTTATGATAGTAAGTTGTCGGACGATTTTAAAATCAACAATGGAGTCAGGCAAGGCGTTATATTCTGTGTGAAATATTATTTTCCTGATAAGCGATATACTGCCACAGCTTTTTCAGGAGGCGGAGAGATTGAATGGATTTTCATATCTTATTTAAAACATCTAGATTACGCGAGTGACGTTTGCTTACTAATCATATGATCTGATCATGGATCTCCATCAAATGACAACTATGATGGAGAGAGATGTAGAAATTATAGGGCTGAAAATCAATTCCAACAAAATAAAAATGACCACGGGATCCTATCCGGTGGAGATAGTTGAGAGTTTCCAATACTTGGCAGTGTCGTCTCAATCAGAGACGGAACCGAACAAGACTTCAACTGTTGCATCGGGAAAGGAAAAGCGGCGTTTGGTATACTGTCCAGCAAACTAAGCTACTGTGCTGCTAATCTGTGCTGCTTTAAGGATGCAGCGCCTGAAAAGTTACTTCAGCGATCACAAGGAAGCTGCAAACCTTCGTCAATGGACAACAATAACATGCTGCATGCATGTATTTTCTGGCCCAATCAAATATCCAATGAGTACTTTCATAGGAGGACAGATCAGAAACCTATTGTTTCTATAATACGAACACGTAAATGACAGTAAGTTACACATACACTTCAAAAGGAATGCAGGTAAAGCAATTCATTGGAATCCGCTCTCATAAGAAAGAAAAAGAGCTGGGCTACCGAAAAGCACATGCACAACCAGGCAAGAGTTGGAGGAAGGTGAAACACATCTCCGGAAACCAAAAAATAATGGCAAGTATAGGCGTAACAGAGGCCCTATGCCCCTTTAGAAGTCCCCCACAGACTTAACTGATGGTGGTTATGTTTTCTGATTTAAGAATTATTTTTGGCTTTGAAAATAACTTAAAATATTCATTTACGTTGTCAAATATTTTCGTGAAGGTATTTTTGGCCTGAATTAAAGTAAGATCAACTGTCTTCCATTTTTGGAAGTTAATAATAATAATAATTTTTTTTTTCTATAAAAAGATTTTATGTAGGTCACCTTCATTCGATGGTTCCAGAACGAACAGTTTGTGAAATTGATGCCGAAGTTATGATTTATTGTGGTTTGAAACCGAAGAATACTATTTAATGTTTGAAAAATTCAAACGCGTGACTTTTCATAATAATGTTTGATTGTTTTTTCGTAAAAGGCCCTTTAAACAGCTAGATTTGAAAATTTACATGTCATATGATCGCTTAGCATCGCGTTCTTTAAGATAAAACGCTGCCAACGCATCGATAACGAGATTAAACTCAGAACTCACAAAGTTCACATAATTTCACTCCACGAAAGATCCCGCTTCCTTAGCTTTTGGCATTTTACTCAACATTTGGAAAGTATGATTTTTTTGTATAGGTTTCAAGAACTAGTATGCATATAAAACGCAGTTTATGTTGTACTAACTGTGTCCCGCACATTCAACAGTCGTTTTTTTTTTTCACTACTCAGAAGCCAGCACAGTAGTCAAGTGCAAATAAAATGATCCAACTTACTATATCTGTCAAATTCCATTTACATGGCAATTGTTATATTAAACGACGCAAAATGAACCTGAGGGTTCAATCTAATAGAGTTTATAACTCAGATCATTTGATTCGCGTAGCAAAATAATTCTTCTTAATTCCATCAGCGCTGTCTTCATTTGAATAATTGAAAGTTCTATCGCCAGCAAAACTGTAATTTTTGTACTGCCATTTTTATTGACTGCAATCCAAAATGTTGTTGTTTGCCAAGGGAAATTTTGTTGAACTGGCTACTGAGGAGTGAAAAAAAACAAGGCTATTAAAAGTATTAGTTTCCGTTTTCGTAAAGAACCAAAGTGGGTACCGTCTAGGCGGTTAAAGATAGAATTCCAAAATTAAAAATACGCTGTCCTTTTTTAGATGCACGCAGTCTAAGTGGTCCAAAATAAATACCTGGACTTATGATAAATAGCAAAGCAACTTGTAATGACTATAATATAAGAATTCCTCGCGTAAGAGTCTGGTTGATGGAGTGGTGGGAAAACTCAGCTATCCGCTGTGACCAAAATTGCCTGACGGTCAGCTTGATGCTCGATTTGACAGCAGGGCATGATCAAATCACAAGTATGAACGAAGATTCGAGGAGGCCTACACATTTAAAATATCATCTCAAAAAAAAAAAAATATGGGCAGGAACTCGGAGAAAACCAATAAATAAATTACTTTTTTTTAAGACCAAAAATAAACGAAGCTCCTTTCAAGTCGTTAATTCCCATTTGTTCTAAAACCAGGGCTCTAGGATGCAAGAAAATGTCAGAATTTAAAATTGTCTATTAAAAAGTAACATGTTCAAAGGAAAAATGACAAAACATGTGAATTCGCTTACAATTTCAAAGCAAAGTCTTTGAGAGAGAGAGAGCTCAATGAAATGCGGATGTTACCTTTATAACCATCCTTAAAAACCACTTTAAATAGGATTGTTATTGTGTTTTTGTGCATAATTCCAACCACCCTCAAGGAACAAATCAACAAGAATGTTGGTAATCGCTCTTTCTTTTAATTAGTTTGAATTTCCGTAAGGCACACACTTTACCGAAACGTAAAGCAAGCAGTATACAGTAGAGTATAAATAATTTAAACATTTTCTCCTCAAGTCAACAAAAGAAAATAATTGCATTTTCGCTTGATGTTCTTTTTATGTTTTATTTTAATTTTTCTTATTTTCTCTATCTTTGTCTACTCTTACTCGTACTCCTGATATTATGTTCTCTCATCTGTTTTGCCAATTAAGGTGAATATAAAACGGATGCCAGCTTTATAACATCCGGTATACGACTTTGTTCTTGTGTAAATTCAAAATATCTATATAGACCGATATTATTTAAAAGTAGATGACGAAGAAAAAAACGAAAGCAAAAGCAACAAAAACCGCTTAAAGCTATCACTCTGGTATAAGATTCACTTGTTTAAAATTAACTGAAAATGATTTTGAGATCTTTGAGAATTGTATCCCTATTTGTTAAATCGTAGTGGCCTGAGGGCATGTTTCAGACGGTAAACGTAATCTTCAAATGTTTGCCTTGATGGTGAATTGAATTGTTATTGACAGAAAACATACAGATGATGAATTTCAGAATTTCGGAAAATCTTTTTGAATTAAGAATTAAGAACACAAAGGAAAAGGAAACAACGTTTCAGAACGCAGAATTTCAAAAGATATTGCTTGGTTACGAGGAAATGTGTAGGTATATATGGATAAGAATTCGGGTATTAGGAATTCGAACTTTAACGTTAAGCGTTTTCAATCACTGCGGAAGTAAATATCTGTTCACTCAAAAATCCGAAGCATCGCAATTCAAGAATTTCTTTTATGCTAATGGTATTCGAAATATACAGGTGGCAAGCTTTGAGATGAATTAAAATCGAGTAAGAAATAAACTAAAGCCGTGTGAAAGAACTTATGTTTTATCAAATTCAAAAGAAAATATGTACACGACTGGGTCGAACAAACTTGCTCCTGTATTCCAAATTATAACTCACTAGCAGTTGCCTGCGACTTCGTCCGCCTTTCCCTCGCGTCCACCGGCCAGAGTAGCGTTTTGACTTGTGCATCATGCGTACGTGGGAATTTTGTTGCCGAGGTATTTTAAAATTGCGTTACATATCTTCTAAGAAGTTAATTGAAATAAACTCTTAACCAATAACACATTTATTTGGATAAGAGTTAATATCATGTGGATACGACTCTTTAGCAATTTTATTGGCAATAATATATTAAGATAAAAAATTAATATTTGTTGCCGTTTTTCCACATTTTCCCTGACGCAGCGTAATGTTATACAGCTGGAAGCTTTCTACAGTAAACAATTAAGCAGTTCCTGAGATAAGCGCGGTAAAGCAAACAACAGCAGCCTTTAACAACTGTGTTCACTGACGCTTCGCTCCTGTCGCGTAATATTATATAGCTTCAAGCCTTTCTCGTAATGGATATAATAGATCATTCAACACAAAAAGAATTGTTCAGTTTTACTAAGCAGTTCCTGAGATAAGTGCATTTAAACACAGAAAAGTTCATATTTTCTGCCGTATTTTCCACATTTTCCACAGATTCTTCGCTCCTATTGGTCACAGCTTAATGTCAAGTAGCCTAAAGCCTTCCTCGATTAGTAAACTATCCAACACTAAGAATTATACCATTCGAACTAGTTCCCGAGATTACCAAGTTCAAACGAACAAACTCTTCAGCTATATATATTAGTGTCGATAAAAAACATTTAAAATTAAAATATGTAATTAAAAATTATGTCATAAGACTTCTTAAGAAATTGTTTATTTTTAAATTTCTTGGAGCGATGGTTTTTAAATTAATTTGTTACGTATACAGTTTTTTGAAAATGTTTGAAAATAATATAAAAATACATTTTACAAGTAAATTTCGATTTTTAATATTGATCCGTTTTCGAGACGTTATTATACGAACATACTTTCAGAAAAAGAAAAAAAAACACAGATCGATTTTTTATTCTTCGAGAAAATCTTATAACAAAAAAAAACGGTTATGTGAAATGTAGCGCCTTGGAGTATTTTGAAAAAAAAAAGAAAAAATTGAGGAAGTTTGAAAAAATCGTTTTTAAGAAAATTTAAAACTTTTCTTTTGGGCAAAAAAAAATGTATGGTGCCGTATTCGTTCAAACCTCTAATTTTCTAACTTTTACAGCCAATTTAATAAACGTAAACTACCGAAGGACAATTCTTAGTCTGTGGACTGATGAAAAATGCTATTAATAAAATAAAATTTCTCATAAGTGACGTTTACTAACTTAGTCCAGCTTGAGAGGTGGATTAGCAAAGGACTAAGCAAGAAAAATGTCAATCGTCAAAGAAAGAAAAGAGATAATTACAAATGTCCGTGTAAAAATAAGTTGTGTCAAATCTAAATCATAGAACTTTGGTTAATGAAATCGCTCAATTTGGAGTCAAATAAAATCAAAAATCTCTTCTATGTGCTATGCCGCAAAGGATAACAACAAGATGGCAGATAGAATGGCCAATGGCCCCTTTCTTTATTTCAGAACCTTAAGGCGCCAAATGTAGTCGTTTTTGTCAACATTCATTTTTTCTTTGTTTGTGAGAATTTCGAAAATGCAATAAGAATGGGAATATTTAACATATAAATACATATCTATGTATGATACCAATTTTAGGCTTTTTGGAAGGAGCTTAGAGGTTCCATTTATATCCATAAAAGGTCTTATTTGCAATAATAAAATTCCATCTATGCATTTCTAAGAAGATTTGAATATAGCATTAAGATGATAGAGAAGACGATGAAAGCAGGTCCAGCGATTCATTCCGTTTATCTGTTTGCCTGCTTCTGCACATACAGCTCCAGCCGCCTAGTCGAGTGTCTTCATATTAACACAAAGAATTCGAAACTTCTCTGTTTTCAAGCCCCATGCACAATTAAGACAACAATTATTATTGAAATTTCAAAATAAAACATATTTTTTAAGTTTCCACAACCAATTTGGTTGTCAAATATCCAAAAAGGGTAATTTTTGGTGAAAGTCGCTTTACTATTCTGGGATCAAATTATTTTTATTAATTAGAAATTTTAGGCCATGGACTATCGCTTAGTCTATGGACAAGTAAGACTGTGGTTTAAGAGTTGACTATGCGTTTTTTATCAATGTGGCTGTTAAAGTTTAATTTCGCCCAAAGCAGAAAATTTGGGTTTCCGACCTAATGTGAACGTACTAACAAATAATTAGTCTAATGATGGTGGATTTCAACAACTGATATTGAAATTAATTAGCAAGCAAATAAAAAAATAACAGTAAGTGTTCCATGTTATTTTAAGGTAAACTAGGAGAGATTGACAAATTGTTGATATGGATTGCATCCCAAGTCACGTTTCATAGAATAGGTTCATTGCTTGACTAATATTGAGTTCTAAAAAGTTTTGCTAATACTTAGGGAAGAACTTATTCAAATCAATTTGAAGCAATTTAGCATCAATGGAGCACGATATCTGTTAGTTGATTTTCATGTCATTTGCGTAAATAAGAAGCTTTGAGTGTGTGGACGCTATTCTTAGTTCGAAAAAAAAATAAATGGACTAAGGTGGCTTCCCTGAGGCACACCAGACTTAGCTTTGAGTGAGAAAGATTTTCAAAAACGGAACATTATTTTTTATTTATGATTGGCAAGATATAGATAGCAAAGTGAACAATTTAATTTCTTAAGCTTTAACAGGATTAGGTTATGCTATATTTTGTCGAAAGTTTTACTGAAAACAGTGGTGATCGCGTCAATTTCTTTACCCTCTTCCAAATCGCAAAGTGAAATAGATGTGAAATCAATTATCGTGGTTCAAACCTTACCTCCAGGCTCAGAATCACAACATTTAGAAACACACACACATCATTGGGCGTGTGCTTTACTGTTTTTTATAAGTTTTCTCCTTTTTTTTTCGGTAGCAAAAGCCTTGATACTGGCATTTCCGAATGATTGGCTAAACAAATTATATGTATGGTGCCTATTCTTAGTTTTGGCTTACAAATAAAAACGAAAACAACTCAAGACACTTATTTTTAAATTTTAAATCTGTCAAACCATTCGGTAGAGTTGAAGACAGATATGCAAACAGAGATTCAAATTTTTGATCTATTATGTGCAACGACCTACTGAACTGGTAAGATCTGAAAACCAACCTTGAGCTACACTTTTTCTGACTACTCTATAGGATGTAAGAAATGTATAAAAAACTTGGTCAAAATAATTTGATGTCAGGGGGAATGACTCATAACAGTGTAAAATTATTTGACGAAAAATTTTGCGAATGTCGAGCAAGACCCGATGCACTTCGTCTGTGTTAAATTGTCTTGGTATGAACAAGCTCTGGATTCAACATGACGACTGTTACATAGTATTTAAATTGTTAAAAGAAAGAGTTGGTGAGAGTCCTGTCTTAAAAGATCTAAATCGTCAGAGACGATTGACGACTTAAACTTAACATTTATCCTTTTATTGAAGTTGAAACTTTTATAAATAAAAAATGCTGCAAGGAGTGTATAATCCAGCTGTTGTGGACATATTCCAGAAATTACTTTTCGACAAAGTGTACATACATATGTGTATGTGTGTATGCATACATGTTTTTTTGTTTTTTTTTTTTTCTTAAAATGAAATTGTTTGCGTTGTTTTAAGCAGAAATATAACTTGATTTCTGTTTGCTTCAGCGAAATAAAAAATAAAATCTTCTTAAATTTAAAATTCCAAACATAAAATGTGGTACCAAGTGGTAAAAACGTAGAATTCCACATAGCGTTACCAACGTTTTATAATATGTAGTCAATTTATTTTCTTTCAATAAACCAATTTTATGATATCAATATATTGCTTGTGACAAGCTGTCATAACATCAAAATTCAACGCCTTACAATCCTAAAATATTTCTATTTTTGGAATAAATACAATTTTTATTGACAATGCGTTAATCTGGTTATGATGAATATAAAATTGTGTTCGGTGTGCTTTTGTGGTTAGCTTATTAAATTTATTCTATTCTCTTTTTCTGTTGACAGAAATTCATTTCATTTGGAGATTGCAAATTGATTGAATTTTTATCTCAAAGGTTCAAACACATTCATTCGTTTAGTTAAAAAAAAAAAAAATTATGTAAGTTTAAAATAATCATTGCATATAGCACCCTATAAAATGAAAAACAAAACTTAACCTCGTAAAGTCGTAACGTAGGTAGGTTCGGACGAAAAAATCGAGAATCCTCTTAAATTTGAATGCCCAAAAATCTTAAACGTAATGTTCCCGAACGATAGCAAAAAAATCATATAACTTTTAGCATCCTGCAAGGGATGTTTGCATAATAAAACAAACTACATACATACATTAATGACTATGTACAACACAAGAGATTATACACCGTATATTATATAGCCTAAAGACAGCGTGATTTTCATCCGTGAAATTCATTTCCCACATCTTTGCCGGTTACCCACATCCTTCTTAAGAATACAAAATGAAACGAAACAACTCAGCCGTTCAGCTACTTAATATTTTATTAAGCTTAGTTGCAAGAATCAGTGGCAAAATGGCTATGAAGCTAAACTAGAATGGACATGGACATACAAATTTTTCACCACTTCGACCCGTCTTTGGAACACGGAACGAAGCAACAGGATATAATAGGCTTTATTTCAAGAATGATCATACATTATTTGTCTGTACGTGTGTGTGGGGTTGTGTTTTTATGGAGCTTTTGGTGTCTTCATGGATACCTAGTGGAAAAAAGAACTTGTATGCCTTGTCAGATGACGCTATTTGAACATTTTGTCAAAAACTAAACAAAAAACAAAGTTATAAAATTAGGTACTTTCGTGACGCCATCGTCATGTGCGGAACGATTACAAAGTATCAAGTTAATTATTCAGTGGGTGTTAATGAAAAACGTTGCTGTGTGTATTAGGTTATCTGGTCACTTAAATACAAAAAAAAACATGACTTTCGAAAATTCAAGAATGTTAAACGGACGATAAAATATCAACTTAATGGCTTGAAATTAACGATTTTTTTAATTAGAGAAGCAACGTGTAAGGCTATTAAATTAAAAACACCTAAAAAGGCATTCAATTTGACAATTTTTTTAATCCGTTGATTAAAAAAAAATTTACAGAATAAGTTCATTTTAGAAAATGCATACGATTTATTTTTCACCTCAACTCGACCTTTCCTTCATTCAGTCATGGAACGATCAAGACTTCGACAACACGATCCCATCGATCGCCATAATCATCCTTCAAATTAAACTATTAGCAGTGTGGTGGATAAAATAAGAATATCTTCACGAATTTTGAGTCTTGACTTGGACCTTCACTGTTAAAAAAATTCAACAGACTCTGAACAACAGGAGCTGAAACGAACGCTCAAAGAGCGTCCAAATTGCAGATAAAGTCACTGTTTAGTGTTGATTTTGGATTGGTGCAGTCGTTGATCCATTTTTCTTTGAGAGAAATGTTGGCCAGGTCAACACACCTGTCAATGTTTATCAAATTTTTTGGTCTGAAAGGGATAAAATGAACACCAACTACAATTTGTTTCAACAAGTCAGTGGCGCCACGTTCACACAGCTGATGCAAATTGGACATTCACGTAGAAGTGATGTGAACAGGAAACACCAAACGTGTGATTTTATTACGTTGGCCTTTTCCATGCGAATAGGCCACAGACCATAGCGTTTTTGGAAGCTATCAAGCTAACAGAGCCCTAACAGCACGCATTCAAAGGATTCAGTTTTCGATAACTTGGGCGCATAAATCAGGCTGAATTTGACCTGTGGCATCCAACGATTATGTCGTCTTTGAGGCCCATGAAGTTCCATAAAACTACGACTGAAGGAAACCGACAAAAAGAAGTGTAACTCTAAAAAGGGTAAAATCGCACTATCTTGGTGGGTGGTCATGGTCAATCCACGTCGTCCCATCGGTGCGAGATAACTACCATTCCTTGAAAACGCTCGTGCAGAATATAAATTGTGTCTTGAGCTCTGTGCCACGTAGCGCCATCCTGTTGAAACCATAATTATTTCCACGTTATTTTTCGACCGAAATTGCGATCAACTACCAACCGCTCGAAAACCTTACTTATTTTCAGCTCCTGGGTCAGTTGTATGGGTGAAGGCCCAAATCATGACGCGGATTTTGCTACACACTCTCACAAGCAGTATTCGTCAGATTTTACCTTTCGTTGACGTACGGGTGTTGGCTGATTGTTTACTGAGCCGGTGAACTCGAATTTGGCCACCAAACGTTGAACAGTCGACTTGCAAAGACGAGCATGTAACTGATAAAAGAAGCAACGTGCGCATTTTTGCTTCAAGGGCACAACCATGTCCCATTTTGATATTAAAATCTCATCATTTGCACGATATTTTGACAGAAATTAAAGGAAAAAAATTGACCGCCACTGTTAAAACTGCTTTTCTATTTTTTGTTCATTACAGATTAATAGACATTTTCCACTAATTGACAGAAATTTCATTCAAATTCATGAACAATAACTAAATGTACATAAGATACATGCGTAAAAACTGTCATCCAAAATCACATTGTTCACAAATCTCTGAAGCTTGCCTGCCTGTCTGTTAAGCATGTATATACGAACACATATATGTATTCTATGGTTGAATTACTATTTCCATCATTGAAACACAATCTAATTACAAAGAATCTAATGACTTCGAATCAACGTTCTCTGGCCTCTTTGTGACTGAACTTTTGTGCAAGTTTAATTGTTCAATTGAATAATTTTATTGTGATGATATCGATGAATTCAAATAGTGCTGTTTTCATTGAGTGAACATCAAAATGCATTCAGCTGAATAGATGCTTCAATAATTTATGTCTGTTTAATATTAAAAATAAATTGTGATGTTGAAATGCTGTTGACTAAGATAAAATTTAGGATTAACGTTAAACGTATGAACTAAATCATTTTTAAACCGATGGTATTTTATTTTTCATTTCTGTTTTTGATTTATAAACACCCATTCGATCGATAGCAGAATATTTTGTGAAAATGTATTTGAAATAAAATTTGATTTAAGTGCACGTTGATTTATAATGGAATTTCGGAATGTGGAGCTGATAGGATTTAGACAATAATAACTCGTTGAACAGTTTAAGGCTTATGAATGCTTATCTATATTAAAGAGTTAAGTTTTTGATCTTTGCAGTAGTCAACCAAATTTTTAAAAAGAAGTAATTTTAAAGGTAATATTCACATAAATATTTTCAGTAAATTAACGAATTTTTGGTATCATCAGTTTTTGTGAAAGAGTTATTTCAAACTTCATTAAATATCATTTCACAAAATCTCACCAACATATCATTTTTACATTTTTGGTTTGTTTATTCATGCCTCCAAAGCACACACTTGTTTTTAATCGCCGTTCCGTCTATGAATTCCAACGTTTGCACCCACTCTGCGAATGAGTTCTTCTGACAGAGAAACAGACAACTGCGAATTCTACGCAAGTAAACTGATGCAAAATCGAAAACCAATTTAATGGTTGTATACTGGCTTTTTATTTCTTTTTTTGTTTTTTTAGTTTCCATCCGAAATGCAATTTAAATTAATTGCTGTGGAAACTGTCGATGCTATGCCAACGTGGAAAACCATCAAATTTGTTGATGGGTGTGGCACATTGTAGTTCGGAGTTTGCCTATTATATTTCAGCACAATCGAGCGGTGGACCAACGCAATGCAAATACTGCAATTCCTGTTAATGAATTTAAAATATTTGATTCCTATCAAAAACCGAGAGATGGACTCGAATCAACGGAATATTTTGTTTCAATTTTTTTTATGTTCTCTGTTATGGATTTTTTTTTTGTACATTTTAAGCATTTTGAGCATGAGTGAATGTCAAAGGATATTCCTGTTTGAAACACTAATTTTGAGAGATTATTTATTTTAGAGAATTATTTTACACATTTTAGTCTAATTAATTTGATGTTTGATAAAAGAACAGATGTTTTGTTTTTCTAACTTTTAATGAGAATTCTGGACAAAAATAAATGATATACAATATATGTATATGTAATTATGTTTATTTTGTAATAATTGAATAAAAATATGAATTGATTCCAACAAAATAAAATAAGTGTTAGAATAAATAACAGCAGAGTATATGAATCAAAAGAGGTCTATTTCAATAAAAGATAGGATGAGGGTAAGAAGAAGATTTCATATTTTTAACGATTCACTAAAATAAACAAATTTAAGTTGAAATCTATATATATACTAACATGTAAAGCTGAAGAGTTTGTTCATTTGAACGCGGTAATCTCAGGAACTACTGGTTCGAATGGTAGAATTCTTTTTGTGTTGGATAGTCCATTAATCGAGGAAGGCTTTAAGCTGTGATTAAAAGGAGCGTAGAATTTGTGGAAAATGTGGAAAATACGGCAAAAAATATTAATTTTTTTTTGCGTTTTAACGCACTAATCTCAGGAACTGCTTAATCAAATTGAACAATTCTTTTTATGTTGAATGGTTCATTTATCGAGAAAGGCTTGGAGCTATATAGGTAATATTACGCGACAGCAGCGAAACGTCAGTGAAAACTGTTGCTAAAACGGCAAAAAATATTCGTTTTTAAAGTCTCTTTTTTATTTGCTTAGCTACGCTTATCTCAGGAACTGCTTAATTATTTTGTGTAGAAGGCTTGAAGCTATATAATATTACGCTGCAACCAATGGGAGCGAAGCGTCAGGGAAAAATGTGGAACAACGACGAAGAATATTCATTTTTGAAGATTTCTGTTGTTTGCTTGAACGTGCTGTTCTCAGGAACTAATAAATCAAATAGTACATTTTTTTTTATTTTGAATAGTTCATTTACTTAAGAAGGTTTTCAGCTATACAACATTATGTTGCAACCAATAGAAGCGAAGCATCAGTGAAAAATAAAGCAAAAACGGAAGCTGAAGAGTTTGTTCGTTTGAACGCGGTAATCTCAGGAAATAACTGGTTCGAATGGTATAATTATTTTTATGTTGGACAGTCCATTACTCAAGGAAGGCTTTAGGCTACTTTAAATTAATCTATGAACAATCTGAATCTGAAGAATCTGTGGAAAATATGGATAAAACAGCAAAAAATATTAATTTGTTATCTTAACATATGGTTGCCGCTAAATTGCCAAAGAGTCGTATCAACATAATGTTAACCCTTATCCAAATAAATGTGTTATTGGTTGAGAGTTTATTTTAACTAAAAAACTGAGGTGGCCAAACTTGGGAAGCGTTTTCTAAGCGACAAACATAGCAATAATATAGAGCGCGGTTTATATTTGGGTCACGGAACTCCTTTAACCAACGATTTATAAATCCAAGCATTGAATTGATTGAATTGCTTTATTCACGATGTTGTTAATGTGCACAGAAAAAATTAATAACTAATTTAGGCCGTGTGCGAATTGGGTTAAAAAGTAGTTAAAACTTGACGTTTGGTTAAATTTTGACGCTTCGCATTGAATAAAATGTGTTAAAAATTAGACTAGCTGCGGAGCAGGTTTAATTATGACAGTACACAGTAGTATGGTTAAAAATTCATCCATTTTTAACCACAGTTCATCCAATTCGCACACAGCCTTACGGAAAAAAAACTACAAGATCTCTTACGGAATTTACACGGGTTAGAATGTGCTGTGAGATAGCGTAGTCATATGAAGACGGCGCACGCTTCCTTGAAAAGGTCATTGTTTGAAATTTTATTGGATTAAGATTAAAACTATTTTTCTCACACCACAATGCAAAACTATTAATGTCAAGAATGTGGTCATTACTAGAAGAGATGTTTTTGTAAGTCTTCATATCATCTGCGAAGATGAGAATTTTGCTATTACGCACTTATGCCGGGCATCGTTTATAGCTAAATTAAAAAAGAGGTCCTAGATGCCTACCTTGATGAACTCCCGAATTAGCAAAAAATGACTTAGAGATAAAATGCCTGAATTTTACTTGGTAAGACCTATTCTCGGGATAAGAGGATATCCAAGTGATAAAAATGGAGGGAAGCCATATGCATTTAGAATGAATTTTATGATGGCGTGAGAGAAAGAAAGCTTCGAAAAATCTGTATAGACGCAATCGATTTCCTGACCACATTCCAAAGTGCTAACACATTGATTTATAAAAACAAGAAGATTTGTGAGTGTAGAACGTTTCTGCATGAAACCATGCTGTTGGTGACAGATGATGTTCCTGCAATGAAATGCCAAACTTTCACAAATAACTTGTTCGAACGCCTTAGGAATGCAAGAGAGCTTAGATATTGGTCTATAATTGGTGATGTTGGCATCATGATAAATAAAAAACTTGAATGTGAACGGCTATGTCTCATGTATACTCACTCTTGTAATGAGTCCCGTGGCAACCCAGGGGCTAGAGGGGACTTTGCTCCAGCACGCATTTCTCTACGGGTTTGGATAGCTGTTATTGTTTACTAACAACATGCAAAATAACTAAGACTTTTTTATCAAAATGGGTATTTTCTTAAAGACACGGGCGCAATCTGCACCTTTTTTATGAGGTACATGGTCGTCCTTCCAAGTACACTGTTCAACGATTGGTGGCCAAATTTAAGTTCACGGCTCAGTAAACAACCAGCCAACAGTCGTTCATATTTTTTTACAAGCAAATACATTTTTTTTTATTTGGTTTGTTAATTTTAAGTGATAACCCAGAGGCAGACGTTTTAAAGATTTAATGGAAATCGTAAGTCATGAAAGAGGTATGTATTTGCTTGTATTGCAAACACGCACGTTGTTGTGATGTGATGCGCCTGCAAACGTTTCGGCTAGGGATTGATTTTCAGGTTCTAGAAAATCGCAATTTACTTGTAACGTCATTTCTAATTCGATGTTTTTTACGAATGCTATACCTTAGCTTAATAGCTTATTATGAACACCTAAACATATAGTGTCCGTAGCTTAGTGCGTTGGCTGCTAAGCAGAACGTCGTGGGTTCGATCGAATCCTACTCGTGCTCATAAAGTTTTTATTTCATCTTCCACGGGCACTGCCTCTTTCGAAGAACTGACAAAACTTCCAAGAGCATTAATCAGTCATGAAAAAGTGCTTCTCAGCTTAGCCGTTCGTAATCGGTGCTAAATTGTAGGTCCCCTCAATTCTTTACAAGCACCGGAGAATTGTTGATGAGAGTAGGCCAGTTAGACTTTGGCTCTTCAAGACTTGTCGCGACACTGTATTTATTTATTTATTTATTTATACACAACATTTTTGCGCTAAGTGTCTGTTCCTTTAATTTAATTCGTTATTTAATATTTTTTAGAGAGGATGAATGATGTGCTTTAATATCAACGTTGAATTCAAGTCAAATACAAAAAGCTATGTACAAAGTATTTCCGTTTATGACGAAAAATGTCTTTTCCATCTCTTTTCTTTTAATAAAAAAGTTTGAGTTGATTTAAAAATATTTCCATGGAAATGAAACAAAAGTGAAGTGCTTCACAATAAGCAATTCTAAAAAATGTTTATTTCATAAAAGCAAGAAAAAAAAGCTTAAAAACTTAAAACAAAGTTCTCTCTATTTTACTGTATACCCATTGGAAGGTACATTTTTGTTTTAAAACAAAACGAGATTCTTGAATTCGACAGTTTCCTATAATTTTACTGTTTTGAAGGTACCTGCATATAAATAAATCGACTTTCGTTTTGTGCATGTTATCAGTAGGTAACTACAGGAAACGTCAATTTACTTCCTCCGTCAGTAGTGTCGTCATAGAGCAACTCGATTTGAATTTCTTACGGATGATCACACACGATGGCAAACAGATTTCTTCATCCAAACGAACTAAATTCCAGATTTACTAGGAAATAATAATCTCGTCCTTTAGTCTCCGGGCGTTTGAATTTCGGAAGTCATTTGGGTATATGGTAAATAAGCTATTGCTGATGCATCAGCCGACAAGAACATAAATGGATCACACATGAACAAATACTGATAACGATAAGCTTATTCGGAGGCGATTCTATGAATTTGTGTACAAGGTCAGTACTATATGGGGTATATGGCTCGGAGAAATTATGCTGTCGGAGAAAATTACGTTCACATTTTGCCGCTTCGACGAATTTAATAAAAATTTTAAGCATCAGAGTTATGAGTTAAGGGAAGCTTTGGTGTGGTTTTTTACGGCACAAACACTCAAAAGTGGCGATGAATTTATGGTTGGGAGATTTTATGTGCAGTGATAGCAAGGAAATGTACTTACAGAGGGTTTTGAAAGTGGTTTTAGGCTTTATACCTAGTGCACGATTAAGCTTGAGGGAATGTCCATTCAGTAACTTGTGTTCTTTATGTTCTCAAGCTAAGAAAAATTCCATTCATGTAATATGTGTAAGCTGTTGCAATAGTGACAACCATTAAGTGATGTTAAATCCATGGCAACACAAATACACAAATGAACTTAATCGCATTATTGAAATTACATAATTTTTGTGGTCCATTCGATAAATATGTAGAGACGTCCAGTTCGTTTAAATTACTCCAATTGACTTGCTTAGAAAGCTTTTCTTCACCACATTGAGTGTGGGAGTCAAAGACAACTAGATTTATATTCCAAGGATACCAAATACCCATCAGGAGAATGCTGCCTTATTCACATCCATACCCTGCCCATTTCACAAACATGCACCATAGAGACGTGGGAATGTTTTACCTGCACACAAGTTCTGGTCATATCTGGATTTTCACATGGTTGAACAAAGTTAGATATTGATGTCCCAGCCAGTGCCAGCTAGATCCTTTATACAAGATGTTATCAAAACTGTCACAATGCCAACTCAAAAGCCAAATTAGAGAATCGGCCTTGTGTGGAGACAGATTGTAGATTATATTTTCGGTCTGTAACGACATGGTAATGACTCCAGTTCATGTTTATGATGCTTTTAGGTGCTGCGTTAAATTGAGGTGAAACATTATGAGCTTGATTGCCAAGTGAATGAATGGCAGAGGTTCCTGTCTTTGTACAATATGCTCTCAATGTGAGTTTGATTTTAATGAATGTAAAATTGATTTGCATGTTGCATCTATTCAAATAATTATACGAGATGCCATAAATTGGGATGGAGCATTCAAATACCCTGGAAAGGCTCATTGTTGAAGAGCGTAAATGGAAAATTAAGATTTTGCCATTGACTAGCTATGGTTAAAACGGTTCTTTGTTCATCTTCTATAGGTCATACAATCACAGGATTCATTGGTCAGGTATTTGCTGAAAGTGAATCACTTTTTATCGTTTTCAAAGCCACGTATGATAGCGTTTATAAATACGAGCCATTAAGCTACTCTTTGCCCCGTCATCCATCTCTGCAGTGCAGAACAAATACAGTTATATCATGGTTGCAAAAAAAAAAACTCTCGGTCGCTTTTGAGGTCCAAGTCAGCTGTTGATCTGCTTGAGAAGCATGCAGCAGGGTGGTTGAATATACCTCGTGATGCCCACTTTTTTCATTTCTCAAACAACTCTATGTTGATGATTCGCTCGTTACTTAAAGACGGCTGAACGTTGGGCGTTTGTTCGGACCAAAGGTATCTTGTTGGCTCTTTGCACAAATTAGAATTCAATCCCTAAAACGGATGCAGCTAGTTAAAGACCGAACTGGATGGAGAAATCGGCGATAAAAGCATTAAGAAAGGATTTTTCAATCGGAACTTGTTGTTTTCGAAATTTTGGTTGTCATATTGTTTCTTTTAATCTCTGTCAAAATATTATATTTCCATCAGTCACTAAAGACAAATCACCATGGCAATGTCGAGCGAGACGTGCAAATGATAAAACTTGTCTGCATTCACAATGGGTGCTCTCTAGTAGCAACGATGCTCGCATTGCTGCTTTTTTATGGGCTACCTACATAGTCGTTTTTCCAAGTTAACTATTCAACCTTTGGTATACAAATTCGAGTCCACCGGCTCTGTGAACAATCAACCAACACCCGTACGTCAACGAAACGCAAGATATGCCAAAAAAAAATGGCCACTTGGCGTGAAAAGTGCATCAGAATCCGAGGCAGTCAATTGTGCGTCCCTCACAACAACTAAACGACCATACTCATTGCTTTGGAGCAATTCCAAATTGATCCCAATTTTGGTGGAAAAGCCATCGTTAGCGGTAAGCAAAATTGCCGGATTTGGGACGACACCAATCAACGCGAGATTCAGGAGGTGCCAATGCATCTAAATAAAAATACCTACTGTTTGATGTGGATTTGCACTGGTGGCGTCATCGGTCCGTACTTCTTTACCGTCAAAGTCAATCACTATAGGTCGATGATCACCAAGTTCTTGTGGCCTGAATTGGATAATATGGACACCGAAGACATATGGTTTCAACAGGATGGAGCTACGTGCCATACAGCTCAAGACACACTCGCTTACGTCACCTCGGCGCTGGCCCCCCAAGATGGTATGATTTGACTCCTTTAGACTTTTTCTAGTGGGTCTTTCTTTAATCAGAGGTCTTGGTCTATGCGAATAAGCCCCAAACCTACGCGGCTCTCAAAGACAACATTATCAATGCCATCGGTCGGATTCAGCGTGATTTATGTGCCAAAGTAATCGAAAACTGGACCCTGTTGAATGCACGCCACCCAACGAAGACGCGCCGAACGATGTTATATTTCGCACATAATGTCATTGAAAGGAGACTTAAATAAAGATAAAAAAAACTTGTTTTATTCAATTTTAATGGAAAAAACCGGTCCATACACTCAGAAACAGATCTTATACGTCAAATCTACACTGACATTGTATTTTATTTATAAACAGTCAAAAGGAAATGCTTTTTATGGAATTTGGTTCCAAAGCTTGAATATAATTTTGATTACCCTGCATTTATGTATGAATGGATTCCTTAGGTACCGAATTTCATTTTCAAAACATTAATTGTTATTATAACAGTTTCCAGAGACTGCAAGAAATCTACATCCAAACCAGATTTTATTGATTTCAATAAAAAAATGTGAATTCCTTTCTTTATTTCAATTCTAAGGGAAATCGCAGCTCTTCAATTCATAAATAATTATTACTCAATTTATGTCCCATTTTGGCTTAGTTGTATGCAAAAAACAAAGTCTTTTGCTGAGTATACATTTCACACTCCGAATTTGATTTACCAGAGTAAAGAGGTTGAAATACGGCAACTGCTACTTATGAGGAGAGGAGCATTTAATTTATAACAACATATTTCATTTCCTTTTGAAACCTAACCAAAATTAATGTAGCCATCTGTGATCTGATGATTCCAACCGCTTCATCATCAAAATCATAGCAACTTTTCGTTTAGTAAAAGCAATTGTTGGCATTACTACGTATCACGTATTTACAAAAGAGCGAAGCAATATCATTTTTCAAGACCTTTGCGGCGAACATTTAGTTCAAGAGTGTCTATCATTAATCCAAATGAATAATATTTCATAATACCAAAACACGTTTAACATCAACAACTGGAATTCATCATAGAATCATTGTTAGAAAAATAAATACCATTCAGCGACAAGGATGGCGATGAGGATGATCATCAAAAGGGCAACCGGAGCGGAGGTAGGAATGTTGAGTTGGTGAGCAATGGTGGTGAGAGCTTTTGTGTAGGGACCATCATCAGCAGTGTTTTGAAAAAAAAAGCAATTTCCTCTCTTTGAATGGTATTCAAGAAAAATATTTTCTCAAAGAAAACTCAAATGATTTCCATTAATTAAACAATCAAACTATATTTAACTAAAGACGTTTGCAGTAACTACTATTTGTATGGTTGGTCACATTCATAAATTAATTTTTCAGGGAATTTATTTGATTCAAAGTTGAAAGTAAATATTTATCAGCAGCCGATAAAAGTCCCAATATCGTACCTACTAATGTTCAAACGGTTCACTGAAGAGTGTACATTATATCAACTCCTTGGCGCAAGAAGCCGAGGATGCTGCAAAAAGGTGTGTCACTAGGACTTTTTCCAGAATACCCGAGGAGCTGAGTGCTGTAAGGACTTAAAACTGACACTCTGCATTGGTTGCGAGATAGCCAAAATAGAAGGTGGAAGGAACACAGTCCAAGTTTCTCAATAGTTTAAAGCTGCCATTAATTGTTTTTACTTTTTAGTAAAAATCAGCAATCAAGACAAAAACAAACCATGATCCTGATTCTGATGTAACTTTAACTGCAATAGAAACTTCAACAACAAAAGTTTCTTAATTATGCAGATAATAATTCTTGTTGTTTGCCGGTGTTCTGTGTTTTGTTCTGGTGATGACAAAATAGTAAACACGATTTATGAAGGTGCCTAACAATTTGTCGTTTTGTAACTTTCTTTATGGTTTTTGAAATCTTGAATGGAAAAAGGATACAACAACAAAGGACACCTCCATATTTCTTGACAATCTCCTCGCTCGTAAACAAATGCTTCTCCGAAGTTTTACCTTCATTTATTTATTTCTGTTCTGATTTTGTATTTTCTTTTCTGTTTTTCGAAGGACGAAGGTTAAAATATATATTTTGGCAAGAACTGGGTATAATTAATGTTCAAACATTAAAAGGGTCATCGAAAATGTTGTTACAACAAAAATTATACTTTAAATCAATGCAAATAACACAAAAGAGTAGATGAAATGAATTTTGTAACTTTTGTTGACCATTAACCACTTACTTGAATTCACTGACCGGTTCATTACGTCTTGGGTTTTGTTTTTTTCAGACTTTGTCTTCTACAAGTATTTTCAAGAATTAAAATAACCCCTGACTTTAAATGCCTAACAGCGGTTAAAAGTATCCCAAAAGTTATGTCGACAATAAAACGGAACGTAACCGGAAGTTAATTTTTCTCATTTTGATTTAAGGTACAAAAGAAATCAATTTGGGAAGTTGGTGTATCCAAAATCACAGATCGAGATGCAAAAATATATAATGGTGTACATATTATGTTAAAATTTAAAATGGTCTATCAAATTGTTATGTGCTTGTTAGTTTCATTTCTATACAAAAGAAGGGTTTAAGCTAAAAAAGTTTTGTTTTAAAAAAGGATACATCCTTAGTGAGCCGGATTTATCGCCAATCACCAATAATCTTTGAACTGGATCAAATGCTAGGGCCGTTGGTGAATGTGGAAACCCATGCCGAAATGTCTGAAAATAAAGAAAGAGTTTGTAGTTTAATAAAATGTACATCTTTTTGAATTTAAATTATTTGATAAATTATTTCTTTTTAGTTGATATCGAACGAAATCTATAATTTTCCCCACTCAGAAAGCTTTGAAAACTTTTGCTGTTCAACTCGATCGGTTTTGTTGAACAATTAACATAATGATATTAAATATTTATGGTGAGCAAAATTGTAGTATTTTTTGAGAACACAAATAGTGTTCCCATGTATAGTTTAATCATAGTTTTCAATTGTAATTAAGATATGTAGAGGGAAATGTTTGATAATAAAAAATTAGGCAAATTGTTTCAATCATAGCAGTGAGTAGAAAACCATGCATTCAAAATAAATAAAATAAAGTGATTTCTGGAACTGGAACCATTTCGAAAAGTTTGAGTTAAAGGGGCAAAGATAGCGATCTTTAAAGTTGTGATTTTACTCCACCAATATTTACAACACTTCAAACGTAGTTGCATGAAATAAATATTTAAATTTATAATAAAAGGAACTTTGAGAGTATATATACATGTTGTCTTTTGCACGAAAAAAAATGTTTTAGAAAAATTTTACTCATACGCCAGAGTGAACGATCGTTTTGTTTAAGACTTGGGCAGTAACATAGATTTAGATTAGAAAATGTATTGAAATGTAAGAGCCATACAGCAAAATTTGGACGTTGACATATAGTTACACTATGCAAGCTATGACAGCTTTAAGGAATTCACTTTCCTGAAGTTTCCGTTTAAACTACAGAGTCTCTCATTGAGTGCTTGATAAAATCATATTGGCGTTGCCTACACACTTTGTTGTTTTCTAAGCAATCTAGATGGTCATAAACTAGTAACAGACCACAGTTTAGGTTTTATGGACGCCAAACACAGGGCATCAAAAATTTACAATTCTTGTCTTTTAGTTAAATGGTCTAACCAGAACAAAAATTAAGAAAAAAAATACAAACATTTATTGCCTGAGAATATTAGCAATCGAGTTGAAATTGGTTTAATATGTACGCCCGACAGAAAGAGCAGATGAATATTTTCGAATTTTGTCGAACGCTAAAAGGATTTCATAATACGAACGTGAATTAAATGTCGTAGACGATTAACTTAACGTAGCCCCAAAGAAAAAGGTCGCGATAACGTGGAATGGACTGATGTTGTTCGTTTGCTATGTCCGCTTGAACGAAAGTGATATATTCAACACTCCGACCAACCTGTTGTTGTCTCACTGAAAAGTCAACATCACAAAACGAATATACATATGAAGACTCAAATTTCTCCACTAAACTTGGTATTGCCTGTCTACTTGGGTGACAATTACGACCGCAAATTGGAGTAAACGCTTTTAGAGTTGCGGTCACCTACTCCGAGAGTTTCAGTAAAAATTTACATATGTATTTCGCAAACGCTATTAACTGAATAGAATGACAATAACAGTTCGATGATTTTCACAAATTAAATTCACAGTTGTCCCTAGCCGTAAGGTGTACAATTTTAGGGTGGTACTACGCGTATATAAAGGCAAGGTTGACCAGAGGACCGATATTGTATAAAGCCCTTTTATTAAAATACTACGCCCAAGTGTCAAAATAAGTGCAAAATAAGATTGCATCGGCCAACGATGAGGTGTAAGAACTTGTTTGAGGACGAGAAGACCGCATCTTGACCGACGACGGTAATGACGTCTTATAAATTATAAGGAAACAGCCATTAAAGCTTCCCTCAAGCAAAGTTAAGTAGCCAGAGATTAAAATGAGTCAAGTATTGCTTGTAAGTTTCGGGTATTTACTCAAAAAAAAAACGAGTTTGATCAAACTGAGTCAACCATCATACAAGTAATTTCGAGTTTTTTTATTCATGAGTAAAATTATTTACAAGTCATCCCTTATTTCAAACGAGTTCAAATGAGTTTACTGTTTGAAAGTAGAATCGCTTACAATCACCACTCCATTATTCATGGCGCTTGTAAGTAAATCGAGAAATATTGTTTGGTTTGTTTGAGATTTGTGTGCTGAGTGGAAATGTTGGTAATTTATGGTCAGGAGGTTTATTTTCATGGTTGATTTTTTTCATTCTCGAATTTTTATACCAGTGTATAATTTTTAGAATAAAATAGAAACGAATAGAAATAAAAAAATCCACATATTTTGATTCTTTTGATTTTTTATGTTCAAAAAACCATTGTAGAATAACAACAGGACCTTGTGTATGGGTTTCAATTAGAGCTCTTGATACCCGGGAATTTCGGGAATTACCCGGGTATTTGCATGGTGTTCGGGTACCCGGGTACTCGAAAAATAACGATCGTATATCCGAGTACCCGGATACCCGGGTATTTGGAACTCTTACACAATGAAGCTGAAGTTGTTTGAAAAAATGGATGCTTTCATGAAGGATTTGCAGGTTGGGGGTGGATTACTATGATAATGTAGTTTATAAGGATAGTTTTGATTGTTTGTGTGGTTTATTTGTAATTCATAAAAAAATGCAATTTGTTGGATGGATTTTCATTTTATTAGTGGTTGAAAAATGAAAAGTTATAAACCGATATTGGCCGTCGTCGTCGTGATCGTCGTCGTCGTCGTGGTGGTCGTCGTGGTGGTGGTGTCGTCGTGTCGTGTTCGTCGTGGTCGTGGTCGTCGTAGTCGTAAATAAAGAAGGAAACAAAGCTGTTGGCAAGTGTTTGTTGATTTTGTTATTGTTGTAATGTACGAAAAACAAATGCAAGTTGTGTGTGGATAGTGATAATTGAAAGGGATGATTTTATTATGTTGGTTAATCACTGTCCTGCATTTTCCTATGTATGGCCTTCGTCCAACACGCCACCACCACGACGACCACCACGACGACGACGACGATCACGACGACGACGGCCAAGATCGGTTTATAACTTTTCATTTTTCAATTACTAATAAAATCACAACCCATCTAACAAATGGCATTTTTTATGAATTTCAAATAAACAACACAAATAAACCAAAACCATCCTTATAAACTACATAATCATATTAATCCACCCCCAACATGCAAATCCTTCATAAAAGCATCCATTTGTTCAAACAATTTCAGTTTCATTATGTAATAGTACCGAGTACCCGGGTACCCGGGTATCTGAATACCATGTAAATACCCGGGTACCCGGGTAATTTGGAATAATTCGAGCTCCCGGGTACCCGGGTACCCGGGTATTGTTTCGGGTACCCGGTCAGAATCCAGAGCTCTAGTTTCAATATACATTTTGATTCCATGAGCAAATTAATCCGCGTTTTCAGTTGAATTTTCTCCAGCAAAATCGGCGTACATATCACATTCCCTTGAAGAAACTGACGGTTGCATATCCAAAGAGTTCGTATTTGGTTCAATGGTTGGAGCTAGGGTGCTAGGGACTTTATAAAATCGTACATTTTAGTCTTCTCTGCTGCTTGTAATAATCTTATGTTGTTGCATGGCGGATATTAGAACGTAGCGGTCTGGAATGTTAGCTTTATCTCAGGGTTAAATAAAGTCATAAGATAATGTTTCATTTTTCCTTTGAATTCAGTTAAATTGAATGAATTCGTTTCACCCAGGGTGCAGGTCTTCTCTTTAAAGGGAGTCAAGAATATAACAATATCATTCAATAAATTATTGTTGATTTTTTGAATTCGTTGCAGCTGTTGTTTCTGCTGTAAAATATGCACAATATCTGGCATATTTTTTTGAATCGATTTGCACATCTCATACCTTAAATACCATACATTTTCTCGTTGCCCCTTCTACGACAGGATAACCAAAAACAAAATTTTTCCTTCACTACGTTCTACATCCTTCTGATTTCACTTGAATCTCAATATTAAAAAATGTACTCATTGAAAAAAAAAACCTTTTTTTTATAAAAAAATGCGGAAAAACCAAAAATTTTTACTGAAACTTATTCATTCATAGCTTAAACTTAAAACGTATTTTTATACATGAATTTTTATTTTATTACTCAACTAACAAGAAGTCAACATCGCACTTTAGAAAAGGATTACAATATATTATCCAGAAAGTAGTAGGTAGCTTGGTAATAGGTAGAAGGTCAGATATGTCATAAAAAGAGTAACAATATTTAAAATATCCTTACAAAACTGCATTCTCTACCAACCGGAAGCACTTATTCCCACGACATAATCTTCGGCAATCACTTTTTTCTATTAAGGTATACAAACATAACATACCTAACCTACATTTAATGTATGCACTCATCAATAAATCCTTTCTTTAATTAATGTGAAAAATAATGTTTCCAGTGCGGATTATTATATTTATGACTGCAAATCCGGCCTCCTAAATCATTTAAAAATATTTTTATTCATTAAATTATAACCCATACAAAGCCTGCATCTTTCATTTTGTTTTCTTCGTAGAGAAAAAAAAAATTGAAACATTCAATCAATTTGACTTGAAATGATCGAAACCGAAAAATATTTACGAGTTTCCTCTGTTTGCTTGGTTTGACTTACAAGCCTTTTTACTTATGAATCAATTTATTCATTAATAAGGGTTGCAAACGAACGAGTATGAACAAGCACACAAGAAAAAGTTGGACGTGTTCGAACTGTTCAAACATACTCATTTTAATCTCTGTTAAGTACCTATAGCCAAAAAATGTTCTTGTTTTTCCATCTTAAAAAACAAACTTTTGTTATATAAGTAGGAACATACTTAGCACTTACAATCTTAAATTGTTCATACTTTGAGAACGAAAATAATTTGTTACCAACACTTCTATTTTTTGTCAAGGTGAAACCATTCATGTTAATATCTTTTTCCTCATCAACAATTTTAATATCAACATTTTAAGGAATTATGTCAATTAAAACAAAATGTTAACTGAAAACCAGACAAACCTTGTTCTTTCCTCTTTGGTCTCTCAAAAAAATATCTAGGTACAAGCAAATGAAACGAAATCACCTTTAAAACTCTTTTCAAATGTATATCTTCACTGAACACGTACGTAAGTAAAGCTTCTTTGAAGACCCTTACCATTACCATCTGAGAAGAATACCAAATAAACGGATTTATATTTGCATAGAAACGGAGTATGAATTTGAATTTTCACTGGATGCTGATTATTATTATTTTTGTTTCTGTTGAGTCCTTGTTCCTCTTTTCGTTTGAAATATGTCTCCATATTTCTTTTTTTTTAGTGGTAGGGACATTTTAACAGTATTCTATTTTTTATGGGTTCCTTTTCCATGAATTGTGATTAATTTAGAAATGCAAACTCAAAGTTATGAAAGCACATAATTGCAATTTTTTCGGCAGAATAAAAAAATATATCTTGGGATGCATAATTAAAAAACAAGGAAACTGACCACTTTGTAGTTGCCTTTGCGACTTTCATGCTTAATGCTTTAAATACTGATTTCAAAGTATTCAAATTCTTTCTTACATATATTTTTGGGATATAGATTCTTTTCATAAAATTAATTAAATAAATTTACACTTTCCCAGCATTTCCAAGAAGAAAATACATAAATGAACCAAAAACAAAAATATGAACATGGATTGTTTTCCAAATACCTAAAGTCATTAATTTTCCAAAACCGAACCCAAAAGGTCGAAAGTTATTTGAATTTGGTAATTTTGTTTTTGCAAGCATAATAAATAACAAGTTTTGTAATAATTTTACATGAGAAACACTATCCATGGTTTTTGATAAAAATAAATTCAGTGTTATGGCAGCGAAAACTTATCATATTTTAAAATATTCATCCCATTTTTAGTGGTTGAAGAAGTCTCAGATGTAATTTTATGGAAGTTTCCCTAACCGTGTTAGCGTAGATAAGATTTAGCAGTATGAATATATTCTTCCACATATGTATGCATATCATTAACGTACGCTCGTTGCTCGTATAAGCGTATTATTTGTGCTCAGTGTGGTAGTGGGTTCTCACTGCTTAGTCCTTACTCCTTAGTCGTTAAGTAAATAATATTTTATCCTTATTAAATCCAATTTGTATAAAGAGATTTGCCATGTAGGTAGTTTTTTTTTTATCGTAATTATAAGTGTGTGGCTGCATAAATTGGAGATTTTTTTTGTTTTGTAGCAAAACTCAAGATAATTTTTCTATTTTTGGAGTTCAAAATGATAGCAAGCCATTCTCACATAGAAAAGCTGTGAGTGATAGTAATGGGCCTCTAAGAAAAAAACATGAAAGTAGCAACTTAGAGGTTATTTCAAGGTTGAACTCGTTTAATTACAGAAATTCACATTAAGTAAGGGGTTGGGATATTACATTTACTACCTACATATAACTTTACTGTTAATTTCGGTTGAGCTTTTGTGAAAAAAGTGTTTAGTTATACTTCTGAAAATAAAAGAAATTGCTATCGCATCTAAAACAGAATGATTTGAAATCTGAATTCATCAGCTTGGTTGAACCAAAAGCCAAAAATCTGATCTAGCTCGTCTATCAATTCAGCCAGGTATAAGCAAAACTCAAAGCTCGATTATTGCTGGAGTTTGAAACCATTTGAGCACAAATGCAACGCCCCTAAATGGATATTGAAAATTTTCATATTTTTTTGCCATTCAACCGAAACCCTACCAGAATGTCAAGTTTCAACATCCTAAGGCCTTAGAAAGTAGGTAGATACCAAAAATAAAAAGAACTATTCACAAATCACAAGTAAAAATGAAATTTAAAATTACTGCCCCAAAGCCCATCTTAAAGCAATTTAAAACAATTCAAAGTTAAATATTTTCATCTTTTACTTTTTTAATTGAATTATAAGAATGCAATGTTTCAAATCAAAAAGCAAACCATCACAATATGCAAACAACTACAACAAACAAAAATAAAAGCACACACTGGTATGCACCTTGATTCAATTTCACATTCACAGAATATTTTATATTTATAAATATAGCTATATCTAAAACTCCTTGAGAATTTCTTAATTAAACTAAAATTCAACTTCTTGACCCTCCCAAGTCCCAACTTTGTTTTTCTTTCCACAAGACATTTTTCTAATTAAACTTTTGTCGTTCAAGTCTAGCGGTCCTTGAGAAATGACCAAATTAATGCAATAAAATAAATTGATTTACATATTAAATGACTGTTTTTGCAGACTTGAGCGTAATTAAATTTTATATTGGCGAAATTAAACACTAAGGCCAAAACGTCCACTGTCCAAATCATGTTAAATGAAAAATTAGCAAATTCCAAGAACTTGTTGCGACTTCTTGGCTCTTGTTGTTTGATTTAATGAATTTTCCAACATGTGTCTTAATGCTTCATGGGAAAGGCATGTCGTCCTCGTCTGTGGATTATATAGGTGTGACACTATTTGTCAGCTTTTGAAATTTATTTAAGATTTGTTTATCTGAATTTTCGTTAGCTTTTGATGTACATACGTTTTTGAGGATTGAATTCAATTATGTACATTTAAATTTGAAATGCAAGAAGGTCATTAAGAAACAAAAAAAATTATTAATTGATACCCTCTCTGCCTTATTTTAGTTCGTTGGTTAAAAAATAAACTTTCAATAACCACAGCATTTTAAGTAGTGTAAAATTGCCAGAGAATTCCTGAAATATAATCACACTCGAATATTTTATTTTGTTTAAGTGGATAAAAATTTAAAAATTCTTGTATTTCCAAATAGGGGAAATTATAACAACAACGAGAAATTAGTGTAGAAATGATGATAGCAAAATTTAAAATTTAATTAATAGGTAATATTTTTGAAATTTAACCTTCTTTTCCCAACAAGAAGTGATGTTTAAGTGCAATAACTGAAAAAAAAATAGTGACCGGAAATAGAAGAGAGAGAATACTGTAGATAACCGAACCAAACGAAGTTTATCAGTACTTTTGAGAAATCTTAAGCATATTTTGACAGACATTTTTTACGAGTAGGAGAAGTTGATGAAGTTTGCTGCTGCGAATCAACATGAAACACGCTCGAAATGCATAAAACTTAAACAAATCCGTGACAAACAATTTCGAAACCTAGAGATTCATCCTCTTGGTCAGACTTTTGGATGGTTGTAATTTGGTAGACAAATCACCAATCTCAATTTTCAACCTGCTCTGTCTTAACCTTAGTAAAAACTATTAATATTTCTATTTAAAATAAAAAAAAAGAGATAAAGTCCTTTAGTGGTCATCCATCTGAATTTTCTAATGCAGCAAAGGTGTACCGAAAAATTCACCTTACATTTTGTATCCTGCTGCATATGTGATGCGTTGTTGTGAACAAGGAACGACCACCAGCTTTTAAAGTTGGGATAGTTCCATTTAGCAAGAATTTCCCTGCAGAAATGGTATAAATGACCTCTCCTGGGAAATTTTAATGTTGGTAATGTATTGGTTGACGTGTAAAGACGAGAGTTGTATCGTTACCTTTTAGCAGCTTTTATTTGCCGATTCAAAATAATTGCTTATTCGCAGTCATCTTCCTTTTGCTGTTTGCATCCAGATTATAGTAATTTGAGGAACGGGCCATTCGATAGGGTTTGGATGTCTCTTTTGTCTCTTATTTCTTTTTCCGACTCTTCGATTGGTGAAAGAGGCTTTTGACATCTTGTAGGATTTTATTTCGGCTCTGTTCAAAATAAATTGATTTTTTCGAAGGGAGTGACCTAGTTCTGTTTATCGTTAGTGATGCTGTTTTGTGATATAAGACTTTTTGCGGTCGGGTTAGCATAATAATTTTTTCTCTAATGCTACTTTATGTACTTAGAATTTAAAGTTACCTGTACAAAGTATCAAACTTTATTTCATTAAGATGAGCAGCGTCATTGAAATGGAATGAACAATTTGATACTAGTATTAAATAACGGTTGTAAAAAAGGTACGTGTAAATTATGTAGATATTGCAATGCTTGATTTGGACAAAAATTGATAACATTATTATAAAATCAAAAAACAATGATGAAATTTGAAATTTGGCCAGTTTATTCGAATGCGAACAAAAATGATAACATTTCTCCATAATCCGATTCTGTAACAAACGGTCACCATTTGTGGTTTCTTTGGCTTTTTAATAAAAGTAGGTATGTCGAGGACTACTCTTTATTTATAAATTTTTGAATTAGGTGGTACGATATCTCACAAGAACGAAGGCGAAGGCCTAAGTTACTTACAATTTTCAGTAATTTCTTTAGTTCTTGCAAGGAAACTGAGTTCAGATGTGCTTTTCGACGAGAAAAGAAGATTTGCCATTTTTCAGTTTACCGAAAGGGACAATGCCTATGAAAGATGAAGCAAAAAATAACCACTATGCCATAGTCCCTATTTGTTGAAAAAAGATGGCACAAAATAGTTTTAAGACTCTGATTGAAATTGAGTTACTCATAGCACACTATATTTCTTTGACTAAGCATTTAAAATTACATTAACACATCCATGAAGTTAAATACAACAGGTTGCTAGCTCACTTTTTATTGTTAACTAGCCGACCCGACGAACGTCGTTTCGTCAAGGTTTTTTTGTGACTTAATTTTCTGTGTATATCTTTTGCAAAGTAAGTGTAAGGCTCAGCGTTTAAAAATTCAAAATAATATAACAATTTTATTTAATGAAAAGATATTTAACTAAATAATATAAAAGAATGCATGTGTGGATTAAAATGGATTGATATTGTATCTGCTTCAAGAGTCTGACTATTCTCAATTCTCAAACGAAGATGGATGTGAATTTATTTTCAGAGTTATTGTTTTTGTGTAGGGTTGTTCAGTTCTTGACATCTTGGTCAGAATAATATCCAATGTTTCATATTTTTCGTATGCAATAGCCAATGCTATTGTTACTGCCTATAATTGGTACTTCCTAAAATTGTAAATTTTTTTTTTATTTCTCAGAAACACTTTTTTTTAAACTATGGCATCTAAGCATTTAATTTCTTACCATAATCAAAAATCTTTTTTAATCGACTTCAAACCTTATAATAAACTGTTGAAAAACTTGTTAAGTTTATACTTGCGATCAAAATTTTTAAGTAATCAAGTTTTGATGATATATGCTAATATATAAAGAAAGACTTTTGTTTATTTGTCGGTTGTATGTTTGTAGTCGATAAAGTGATTAACAAACAAAAGATCTTAATTTTCTTCCATGCGATGTGCATAGATGTTCTTAATTAAAATAAAAACAATTATTAAGTAAGAAAGTGATTTTAATTACTCACCCGCAAATTTGTTTTAAATTCAGAAAACTGACAGCCGACATCAATTTTTTGAATGTCTCTCTATTTTTCATTTCATTTCCAATTCATTCTTCTAAATTATATTTAAGGCTGAACTCTTACTTAAGCTTTTGGACCTAGACAATGTTTACATGCGAATATGCACGATTTTCTGTGCATGAAAATTTCGCTTTATGAATATTGGGTACATTTCGGTCTCGGTCAAAATTAGACCTGTGTCATTCGCGATATGTAATTGTGGGAGCATTGGTTTTCAAATGGAAAACTCGAAAATTTCAACATAGGTTTTCGAACGGAAAATAGAAAGATTTTGATGAAAAACTCGGAAACTCATTGTTTAAAGGAAATTGCATGTATTGAGAGCATTGGTTTCAAATGAAAACTGAAAAATTTGAATGGAAAATAGAAAGTTCTTGATGAAAAACTCGGAAACTTCTTTATTAATTTTGGATTGGGAATTCGGAAAATTCAGCGAGAGCACGAAGATAATAATAATAATTCTAAGGTTGCTCTGAAAGGTGGCGAGACGAAGGTCGCAGGGTCGGCTAGTAATGAATAAAGAAAATATTTTTTAATAAAACATTTATTCTGTCGTTTGCTTTCATAATATCAAGTCGTTTTATTTAACTCTGTTAAAACAAACTGGCTCTGAAAAAAGATTTTTTGGCTGTTCAAAACACAAAAACAGTGGTTGGAGAAACTAACTTAATTTTTTCTGTCAAGTTTGATTTGTTTTCATTCGAAAGTGTATTGTATTAAAGCAAACACGTTATTTGCTTTTTTTTCTTCAAAAACATATGTAAAAATTAATTTTGCTCATAACTTAAATTAACCAAATCGGCTCAGATGATCTCGAGTTTCAGCGGAGACTAACGAACAGTATATACAAATAAAATATTTTGTATCGTGTTTTTATGTATACAAATTTATTCAGCATGTATTGTATACGACTTTTTGTTTGTGTTTCTTAACCGGATATTAAATTTCGTTGTTCAGTATTCCTCACATGAAAATCGTTTGAAACTAGAAAATAAAAAACTGATAATCATGTCTGCACGAATAAGCTCAGAGACACCTTAATTTCCTTGGAACGTTTCTTGAAAGTTAAAATTTACCAAACGGCAATAATTCAAATTATATTTGATAGTTTAAAAGGAACGAAGTGTTGAATATGTTTAAAAGGAGCGCACAGGTAATAAGAACCGATTTCCTATGTACGCTGTCGGTATTGAGGACAAAGTACATATTGAAGTAGTTCGCTTTAACAAGAAGTAACTAATCTTCGCTATTGTTTTCTTTCTCAATAGATCCTAAGGGGATCAGCTTTGAAGCTCATCCAAGATTTGTTTATTATCAGAAGCATTGGCCCAAATGTGGTAGTTCATGCTCACGGTGGATAAACTCACGATAGAAATACAATTTATTAAAAAATAAAAACAGAAAATGTTTTAAATTTTATAACGGGCTTGTCATGGTTTTTTTGAAATTCATCCCATGATAGAAATAACAAAATTTAATCTGGTTTTTAAAATGAGAGATAGAAAATTAAGCTTGAGGGCAACAGAGATATGCGTTGTAATTTTTCAAAACAAAGAAAATATGCTTTTATCTGATGTACTGGAATCCTTATGATTAAGAATGAACCTTCATTTATCCAATGCAATTTTACACACATCTATCTCCATATGAGTAGATGTGTTCATCCTTTCCACCTGACTTGCTTTAACGTATGCTCATTCATTGAAACTGTCTTACAAGCAGAATTTATGCCACCGTATTTGTAAGACATGCCTCAGGAATGAATGCGCGATGCGGAGCAGTGTGTGGTATTGTGTATTCATGTTGCAAAGTATCATAACCTCCAAGTTCCAAACATGCAAATGAAAGCGTGGCTGCAATCACTCAAGACCAGGTATGACAGCATGAATGATGGGCATGGGCAAGCAACACAAGGTTCTATGTCAAACTGACACTATTTGAGACGAAATGGCTGCGCATCGTAAGCTACGTATCCATAACGTGTCTTGTCTCTGTTTCCTACCCCATCTGACTGTCGGTCGTCCGCTTTGATGACGATTTTGAAAATTTCATGTGTGATAGATAAAACCACACCTGAATTTATATTTTCACAGTCAAACGGTCGACGGAAAACCATAAAGCAAAGGAGAGCAAAAAAAAAGAAAATGTGTAGATTTCTGTGTCTGTCCACGCTTCTTGACTAATGTCAGATATGGCTATCGCCTGACAGGGCGGACATTTTAGATGACACTTCAGTGCACTTGAATTTTTGGTGCTAGGTTAGACACCCTTATGGAAATTAAACAAAAAAAGAAATCAGGATTCAAGAATACTTTGAACATGAAGTGCCTCAACAAGAGGAAACACGGGGACAACTTTTTTTTTATTAGGTTGGGTTAAGAGGAGTTTGATAACTTTTTCGAGGCCTGAATACCAAGAACTGATGGGCTTTTCGTTTTATTCTAAATGGTTCATGTATTATTCAACAACAGCAAAATGTCGATGATTGAGATCGACATGTTGGCGTTGGAGACTTGGCAATAGATAAAGGTATCAATCCAAAATAATTGAAGTCACATTGAATGATAATGTAGTCAAGTGAATGACGATTGCCATTCGAAAACAATATCAACACAATGAAATGTTCTGTCTAGACGATAAACCATTTAAAAAAGTAATTGAAAACAAAATTTTAATCATTTTGTGATTGTTGTTTTCTCCTTTTAGGTAATACATACTTTTATGGAATTAAGTCCTGGGGTATAAACGCCAGAGATAAGAAAGAAATAAAAATTGAAACATTTATTTTTATTTCGGCATGAATAAAAAGATATGACACCAACGTTATGAATCGATACATAATGAAATATTTACTTGAACGCAGAATGACGTAAAAATTCAGATTTTCAGCAACTTAAAAAAGAGGAAAACTCAAATACCGTGGCAATGGCAACTAACTTAGCTTCCGTTGCCCCCTTGACAAAACGCAAGATCTAAAGAAAATAAAACCGCAATTCGTGATTCCGCGCAGATCAAATGACGACATATTTTAAAACTCCTTTAAAACTGTTACGCCCAATTTCTTGACAAAGTTCTAGCCCTTAAAACTCGGTTTAGTGAAATTTTAGAACTCATTTGAGTTCTAACTCATTTCTTCACCAAGTTCTAACGCGTTAGAACTTCGATTTAGAACTTTGTTATAGTTAGAACTTCGATAAAATTAGACCCTCGAATTCGGGGGTCTAGTGACTTAGAACTTGGTTTAATTACAATTTCGTTTTTTCAACGAGTGAATTGAATTGAATTTATCATAATTTTTGGAAAATAAACAAGAGCATACATACATACATACAATAAGTAAAAATAAATTAAAGTGGACAATGACTTTTAGTACCCACGTTGCGAACGTTTTCCTGGAAGAACGGCCACAATTAATAACTACACAGGACGTTACGATTTTTTCGTCTCTTACGTCCAGAATATATGTATCTAATAATGCAACTAACAAAGCTTACGTTCTTAGCAGTGCTTCAACTTCAACAAAAGATCTTTAACATCCACAACAACCGTAAAAATTGAAATGAATTTATTATGCATATTTATGTGAAGATACAATAGCCGCACCGCACCAGCGCGCCGGGTGGAGAATTGGTGAGTTTTGAAGGTGTCTTTGTTAATGTTAATGGTGAATATTGGGATATTGCCAATAATCAACGAGCGCATACGATTCCACCGAAAAATCCTGACGGTCAGAAGCGTTTGTGTCTTTGTGAAGGATTGTCTATGGTTAGCAAATTGCCATAATAGAGGCGACAGGTAAAAGAATGGCAAAGCTGAAGTGCTAGCCACTCATCATCAACAATTCTCTGAGTGCGTGTGAAGGATTGAGGGGACCTACAATTTAAGGCCAATTCCGAACGGCTGAGTTGGGAAGCACTTTTTCTTTTACTTTATTGATATTTCATAAGCACGAGTAAGATTCGAACCCCACGTTCTGCTTAATAACCAACGCACATAAAAACCACGTCACGGGCGTCACAAAAATAAACATACATAGATACACACATACAAAAATAACTATAGGTACACACATACAAAATAAAAACATAAGCGCAAAAAGTCAGAAATTATTTCTATTTTGTTTCGAATTGAAAGAAATGTCTGTCAAAAAATTCTGCCGGGTGACTCAAAAGTTTCAAAAACATGCTAGAACTAGGTTCTAAAAATAACAAGTTCTAAGCGCTTAGAACTCAATGATGATTTTAGATCGAGTTCTAGAGAAGTGAAGAAATGCCCGAGTTCCAAGTAATTTAAAAACTAAGTTCTAAAGTTAGATCGAGATTCACTGGATCGAGTTTTAAAGGGAATTTAGAACTTTGTGAAGAAATTGGGCGTTAGTTTCATATGTGAGTTTGGGAACGAAAAAAAGTAATCTCGAAAATTATGTCGGAAGCATTGACTAAATTCAAGATTGCTAAGGAAGTAGAACAGTCAAGTCAAGTGATGAGATCTCCATTTTCTTTTTAATATATATTACAAAACAAAGATTATGTTTTTAAAATATTAACAAAGCACTGTTTAGCTGTATTTAAGTTATCCCAAAACAAATTTTATATCCTTCTTCAAAATAATATTGAATTAATTCGCAAAACAGCAACTACTGACCATATTCATATTCATATTCTTAGGTCTAAGGATCTACTTTTTATACCTGTTTCTCTCTTGCACAACAGCTAACAAGAAGATAGACTAACCGATTTTAGTACTCATTTAACTTTATTTATACTTTTCACTAAAAGCGTTCTCTCTAAAACAGGGTTTTCGACATTAAATCACATTGAATGTCATGACGAATCATCTATTTACATACCAAGTACCAAGAAATTATTTGCTTCGTTCTCCATGATTCTAATCATTTCGTGTCTCTTAAAATTTCTGTTTTGATGTGTTATTGTACTGAAACCAAACGATCACACGTGTGTTCAATCAAGAGCAATTGGAAATTCATCTCAATTTTGGTTGAAGAATCATCTTTAGTGATGAGACCCTTTTTTTGAATGAATAAGCGAAGTATCCGGATGTGGGATGACACCAATCCAAGCGAGAGAGCGGTGTTGATTTTGGGTTCGAGGCATCATCGGTCCACACTTCTCTGAAAATGATGCTGGCAAGGCCATCACTCATCGGCGATCGCTAAAGGTCGATGATCACCAACTCCTTATGGCTTGAATTGAATGATATATACACCGAAAACATGTTGTTTCAACAGAATGGCACTACGTGCCACGCAGCTCAAGGCAAAATCGATTATCCACACGAGTGGTTTCATGACATGGTTATCTCGCGCCGCCGAGGCGATATGAATTGGCCATCAAGATCGTTTAATTTGATCCCTTTAGACTTTTACTTGTGGGGCTTTCTTAAGTCGCAACTCGCAGGTCTATGCGATTAAGCCCCAAACTACTGTGGCTCTCAAAGACAACAAAATCGCTGACATCAGTCAAATTCAGCCTAATTCAAGCGCCAAAGCCATCGAAAACAGGACCTGACTTGCTTACCTTACTTACTTACTTAAGGTGGCGCTACAGTCCGTTGTGGACTAGAGCCTCAATCAACAGTCTCCGCCAGCCAGCTCGGTCCTTAGCTAGCTGTCTCCAGTTTTGCACTCCAAGTTGATTGAGGTCCTCTTCCACTTGAGAGCGCCCCCTGAGTCGCGGTCTTCCTCTCCTCCTACGTCCCTCGGGAATAGTGTCGAAGGCTTTCCGGGCCAGAGCATTCGTGTCCATCCGCTTTAAATGATCAAGCCATCTGAGTCTGTGGACCTAGACCCTTCTGGCTAGGTCCATGTCGTTGTACAACCCGTACAATTCGATGTTGTATCGTCTTCGCCATTCCCCTTCACGGGGCCAAAGATGACCCGAAGAACTTTCCTCTTAAAACAGCCTAAGGCACTTTCATCCGATTTTGTCAAGGTCCATGCTTCTGCACCATACAGCAGGACTGGGATGATGAGTGTGTTATACAATTTTACCTTAGTTGCTCGAGAGAGGGCTTTTCCACTCAATTGCTTTCTTAGCCCAAAGAAACAGTGATTAGCAAGAGTTATTCTTCGTCTGATCTCGGCGCTGGTGTTATTGCCCGTGTTTATAGCTTGCTTACTTAGCCAAGTAATTTTGCCGAACAACGATCTCATCACGTTCAGAACTACCTCAAAGGTCGACGATATTGGAATTATCTTTCAACGTTATTTCGAAATGATTTCAGCGAACTTAAAATACTTAATTGTAGTGTCAAGTCGCACGTACAAACTACGTTGCGTTGGCTGGAAAATGACAATTAAACGCTAGAAATGCGATACACTTCTGTTTTGGTGGGCTTGAGCTTCTGGGTATACACGCAAGAACTAGCACAAGACGTTCTTTACTTTCCTCACGATCAGTTCTTAGAGCTTAAAAAGTTAAGTGAAATCAGGATTTGTTTATTGACAAACGTTTAACTGCTGCTTTGACCAGAAGAGCTGTCACCCTTACAATATGGTTAAAAAGGGAAGATGACTTCCGTTTTCAGTGTTGAAAATTTTAAAAATCTAAAAGAAGAAAAGCGTCTTCTAATTCTTTGCAAAAAAATTATCTATTTTAAAACCCCTATTTTGCAAATGTTAAGTCTATTGACATTCTTCTAAGAAAAACGTTAAAATAGCATAACGAGGAATGTGAAAATGAACTCCTAACACAGAACCGATATCAAGAACAACATTTATTAGATATCTACCAACCTCATCAAAATTTAATAATGTGCACCAATTTCAAAGACAAATAAAGCCATTTTATCATTTCAACATGAAAAGGAAAACAAACCGGAAAAACAAAAAGCGATAGCATCATAAATAAGTCACAAAATTGTCATTGGAGAATTTCCTCAAAAATAAGTCGAAAGGAAATGAGCTACATAAAGCTGTCCTCGCAATCTAAAGCACACAAACAGACACAAAGAGCCGATATTGTCGGCTTTTGCGAATATAACAAAAGAAAATGATGTCATTAATCAATACTCAACATTGCGCATATAAAACAATGACAGATACAAAATGCATCATTAGTATCCAACGACCGACTTAATCCGGACGCAGGAAGTTTTATTCATTTATTTTGTTTTTTTTTTTGTTTTATATTTTCATTTTATTTTTAGTTTTTGATTTTGTTTTTGATTTTTGCTTTCTGTACGGGTAGCGTATAATGGATGTTTTCGATACATCAACCTGAATATAAAGATCAAACTTGCACTTGTTTGCATCAATATAGTTTTGAATTACCACACCGCACAACCCTCTACTGCTTCTATTTGTCAAGTTTTTCACCCTTCAAACTTTGAGGATAAATAGCTGGTACTTTGTTCAGCTTCTTGCAGGATATTTGTATGACTTTTGCCCTACTTGTGGTTTTTGTCACTTCAAAAACTGCTGGCTGTATAACAAATGGTTGTGTGGGTTTTTTTTTATGCAGATAGATGGCTTATGTGGAAAAGTTTGTAATACTTCTGCCAGAGATAGCCAAGTACCACCTTGTGTGAACATCGGTATAGTGGAGGTGATGCTATCAATTTTGTTCATCAGAAAAGTTTCACAAACTCATGCATCCTTGAGAGTGTGATAATGGCAACAAATCGACAAACTAAATCCAATTTGGGTCACTTTAAAATTCTCTGTCAATGTGATTTTGAAAAGACTATGAATATGGAAGATTTTGAAAACGGTGAGCGAACGTTTTAGCTGTTTTAGGTAAAAAATCAAATTATATTACTATTTCCAGTCCAGTGTTATATATTTTTAAAGAGTTAGGATGCCTGTGCAATACATTTTTGTTATAAAAAATCAAGCGCTTTTATATTTTCCCATCTTCTTATTTCAAAAACATTCATGTTTGTGCAGAAAATGTCTGCGTCCCAGCGTTTTGTTCATGAATTCCATCACTTACTTATTTTTTACGTAAATTAATGTAATTTAAGAAAACAAACTTTCAACTTCCAACTGAGAACTGGAATTTGAAGGCATTCAATTTTCCCGCAGATAACTTGTTTTACTTTAATGTTTGTTTCTTTTTCTCTCTCTTTGCTTTGCGTAGGTGGTGCAGTAAAATAAATTGCTCTTTCGCAAGGAGGATACCCAAGGACCCAGTGTTATTGGTGGAGAACAAATGTTCGTTTCCTTCATCTTGTAACAAGTTGTGACGAGATCCTTCGGCAAGTAATAAATATAAAATCGAAAGATATAAAACGTTTTTTTCTCATACATTGGATGAATGGAGATTTAAGATTAGCATAAAGATTTGGTTGTGTTCTTCGTTTATTGACACTTTTATTTTTTATAGCTCGCATTTAATTATTATTATTTTTATTTATGATTTAGATCGATTTGGTACACTTGTTAAGGGTTTTTTTTTCTGGCAAAACATGATTGATTTAAATGCTTGTTTTTTGTAATATTATAACATTGAAATTTAATGATGCGAAAAAATTTAAATTTCTTATCTGCAGATAGTACGGCAAGTTTTATAAGATGTCATTATTTGTAATCTACAAGGAAAAGTTCATTTGAGACAAGCGTCAACAGAATTTTCTTGAGGCAGAATGCTATCTAACCTATGTCAAAGAGCTTCTATATTTCACCTCCAAGTGCCAGTGACAGAACATCGAGTGCCTGTCTACATAGTTGTAGTACTTCAACTGGAGATTTAGAATAATATGGTACCAAGACATATTCGGAGCTAAGGGTCTATTAGCAGCAATAGGATTGGATCTCTCTCTTGGGACAGAGTTACCCTTACTTCTAGTTGCGATGCCTCAACAAGTCTCAACTACGATTGATTATAATGTTACAACGATTTTTCAAGTTCCACTTTGCAGGATAGCAAATCTTTTTGGACCCTGAAATGTAGATTTGACTACATTCGGAATCTGAATCAGAGCTAAATTCACCACCAAAAAAGACGTGGTACATCTTTAATATCAAGCTGAAAAAAAGATAACCTACGAGAACTGATTCAAGCTAATTGACTTTGCTGCAAGGCCAACCTTTATGGTAAACGGAAATACTAACAAAACTGATCGATACTGACTGGACCGCTTGCTGTTTCTATTTATAACCAGAATACAGCTGTGAATATTCCGATTCAGTCTAGCTCGATAAAATGCCGATAGAAAATTCAAATTGACCTTAAATAGCAACAATAGTATAAGGCTAGGCGCATATATAATTTTCCCAAAAAAAGGATCGACTTCGCTCTCGTTAAAGAGCTTTAAAAGAAAAGACTGTTTTTATTTTTTAATAAGACTTTATTAAAGCATCAGACCCCTTACCTCTGGTGAGGGGAAGTCTTCCGCTATACGATGTTTCTTTCTTCAGGTTAAACTTAGGATCAAAAGATTCTCGATACACGTCTCAGTTTTTATAGAACACCGCAATGAATTTGTCAAAAGTTAACTTTTTTTTTGAATTTATTGAATAATGAGTCTGAGGAAGAATACGAGGTGGAAAAACTTTTGCTGATTTCTTTGAAGACAAAAATTCAAATCCCAGAATGCAAAATAACTTTCAAAAAGAAAAAGCCATGGACAGTTCAAAATGACATTGGAGTTACCAGATGAGACATTGATCAACTTCTATAGAATGACTCGAGAGCATTTTAAGGAAATCCATGGGATTATTAAAGAATCTATTTACTCAGATGGATGTAATGTCCCAAAAAAAAAGAAAACTGTAATTCCAACGACAATTTGTTACTTTATTTTTGACATAAAAAATCGAACTCATGGCAGTCACGCGATTTCCGGAAAACGCTCGTCAAATCATGTCGTGTCGTTCTATCAATATGCGTTGTCCTGTTTATTTATATTGTTTACAAAAACAAGTGCTGTGTAGCGTCACTAGTGTCGAACGCGGATCAAAATGCGCCTAGCCTAAGGGCTTTTCCCCTATCGCCATATAAACAAACATCAGGTAAAACAAAGATCTCTGACGAAAATGCAGTGCAAGGAGACATAGTGCGCTAGCAAAAGAAGATAGATGAGCCTAAAGTAAAGCTTAATGTAAATCTTCATATGTTGTGTAATGAAACTTGATTGAATAGAAGAGAAAACGTAAACAGAAGATAATGGTCACTGGGGCGTATACGTAACCAAAATAATACAAATAATGATCATCTAATGAATTTCTTCTTAATCAGAATAAAATAAAAAGGAAAAGAAAAAAATAGGAACAGGCAATAAATAAATAAGTGAGCAGGTGGTTGCCATGGCTCAGAGGATAGATTGATTGCTAAGCCGAACGCTACGGGTTCAAGCCCCAGCTTCGGCAGCCTTCTTTTTCTACAAAACGCCACCTGTGCGATGATATGAGACAATTAAAATCTGTGTCCCCTCCTCTGTGCCACGTAGGTTAATGTTATGTGTTCTTCCTTTCTATGCGTCTATCTGTCTCTTTCTGTTGTATTAGTGTCTTGTTATGTACCAGCCGATGGCCTCAGTCGCCAGTGCTGCTATGTGTCTGTAGTTCGTTATATTCATATACTGTGAAATGTCAATGTCAATAGGTGTGTTTTTTTGCACGCGTATTTACGCTTAAATTTAACAGTGCACAAAAAAACGACAAATTTTTTGTTTTAGCAATTTGGCATCACAAGTTGATGATATATGTTAACGAGAGGAGAAAGAAGAGCAACGTAAGCGGGAATTTTGTCTCCAGATAACAGAAAAATCTCTTACTCAAAGAAGAAAACCAAGAGAATGAAGAAAAGAGATCTGAAAAGAGAAAGAGATACGAAGATATTGTAGGGAAAAGTCTTTAGCCAAAAATTAAACAATTTGAGTCGAGCTTGTACAGTTTGACATTTATTCGGAAAAGAAGACAGAAACAGCTAGCGAAAGCTGTATTTATAGCTTTAGTCTTGTTATATAATAATTGCATACGGGATAATCATACGACCAGAGAATAGAGATTTGCATATCGGTTTCTATGTACTCGATAGACGCTGTGAAATCAACGAATAAAAAGTAACGAGTTACACTACAGGGTGTTCATTTTTCAAATGCCTACAGCTCGGCCATTCTGACCGTAAAATCGTCCCGATTGCAATTTTTTCACATTAATTACTTAAGACAATTTAAATTCATACATAAATTATTACTTATATAATTAAAAATCTCTTTCTATCTCAATGAGGTATATAAATCACCTTGATTTTGGCAAAAAAAATACATTACACGTACGAAATTACTATTTTAGTAAAAATATTTAAATATACAAATACATTTTCATTTTCATGCAACATGTTACAATTAATTAAAATTTAAATAAAATAAAAGCTAAGATATTACATTCAAAAGCATAAAATATTTTTTTTTAAACATTTTCTTGCATAGCAAGCAACTTGATTTGAAATTTGTATGTTTGTCTTTAATCGAAAAGTTCATTGCATAAAACTTCATCGACATTATAAGTATAAGTGCAAGAATACCATTAAATTTAACTTATATATGTTGAACTTTTAAACGAATTTTTTGAAACACCGTTTTCATATCCATCATCTCACGAGTCAGTGTTCGGAATCGCATATAATTTCATATTGTCAGGTGAACTTATCCCTTTATATGGCAATCTTGTCAACTGCAATCCTTCAATGTCACCTATAGCGTACCTGTGATTTGGTAAAACCTTTTTTATTTCATATGGTCCACGATACTTTGCTAAAAGCTTCTTATTTGTACCTGCCGTGGTGTCCACGTTTTTAATCATAATATAATCTCCCTTTTTATATTCTGTTGGAATCTTATGACGATTGTCATAATAATTTTTATTTTTTATCTGTTCTTTTTCAATCTTTCCCTCAGCTTCTTTTCTAATCTCATTCAAATTTAGTTGTTCACATCCTAAATTGTTATCTAAAAACTCTCTCACCTTGTCACAAAATGTCCCCTTCTGATCTCTACCGAAAAGCAAAGTGCTAGGTGTAAATCCGGTACTTCGATTTACACTGTTATTAATAGCAAATTCAACCTTTTCAATTTTCTTGTCCCAACCAGAAGTTGTGTGTGCTTCGCATTCCTTCGCGAGCATCGGAGTTATAACGCGGTTTAACCTTTCCACCTGACCATTAGATTGCGGAGAGTGTGTGGCAACCTTGACATGTTGTATATTGTTATCATGCAAAAAATCGGAAAACTCTTTGGATGTAAAACATGTCCCGCGGTCAGATATAATACGGTTAGGTCTGGAAAAATTAGCGAAATACGCTCTTAAACATTCAATAGCTTCTTTACTTGAGGTACTTTTTGTGGAATAAAGCTTGGTGAATTTTGTGAAGCCATCAACCATCACCAAGATGTGCTTCTTATTGGAATGTGAACTGGAAAACGGGCCTAAATGGTCAATGTGAAGCGTGTCAAAAGGTAGATTTCCTTTTGGTATTGGGTGAAGGATACCTTCTTTTTTTCCAGATTCAGGAGAAAAATAAATGCATTTAAGGCATTTTTTAATCACAGTTTTAATTTTCTCCTTCATAGTGGGAAACCAATATATTTTAGCTATGTGTTCGAAACACTTGTCAACACCTAGATGACAAAGAGCCTCGTGATGAGTCCTGATTACCTGCTCTTCCATATGAGATGGGACGTAAAAAATTATATTGTCTTTTGACTTTCTATAAATCAAACCATCGACCATTTCATAATATGGACTTTCTGATTTTGTCAGCTCAGAAGCAATCGCGATTATCTTCGGGTCTTGTTTTTGGGCGGCTGCGAGCACAAACTCAAACGATTCATTATCAACATACAATATATTGAATGATCTGCTTAGTGAGTCGACGTGTGACATTCGATCACTTTTTCTGTGCTCAACAGAATAATCGTATGCTTGCAGCTCTAGTGCCCATCGTGATATGCGAGGATTTAAGGTTTTTTTGTTTAATGTTAAAACAAGAGCTTGACAATCTGTAACGATTTTAAATTGAACGCCTAACAAGTAAACTCGGAATCGTCTTAGAGCGTAGACGATTGACAAAGTCTCAAGCTCATAGCTGTGAAATTTGCTCTCAGCTTCAGTGGCACGTTTAGAAAAATAAAACACAGGATGGAATTTTCCATCGCTCTGTTTTTGTAATAACACAGCTCCAAATCCATGCGAGCTGGCATCACAATGTAACTCGGTGGGACAGTGCGGACTATAAATTGAAAGTACTGGCGCTGAAATCAGTTTATTTTTTAAAAGGTTAAAAATGGCCATTTCTCTTGGACCAAAAATAAACGTAGTTTCCTTTCTCAACAGGTCATAAAGAGGCTTTGCTATGTTAGCAAACTGATGTATAAACTTCCTGAAATAGGAACAAAGTCCTAGAAAACTATGGATGTGTTTGGTTGAGGTAGGTAACGGGAAATTTTCAATTGCTTTTAAATTAACTTCATTTGGACTTACACCGTCTTTCGTTATTCTATAACCTAAGTAAGTTATCTCACTTTTCAAAAATGCACATTTATCTAATCTGAGTCTTAAGCCTTTATTAACGACTATATTAACGACTTCTCTAAGTATGTCTATATGTTCCTCTATGGTTTCTGTCGCGATTAGGATGTCATCGAGGTACGTCAAAACTTTTGATTGGGATATCAGTTTACCAAATAAATGTTTCATATACCGCTCGAAAACTGAGGGGGCGTTCTTAAGCCCAAACGGCATTTTGGTAAACTCATATTGTCCAATCGGAGTGGTGAACGACGTGTACTTCATCGATTCCTGTTCAAGAGGAACATGATAGAAACCATTTTTTAAATCTAAAGTAGTATAAAATTGTTTATTTTTGAGTCGGTCAATATTATCCTCAATTAAGGGCAATGGATAGTTATCGCGTAGAGTTATTTTATTGAGTTCCCTAAAATCAATACAAAGCCTTAGCTCCTTATTTTTTTTCTCAACGAGGACTATTGGAGATGCATATTGTGAACAAGACTCTTGTATTATGCCCTTGCCAAGCAAATCTTTAAGAATCTTCTCTAGCTCGATTTTATGAGAATATGGCAGCCTTCGTGGTGGGCAATGGAATGGAACATCTTTTGATAAGATTATCCTCATTTTAAATTGATTATCATCAGGAATAAAATCTAAATTTGAACTAAAAGCTGGCCTTACTAAGTTCTTAACATTTTCCTGTATACCATAAGGTAAATTTGGATTTATATCCATTTCTAAAGTTTCGTCGCTTATATCAATATTACAAATTTGATAAATAAAGTTACACTCTTCACTTGACTTACTTACATGCGAAAAACAACACTGACCTGAAGACGATAAATTCATGCAAACATGCGTTTCTGGACACGGACTTGATGAAGACAATGAAACATCTGTAGAACGATTACACTTGACGTTGTTTAATGACTCTGACAAATTTAGGCTTTCTTGAATCTCGATTCTATTTTCAGTTTTCTTTAGCACCATACCAACTTTGTCGATGAAATTTCGTCCAAGAACTGCTGGGTAACTCATTGAATTATTATTGACAACTAAAAGAGATAAATTCGTGTTTAAATTTTCAAAAAATATAAAAGCATTAACACTTCCCAACACTTGTAGCGGGCTATTGTTGACTCCACAATACGATTGACTATTTTGATCCAACGGTCTGATCATCGACGGCGGCAAACACTTTTCTTTAATGAAGCTTATTGGGCTCCCTGAGTCTAAGAGCGTTGTTAGCGCACACGAACAATCGAAATCGTCACCAATGAATCGATAAGAAATCTGCTTCTCGAAGTCGTTGGACTCGCTGCTCTGAGATTGGAAAGGGCCGATCTCTCGATTAAAGCTTTTATCAACATCATGATTTGAGCGAATTTGTTGCGCATCGTTGTTGTTGCTGTTGTTGTTGGCCTTGAGTGTCAGAACTGGTTTGTTGTTTGCGCAATTTTTAGCAATGTGACCACGTGTACCACATTTAAAACAAGTGAATTCTTTTTTGTGATTGAATCCATTAACAGGTGAATTGGCAGGTTCTCTCACATGATTTGGATCTTTTTTCTTCAACAGCGTGTTTTTATACTTGTCTCGGGCGATGTAAGATGAATGAGGCTTTTGAGCAAAATTGTCACGTTCTCGGCTATTGATCTTAAATTTTTCATATTTTCTCAATGCGTTTTTAAGTTCTTCTATACTGTTGGCATTATACAACATACTCTTGTTAATCTCAGCATCACTTATGCCTTTGATTATGAATTGGATTAAATCCTCCTCTTCAATCGGATTATGTGATGCAATTTCTTGCATCGATAAAACGTATTGTTGTATTGTTTCATCACGTCGTCTTTTCCTCGCATTAAGCTCATTGAAAATATCGGCTTTTGTTACGACACGTTTAAACTCACCCAAAAGAGCGTCTCGTAGTTCAACCCAGGTTCGTGTTTTCAAGGACCTTATGAAGAGTCTCGCAGTTCCACTGAGGAGTCTTTTTCCAAAAATGAACTTGGAACGATCATTTAAATGAAGAGTTTCCGAATACTCCTCAAAGTGCTCTATCCAACGGTCAATAGGAAAATTGTCATCCCCGGTAAATGGACATAGTAGGTCTTCGAAATCTTTGAAACAATTTGAAACTTGTGGAATTGGACTAGGATTTTCATAAACGTCTTCCATTTGTAGCTCCTTAAGCTTGCGCTTGAGTAAAATAATCTCCTCCCTTTTCTTACATGCTTCGCGCAGATTATTTAGCTCCTCATCGACGTCGTCAGGTTGCACATCATCTGGTTCTTCCTCCGACTCGGACTCACGATCTTCTGACTGGTTTTGACTTACATGCGTGAAATTCTGTAAAAGACTTTGCATATCCTCCTTGGCATAACCTTTCACTGCATCTTGCACTCGCAATTTTAACACCGCTTTAGTTCCATCGGTTTTTTCGTTAATGGAACGTAAAATGTCTTTTAGTATTGCAACAGTTGCTTTATTAATAAAATTGTCAAATTCTTGCGACATATTTACAAAACGACTTTCAATACTCAACAAAATTACACTTAATTTTTCTTTAAATACTTAGGGATCAGATCTCACTTCTGAATTTTGTAGGGAAAAGTCTTTAGCCAAAAATTAAACAATTTGAGTCGAGCTTGTACAGTTTGACATTTATTCGGAAAAGAAGACAGAAACAGCTAGCGAAAGCTGTATTTATAGCTTTAGTCTTGTTATATAATAATTGCATACGGGATAATCATACGACCAGAGAATAGAGATTTGCATATCGGTTTCTATGTACTCGATAGACGCTGTGAAATCAACGAATAAAAAGTAACGAGTTACACTACAGGGTGTTCATTTTTCAAATGCCTACAATATGGAACATACAAAAGTAGCCAATGGTTTCCTTTGATTTAAAATAAAACAACAGCAAAATCATAGCTTGCTTGGGTAATTGTTAAATGAAATGAATTTCGAATGAATTTCGGAATGAATTTTTGACATATGTTGAAAATTCATTTAAAAAGGTATATGGTAGCATTGTTTTTATATCCGCTTGTTTCATAGGCGTGGATAATTATCGCCTAACTAAGCGGATATAGAACTTTATTGTTGTTGCATTTGCATGCAAATATTTTCTTAAGCGTATATACGCGTGCAAAAAAAACACACCTAAATAAATAAGTGAAAAATAATTATATGGATAAATCTGGTGTCGGTGTGGAATTCTAAGTGATTTTAGTAAAGCCAACTCCAAATGAAAAATTCGAGAATATGATTCTGGAGCAATGTTCAACCTAAGTCTACAACAGGGCTTTTCAATCTATGAATTCTTCAAAATTTAGGAGAATTCCTTTACAACAATGTTAGTTCCTGCCTTTTTTGGTTTAAATTATATACCAACTGACTTACCGCAACCTTAATAAAAGGTCACATCCCAATGATCTGGTTAAACTTTAAAAAGAATACATTCAGCCCCATAAGTCAGTCCAAGTAGGAATAGATATTTTTTAAAGTTTGAATCCATAATTTCTCTGAGGTGCATCGATTAATAGATTTTGACTTGTTTTTTGAAAGAAATATGTTTCGTTAAGTAGCGTCCGTTGCCGAAAAAATAGAAAAGAATCCAAATCTTGACATGAAATAATTTGAAATAAGTCTAGTTTCACATTTAGGGTAATTTTACTCTTATACGGTTTGGTTTGGAAGAAAATTGGACCCATTTTTTTTCGTTTTCTACTCTGGCCCAGCCCATGGTGTCGCGCGAATCCATTAAAGTAGAATCACGAAGTAGTATTGGGATATAACAAAGACAGGCGATAAAGGGCTTTGACCAAATTGGTTAGGGATTAAAATGGCGTTGGTAAGATTTTGTTGGTCCAATTTAATTACGGGTATTCAACACCTAGCCTTTTTTTTTTTTTTTTAAATTTGTGTTCTACTTTGCATTGGTAAAAAAAAATGTTTTCAGTGTATGATTGTTATGGATAAGAAAATGTCGATACAACACATTGCAGGAAATCAATTTTCTTGAAATAATTCCTTGAAAATACAACCTACTTACGATCATCACTATTCAATATTCACGTAGCTTAACAAATCCAAAGATTATGTAAAAACGTTCAGACGATTATAGTATTATACTAGCTTAAATTCCTTTTTACATTCCATAAAATTTTATGGCTCGTTAACAAAACTGACAATCAGTGCATTAAAATATAGTGTCAAAGTGGTGCCAACGATCCGTATAATGTCCTTATGTAATCCTTAAGCAATAAAGTCGACAAAAATTAAAGGAACAAAAACAACAACTTCATCAACAGCGATAATAAATTGCTATTGCTATAAATTAAGAGCTGGGATGGGAAATTTTCAATGAGCATAATATCAACCGAGAGAAAATACAACACAAGTAAGAAAATAAAACCAAAAACAAAACCAACAGCACAGAGATAATGCAATCCATAAAAAAGAGAACATTATCGTGCAGAAAGTTCTGCAGGCAGAATCAGGCCAAAACGAAGTATGCACAGCTGGGGTTGCATGTAATTGTTTTAAATGCTCAAGGCTCTTCTTGATGGGTTAGAAAAAACTATGGCAAAAAAAAACAATTATTTTAATATGAACCAAGCTCATTGGAATTTTTTATGAAAATTATATTTTGTTTAACTTTTTTTTGCATAATATGTTTATGTTAATACGAACATGGTTTGAGGTTATAAGCAAATTTTGAGGCTCTCGGGGTTAATGTTGGATCGTTGTAAACTGAAACTATTTGCAAGTTGCAACGCCTGTCTCAGTTTACTATACACGCTACAAAACCAAAGATTCAGATTTACTTTTGCATCAACTTTGTTAAAGACAAAATTCGCTAAAAGTTCGTTAAATATTTCACAAAACACCACCACCAACGTTAAATCGAATTGGGTCACTTCCTTCTAAAAATTCAATTCATTTTGAACAAAGCCGAAATAAAATCCTACAAAATGTCAAGTGCCTCTTCCATCTATCGAAGAGTCGAAAGAGGAAATAAGATATAAAAGACACTTAAACCCAATCGAATGGCCCGTTTCTCATATGAATATAATCTGGATGCAGCAAGAGGAAGACCACTGCGAATAAGCAATTATTTTGAGTCATTTCAACGCAAGCCCCAGGGTCATTTCCATTCGCCGAATTAAAGCTGCTAAAAGGTTTTCTTTGTAAGTGGAAACTATACTACTTTCGTCTTTTCATGTCAACCAATACATTACCAACATTCAAATTTCCCAACAGAGGAGTATTCGGTCGTTTGTGCCATTTTCGCTTGGAAATTCCATGCTAAATGGAACTATCCCAACTTAAAAAGGTGGTGGTCGTTCCTTGTTCACAATAACGCATCACCTGCAGCAGGATTACAAAATGTAAGGTGAATTTTTCAGTACACATTTGTTGAAGGAGAAAATGCAAGTGAATGACCATTTAGGGACTTTATCTCTTAGTTTTATTTTTTAATAGAAAAATAAATAGTTTTTATTAAGATTAAGATGGAACAAAGTGTTCAGTGCACGATTGAAGATCTCCCAAGCTTAATTCGCTAAAACTATTTATATGCTATTTCGAAAAATTAAGTTTTATAAACAAGTGACAAATTAAAACCACGGCAAAGTGTGACCAAAAGGGTGAATCATATTTAGTTTTGATTCAATTGAACGATTCATGGCATTTACTTTTTGAAAATGGTTAAATGTTCGCCCGTCTAACTCTTTGGTCATCCCAAAGGTATTTCTCAAAGAACGCTGAGTTTCGTAGCTGCTGTTATGTGAGTCGTTCCATGATGACTTGCCAAACGATGATCAAGAAAAATGACACAGCAGTTTGGGAGAAGTCACTCGTGATTTGTCAAAAAAAAGTCATTGAAAATCAAACTTCAACACGATATACAATATACATTTTGGGATATAGGATGGCTGAAGCTGAAACTGGTTTAATAAAGAGTTAGATGGTGAATTGAGGAAGGGTGTTTTCCTGATGGATTGATTAAGATTTTGAATTGTGTGTCATCATGGTTGGATGGGGTGGTTTTTCTATAGCCAGGACTATGTGATATATATAATATATTTAGTTGGCTTTCAGTTTTGATGGATGGCTGTGAGAAACATAGGAGGATGGGTTATAATTTTTTCAGTCACAACGTTTGGTAAACTTGCTGAAATTTGTCCTTAAATGATATATGTATATCAGCACTTAAATGATGTAGACTATGATTTTGACTTTACTAAACAGGCTATTTGGCACATAAATCATGATGTGAAGAAGGAAGTCATGACACTCCACTAGTCTTCATACAGTTAATTAGGCTGGAACACACAACAACGGCTCCCCACCCTTCAGAGCATTTCCATTTGAAAATCAATGCACTTACAATTTCATGCAATTTTCCCTTTGAAAACCAATGAGTTTACGACACAGGCCAAATTCTGACCGAGACCGCAATGTAACTAATATTCATAATACGAACTGTCCATGTACAGAGATAGGAAACTAAAATCTATGCTTTTTTTTTTAATATCGATGTTAACATTCTCTTTTGTACAGAAAATCATGCCCAAGAATTCGCGTGTAAACATTTTTTTGGTGTAAAATCTTAAGTAGGAGTTCAGCCTTAAATATATTTAGTAAGAATGAAATGAAATAAAAAATAGAGATACATTTCAAAAAATTGATGTCGGCTGACAGTTTAAGGAATTTAAATACAAAATTTCGGATAAGTAATTTTTCTGCAACACAATAATCAGCACGTACCAGTGTGGCTTTAGGCCAGGCAGAAAAACGATAGACCAAATATTCACACTGAGGCAGATCCTGGAAAAGACCAACGAATTTCAAGTCGAAACCCACCATCTTTTCATCGACTTTAAAGCTGCATATGATAGCATCCACCGCCACGAGCTTATGATGGCGATGTCTGAATTCGGGATCCCAAAAAAACTGTTCCAGCTATGCCGCATGACGCTTATCAATACGCAGTGCAGTGTGCAAATTGGTAACAGCTCATCCGAGTTATTCCAAACATGCGCAGGGTTTAGACAAAGATATGCGTTTTCATGTGACTTCTTCAACATAGTCCTGGAGTAGATAGTGCGCAAGGTGTGAGCTCGGAAAACACTATCTTCAACAAATCCACCAGTTCCTAGGCTATGCAGACGTCATAGACATCATGTAGACAGCTGTGCTTGAGGCCTTCACAGCGATTGAAGGCGAAACTCGTTGGCCTTGAAATGACTGAGGACAAAACAAAGTACATGCTATCAACAAACAAAGGAACATCTGTCCACCGCCTAGGACAAAACGTCAGTGTTGGTAGCAGCAATTTCGAGGTAGTTAAAGAGTTCACCTACCTTGGAACAAACATCAATCCCACAAACGACACCTTAGTGGAGATCCGAAGAAGAATTACCCTAGCGAACCGCTGCTGCTTCAGTTTGGCCAAACAACTGAGTTCAAAACTCCTCACTCGAAAGAAAAAGTGCCTGCCATACAAAACTTTGATTTTACCAGTTCTGCTCTACGGCGCCGAGTGTTGGACGATAAGTAAAGAAGGCGAATTGATTGAAAAATTTTTCGACGGATTTTTGGTCCCAACTATGGCGAATAAGAAGAAGGTTCAACCAAGAACTGCATGAGCTGTACCAAGATGTGGATGTAGTCCAGAAGACAAAGAAGAAGACGACGACATTGGCTTGGCCACATCAAGCGAATGGACGACAACGCTTCAGCCAAGAAAGTCTTCTCATCCCAGCCCGCAGGTTCGAGACGACAAGGAAGACCGAACCTACGGTACAAGGACCAAGTGACTGCGGATGCGAGAGCGCTTGGTTTCGGCGACTGGAGAGTGCATCCGAGGGACCGTTCACGATGGAAGGCTGCAGTAGCTCAGGCTGAGATCCTTCATGGATTGTGAGCCTGTTAAGTAAGTAAGTACGTAAGTAGAAATTGTGTTTAATTAGTCGTGAAAAATGTATGTACCTACATATAAACATTTTAATTTATTTCCAAAAAAGAAAAACGAATTATAATTAATCGAACAATTCAATAACATCAACATTTTTGGTTGAACATATTTTTTTTTTTAGTTATTTTAATGTGTTATGTACTTACATTATTAAAAAAAAATTGTGTAGAGAGACGCGACTAAAAACTCTTTATAACATTCGGGCTAGCCAATGTTTTAACATGCAATACCAATTTTTTTTTTATTTTTTTAGTTCAGATTTTAGAAGTGTTTACTAAACTGCCAATAGGGTTTTCCTTAAAATTTGTTTAGCAAAAACATCGAACATGAGATTTTCATTTGGTGAAATTTACCTTTTCTATTTAGGGAAGAAACATAAAACACAAAACTTCTAAAAGTCGTCGCCGCGCGCCGCCGGCCGGTAGGTTTTAGTACTACTCACGGCGACCGCCTTCCTTTGTCGTCTTCATCGTTGAGTGTGTGAATAACATCGATTAAAAGATTCAGGCTGCTTGCAACCACAAGCAAACATAAATATTTGTACATACACTTAAGACTAAAGGATATAAGATGTGAAACACAAGCTTTATGCTTGGTCCAACGACAAGGACCAACGATGACGACAACTACCAGCAAAACTATAAGAGATATCATCGGACGAGCTAAATTAAAACCGCTTTTCTCTGAACTTTCCGTTTCAGGCGAGAAGATCGACAAGAGCCCCATTCTATTGTTCCTTTAGATAACGTTAAGGTATGTCCCTCCCTAACGTTGTACTTCAGCTACAAACTTTCAGCATCGAATAATCCTGATGGGATGTTCTCGTTTCATAATAAACAAAAAGAGAGAGGGAACATAAAAAAAACAACTGGGATTCTTTTGTAATTTCAACGATATCCTTGCGCATCGTTAGAGAGTGAAAATTATTCTTCCATTAAGAGGGCTTGGGGGCTTCTCCCTCTAGATGTTGGCGCGGCGATGGAGCAAGCGATGAATTAATCTACCTGTACACCCACCTGTACACAACCTAATTAGTGAGTATTCATACTCGTTGTGTGCACTGCGTGCATGCCGCTGCCAAGGGCATGTACTCTGTATTTTACCACAGCTATACCACGCCCAATCACTCCTTCCATATAGAACGCTTATAACCTATCTAACATCGCCGCTAACCTACAACGAACAGTTTTGCTGCCTTAGAAACGGTTGTTGATGTTGACGGATGAATGAAGCTAGAGAAACGCTTGTGCTTGCCTGCCTGCCGAGAGCAGGAAATTGTTTGCCAGAAAGAATCTTGAAATCTTAATTACTTTTACATTGAGAGCTGGTGGAGGGTATTCTTGTGGAATAAAATCACTAATAAAGGACACTTGGGTAATTATATGAGGTTAACTGTTGTGATGGCGGCGGTGTGCGTTTTAAGTCCTTTTGTGTACTTTGTGAACTGGTGGGGTGTGTGTGTACGATGGATACGACGAAGCAAAAGAAAAAAAAATTAAAAACACAAGATGATGACACTCTCCAGCGTTGATTGAAAAAAAATGCTATAGCCGCGTGTGTCTTATGATAGATTCAATGATTAACTACCAAATAAGACAGACGCTGGCTATGACACTTTTCTTGTGATTGATTGTTTGGTCCTTTTGATTTGTAGCTCAGCTGTCGTGGCTCGAGTACGACCGGCCGACCGACGTTTTTAATATTGTATTTGGTATAAGTCGAAGAATTTTATCCTAGATGAATAATGAGAATGAGAATGAGGTCGAGCTTGGTGAATTGATGACCTAGATTGGATTTAATTGGATTTTATTGTGATACGCTAAATGTTTTAAGACTTCTTTTTGTTTGTGTGCTTAAGCTGTGGGTGGTTATCGAAAGTCGATTAATGTGGTCCAAGAAGTTTGTTCCAGTCAATTTTGTTTTGATGCTGGAATGTGTTGATTGTATAGTATCTTAGAAATGGATGTGACCCGAATTGGATGTGATAAATGTGTCTTCTTGTAAGGGATGGCAGTTTCCTTTTTTATTTCCAAAACCTCTATTTTTCGTTAAGTTTGCTTTATTTGCAATTAATTTAGTCTTCGATCCGGAATTTTGGATGAAGACTTGTTCTTGTGCTAATAGTAGACAGACAGACGATGATTTCATATTTTATTTAACTTCGTGTTCGGCATTTTTTATATGTAAAATTTGTCAATAATATCTTTTTTACTATTTAAATCTAGGTAGTTGCAGGACAACACATATTTTTCTTTTAAAAATGTGTTAACAATTTTTTGAACTCACTCGCCCCTAACTCCACAAACTCAGCATTGGTCCACGACTGTTGATCATATCTAAATGAGATTTAAGAACAGTTCAACATTCACTTCATAAAGGTGCCAGGACCCAGAGATGCCTAATGAAAGAAACAAACACGTACACAATATTGGAACACCACAAACTACATGCAAAAATTTACTTTAGAAACAAATATGGCCAAAATGCTTGATTTCTCTTAGCAGACTATCGCATAGTGGGGCAAAGGACTCTTTAAATAGAAGTTGTATAAACGATGAGGAAGAAGAAACATTCCAATCATTCTTTATTGTACATTTATGGCACTCTTCAACAAAAGAAATACCAACTGGCAACGATGTTTATAAGATATCTATCTCGCTGATGCAAAATAGATCAAAATGGTTTCTCTAATGTCTCAACTATCTCATGAGAACTTTTTTTTTTTACAATGGTACCACAATTGCCGGTAAGGGTCTAGTTTAGGTAGATAAGGTTAAAGGGTTGACAGTTGTTGTTTTCGTTACTTTTACACTAAGATAAATGCATTGTGACACCCGTGAGTATTGCTACTCAATTCGATAAGAAACTTATGAGTTCAGCTAATTTAGAGTCATCTTAGCCCCAACGCAAATAATTGGCCAGCCGATTCTTGCTTTGGCAACAAAGTGCAGGTCAACGAGAGAGAAAGTGTGAAGTATCTTCATGCACCTCCTAGTCCTCCTAGAGATCGGAGTGATCTCTTGTGTAGTTGCATAATTGTCGGATCTTTCTTGTGGTGCCGCAGGTGTGAAGAAGTTTTCACCTTTCATCAGCTTTAACTGTAATTCTATTTGAAATCTTCTGTTTTAAATAACAGGAAGGTAGGCTGGCTAAATGTTGGGGGGAGAATCGGTGAATGCCTTGAAGATTAGCAATCCGAATCTCATCAAATTGCCTTTGGGCACACTGCACTAATCCAAAAAGAAATCCACCGCTAGAGACATGGGAGAAAAAAAAGCAAACCAAAAAAAAAAAAATAGAATACCGTACTGATAAAAAACAAAACGATACTCAAGTTTTACCTTCAGCTCTTTATTCTTGTCTCCTTCAAATTTTCTTACAAACTAAATTTAACTAGCCTAGCTTCGGTTTAATGAAGCTTACAGAGTTCTATTTTTGAAGCAGAGAGATGAGTGAACGTATATGCGATTAACATAATGTGCAATAACATATGTTCGAAAGCTTTAAGAGAAATATTAATTACTAACTTAAAAGTATGCAATAAATTCTTAATATCATATTTCATAATGCTCGTTACTTATTTGAATATGCAAGATTGGCATTAACACTAACTAAGCTTGGCTTACTTCAAGCGTTGATCGTATACCTGCTAATTCATCGGCTTTCCTGTTGCTCGGTATACCGCTGTGGCCTGGGACCCAGCAGACTATAATGCAATGCTGCGTGTCAATAACCTTTGATCCTTCGCGGCAGCAAGAAACAAGCTTTGATTTTTGAAGTAATCGCTTTTATTGCCGTTAAAGCTCGTGGTTTTGCCATCATTAAAAACTGTTAAACAGCTGTTGTTAATGCTTGTACTTCCGATTAGAAGATACTAGGTAGATAGGTAGACAAATGATTTTTATTGAATTATTTAACGATTTGTTTATACAAATCTTTAAAGCATGGCTTTGGCCGTCTGCCAGAATGAAAACATCATAATAAGCAAATAATAAATTCAGTACAAAAATAAAGTGGCGCGACAGCTCTTGAAGAGCCAAGGCCTTGTGGCTTACTATCATCAACAATTCTCCAGGAGCGTATGAAGAATTGTGGGGACGTAAAATTTAACGCGCGCCGGTTCCGAACGGCAAAGTTGAGAAGCACTTTTTCATGAGAGATGATACTCTTGGAAGTTTTGTCACTTCTTCGCAAGAGGCAGTGCCCGTGAAAGATGAAATAAAAACTATAGGCACCAGTAGGACTCGAACCCACGACGTTCTGCTTAGCAGCCAACGCACCTAACCACTAAGCTACGGACACTACATATATTTTCAAGAACCCTTCCAAATTTAAGTGACATTCCAAGTCCAAGACTATATAACTTTTTAAAACAAGGCACCACTGTCAATGATATAAACGCAGCCTTGAAAAAACACCGAAAAACGTATATCTTTTTGCTTTGTGAAACTAAACATTCTGCAATACTTTTCAGGATGAATATATTGTTATTTGTTGAGTAGCCATTCCGAAATCCTGCTTGATACTCTTTCAACAAATTATTGGCAAGAGTCCATGCTGAGAGTCGTTTTTGAAGGATTGTCGTGAAAATATTGTATGAAGCATTAAAAAACGAAATACCTCTACCCGTCAAGGGTCTAAAAATGATCCTTTTTTATGTATAGGAGAAATAACTAAATCTCGGAGTTCGTCAGGACAGAGCTCACCTTCCATTCCTCTGTTAAGGATGACACTACTGTAGTCTGGAATCCTAAGGGAGTTGGCATATGTCCAGTGCATCTTCGTATATTTTCATGTAAGGTATTTTTTCGTTCTTCAAAAATAGCGCAAAACAAAGCTTTTCAATTTTTTAAGGGGCGTTCAATTTCTTTTTTGTTCTTAGGTTCTTGGGAACTTAGTTTGAATAGCTTGAGCCATAGTTCTTGTTAAGGGAAGAAAATACAATTTTCATGAACAAATATGTCCTCATGCATTTAATTGAAAACGTGGGACTTAAATGCTTCTGTTTTCTAAAATCATAAATAAAATTCTTCTTAGTCATCAAGTCAAAAACAACAAAAAGGTCATATGGACTTTTATTATAAAAATTGGAAACATCTGTTTAAGTGGCTCGCTTTCTGAAATATTAACTAAGCTTATAGTGACATTTCAACAGGATATTTAACAAGGTCATAACATTTTCACATGAATTATTTTGATATAAGAACATCGTCATTGGACTCTCACATTCCCTTTTATAGCAATTATTTTCTCTACATGTGACAGAAGAATTCTTAAAAAAGCGGAGACTTGAAATAAAAAATCGATTTATAAAAGTCCATCAAAATCTATTCAAGCCAGAAAGTTAAAAAAAAAAGAAACTGAAAAAGGAAAGGAAATAAACCTTTTCAAAAATTTGCTTACTGGGCCGGATGTACCTTAAACTACATTTCAGCCCTTCAAGACTGTTTTTTTTTTCACAATCAACTACAGAAAACTCTATCCACATTGAGTATAGGAATAGCGAAATAATTGAGAAAAAAAAAACTATTTCCCCTTGGTTGATTTTGCCGATTTGCTTTCATTGTCAACGGAATTCAAAAGATTCGAGCATCCACACAACAGAGGAATGAATCAGAAATCAGAGGAAACACAAGTCAAATCTGGAAAAAACAACCCAACAAAATTTCGCAATGTGGATGCCACACTATCCGCCCCACTTGAAGATTTGAGCAAAAAAATAAAAATGGCAAAACTAATCACATCTAGGAAACATCCGAAGGTTTCCTGTGCGGGCAAAGTTTTGCCCTCGTCATCCCTGTCGGTCGTCATCACTGCTATGCCATGCACGAACGAGTTGTACCTTAACGCAAACCTGCCACACACTTTACAATTCCATAGAATTTTGCATCCGTGCCACGAACCGTTTCTGCGGGAGAAGAACTCGAAAAACATCAAAAGTGGTTACAAAACAAGGAACTACTGGTATTTGACGACTGGCACTGGACGGAAAAAGAGGTTTTTGAAAATAACTTCATGATGTATCCTGGATACGTATCCTGCACTCTGCTTTTTGATGTATGCATAATGAAATGGATTTTATTTTTTGCTTTCTGTATTTTATTTATATTTTCGAAATTCATATTGGCCCTCTTTGTGTGCGGAGGAGTCTCGTGTCATAAACAGGTGTTGTGCTGCAGGAAAGTTAAGAGAGATGAAAAAAGGCATGCAGATGTGCTTCTGCCGTTTTCGGTTCTTTGCACTTATAATGCAGTTTTTTTTTCTCCTTTTTAAGTGGTAGAGTTTATCGTGTGTCTTTTTTGAAGAGCGAAATGGATGAAGTGGCTGGCAATTCACACTGTGAAGATATTGTAATGGGGCTCATTTAAGAATATGGAAATTTGCGTGGTTGAATATTTTGTTGGGGCATCGGGATGACACGGTGCAAGAAAAAGTTGGGGTAATGATAATGAGCAGTTTTTGTATTATTTTCTGCAACCAAGGATGTGGTTCCATTTCGTTAATTACTCCGTTTAATTATTAAAAAGTTGTTTCGTATTCTACAGGGACAGGTCATTATAATACGACCAGATTGAGTGATATATTGCAACCATGAAACGAATTGTTGAAAAACCGCCGAATAAGTAGAGATCAGCCGGAGGTCCGATGATATCGCTTTGTCTCTTTTGCAGGCGCATGAGTGAGCCCTATCACTTTAAAACGGGAAGTTAACGCCATTAATATAAAAACATTCAACCTTATTAATAACAAACGCCTATTGCACTCTAATTCCATAGGTTGACTAAGCCATAGAACAAGAACTAATCCATGCATGCATTAAAATTTCTCACTATTCATAAACAAGTTGTTCCCTGAATTTAAGCTTAACAAACATTCTAAATCTATTGTTTTATGGTGGAAATAAGTAAGTAAGTAAGTAAGTAGTGTCCGTAGCTTAGTAGTTAGTTGCGTTGGCTGCTAAGCAGAACGTCGTGAGTTTCGAGTCCTACTCGTGTCCATAGTTTTTATTTCATCTTTCACGGGCACTGCCTCTTGCGAAGAACTGACAAAACTTCCAAGAGTATAATCGTCATGAAAAAATACTTCTCAACTTTGCCGTTCGGAATCGGAGTTAAATTGTAGGTCACCTCAATTCTTCACACGCACCTACAGAATTGTTGATGAGAGTGAGCCACTTAGGCCCTAGCTCTTCAAGAGCTGTCGCGCCACTCTATTCTATTGAGTAAGTAAACGTTTAAGTTATGAGAAAATTTAGTTTATTAATAGCATTTTGCACTTTGCTGTAGACTACAGCACGGATAAGTGGTGGCAAATCAATACTTCAGAAACTGTAGGTTTTATTAAAGGACTATAAACAATGTACTGCTTTGCCATACAATAGTCATGGTAGAGCATACATTTTTAGTCGTAATACTTAAGAAAATCCACAACAATGCAAAATTGCAAAAATTTTGAGTTTATAACAACTGTTTTTTATTCGCACGTTATTTTCAGCATATCTATGAAAAGGAGCCAAAACTGCAACATACAAATTAAATAAATTTATTTTGGGACAGACGCATGAATTCTCTTACATCATAAAAGTCATGATACACTTGGTTACTCCCATAAGTTTTTAAACAACTTTGAAATAGTAAACAGTAAGATTCATTTTTTTATGTCAGAAAGCCTTTTTATTAACGCGAAACAATCTTTAGAGATCGGTATTTTAAATTTACTGTGTAATTTTTGATGAAAATAGTTATGACAATGCGAGGAAAGGAGTTTCCAGTAGAAGAAAGGCGCTTGATCATTAGGTTAGGTTAGGTTAGGTTAAAGTGGCTGTGAATACAGAATCCACACACTTAGGCCAAAAGAAAAGGCCCATTGTGATACCACATGAATCTAGAGAATTACTTCTTACTAGTCGAACCATTTTGAGCTTTTTATAAAGCGAAGAAGATATTTGATATCCTTATTAGCTAGTTCACTGGGATTATCATAAAAGTACTCTCCCAGATGAAGTTTGCGTCTTAGTGAAAGAGCAGGGCAAGTGCAGAGAAGGTGAGAGATTGTTTCCTCTTCTTCCTCGTCCATACAGCTCCTGCAGAAGTCATTTGAGGCTACACCAAGTCGTGTTGCGTGTCTGCCTATAAGACAGTGTCCCGTAAGGACACCTATTAGGGAGCTAATATGAAGTCTGCTTTGAGATAGCAAGTCTTTCGAGCGCTTTAGGTCCAGTGAAGGCCAAATGAGTTTTGTGGCTGCGCACGTTGGTAAATTGTGCCACCTAGAATTTGTTATCTTTAAGGCTGTTTCTCTTAGCAGAAGTTTACATGTAGCTATCGGTATACCTATCTTTTCCCTTTCAGGTGAAATAGGTATGACGGTTCCATTTTTAGCGAGTTCATCGGCTCTACAATTTCCTGTGATGTCTCTGTGGCCCGGCACCCAACAGAGGTGAATGTTAAATTGCTGCGCCATCTCCATAAGAGACGATCGGCAATCGAGGGCCGTTTGAGATTTGGTTGAGACACCGTCAAGAGATTTAATAGCAGCCTGACTGTCAGAGAAGATGCGGATATCCGAAGTTGATATCACGTTTTCTCTTAGCCAGGAGAGAACCTCTTTGATCGCTAAAATTTCCGCTTGGAAGACGCTACAATGATTAGGGAGGCGGAATGAGATGCTTAGATTAAGCTTTTCTGAGTACACACCACTACCAACTCCATCACTTGTTTTGGATCCATCTGTATAAAAATGAATGCTTTTGTCATCCAGAATTTTATTGTCTTCCCATTCATCTCTGGATGGAATGGATATTTGGAAGTTTTTACCAAATTGGGGTTTTGGAATGGTGTAGTCTATGTACTTTGGTATAGAACCGAAGAAGTTCAAAATGATGGAATGTCCCACATTATTGTTGGTCCATTGAGATGAGGCGTTGAGCCTTATAGCTGTACTCGCCGCCATTTGTTTGCTAAAGAATTCGAGGGGTGTCAGATGTAGGAGAGTGTCTAACGCTGCTGAGGGTGTGGTTCTCAATGCCCCGCTTATGCAGAGACATGCAGTGCGTTGGACTCTGCTGAGTTTGTCACAGTAAGTGACTTTCTCCAGCGCAGTCCACCATACTGCAACCCCGTACAAGAGTATTGGTCGGATGACCGATGTGTATAGCCAATAGGTTATGCAAGGTTGAAAACCCCATTTGCTTCCTATGGCTTTCTTGCAAGAGAAAAGAGCAACTGTAGCTTTCTTAACTCTTTCCTGAATATTAGGTTTCCAACTTAACTTTTTGTCCAATATTAGACCGAGATATTTGGCTTCATTGGTAAAAATTAGTGGTACACCTTTTATTGAAGGAGGTACAATTAATGGGATCTTGTACTTCCGTGTGAAAAGGACGAGGTCTGTTTTTTGGGGATTAATACTAAGTCCACAGTGATCAGCCATCTAGTGAGCATATTAAGTGCGTTTTGGAGGAGGTCTCTCAGTGTATTAGGATGTTTTCCTGTGACGGCGATAGCAACATCATCGGCATACGCAATCACTCTGTAGCCTTCAGTCTCGAGGGATATTAGCAGTTCGTTGACTTCTATGTTCCACAGGAGAGGGGACAGAACACCACCTTGCGGAGTGCCTCTACTGACAGACCTTTTCGTACAAAAATCCCCCATCTTAAAGTTGATGATCCTGCTTTTTAGCATTAGATTAATCAACTCACAGAGCGAGTATTCAACGTTTAAGGTCGTCATAGCAGAAGTGATAGCAGATGTGTCAACGTTGTTGAAAGCACCTTCAATATCCAGGAAGGCAACCATAGTATATTACTTTTGCTCTAGGGAGTATTCGATAGTTCTTACCAGAGTATGCAAGGCCGTTTCTATCGATTTCCCTTTGCTCAATGCTATTACGTATATGGATATCAATCAATCTTTCCAGCGTTTTGAGAATGAATGATGATAGACTAATAGGTCTTAGATCTTTAGGGTTGACATGCGAGCCTTTGCCTGCCTTGGGAATGAATACTACCTTTACTTCTCTTCATGGCTGAGGTATATAGACCAGATCTAGACAACTTTTGAAGATCATATCAATGATGGGCAAAGTTATAGTACATTGATAGTGCTTGATCATTGATCTTCACTAAAATCAGAACAAAATTTACTCCAAAACATGATAAATTATTTCGAGAAGCCGTTGCAACCTCGAGGACGTTATTCAGCGCTCTAAAAACGAACGCCGCGACAGCCATGTAATGGGCGTCTATCAAAGCTTACTTCTCGGGAAGATCCATTTATAAGTGCGAGCAAGATAAGTGAAGAGGTTGAAAAGTACAATGAAAACATAGCTCATCCTTTAACTGTGAGCCATGGCATCGTTGAAACTGGGTTTGAGTCTCGATAACATAGAATAGAAATAGGGTAATAGAAAAAGGAGGATTGCGTTCACGAAAAGTACGTAAATGAGACTCCTGACTTCTGGCGCAAGGTAATTTTTTTGACGCATCGAAGTACAATGTGTTTGCCTCGGATGGTCGCGTTAAAGTATGGTGAAAGTAAGAGTCTGCCTTACATCCGAAAAAATACGTTTAAGACAGTAAAACTCGGTGGTGAATGTGTATGTGTATGGGGCTGTATGGCTGCATCTGGGCTCGGAAATCTTGTTTCAATAGAGAGAACCACGGACCAACAAATTTAGCTTAATATTCTCAAAGAGAATTAAAAACGTAGTGCGGGAAAACTGGGTCTTTTAAATAATTAGTACTTTCACCAAGATAACAATCCCAAACATACTTACTGCCCAAAAAGTGCGTTTGTGCATTATTAAGAACACTTAGAATCTGATTAAGAATTTGTGCGATGTACTGGAAAAAAAGATTCGAGCGAGCCAGTATCATTCACAACGAGACGCAGACGATGAAAGAATGGCAGAATATTGCACTAACTTGCACTGACAAACTTATTAAATTCAATGGAAAACAGACTGAAAGCCATTATAAAATCGTTAAATACTAAAAAGGTAACTTCTAATCACAAAAATATATTCTTTTTATTTTGCATTGTTTAGAATTTATTAAGCATAATGACTTAAAATGTATGCTGTACGATGACTTTTGTGGAACACTGTATAAATTATTGTGTTGATACAAAGTCTTTTGCAAAAAATTGTCAATAATGCATTGATTTACGACCAAATTTTATAACCATGGAAAAGATTATATTGAGTCAATCTTAAAAGAGGCATATAGTGTCGCGAAATTTGTTTAGATATTAATAGGACACCGTCAAAATGTTTGGGTAACTTAACCGTTTACGCAGCGCACTCAACGGAAGACTTGAAATATGAATAATTTTTCCCGTTTATGAATCATTTTTCACTGATCCTACTGGTTGCAGTGTAATGTTAGCTTAAAGCCTTCCTCGACAAATGGACTATCCAAAAGACAAAATAATAATAAACACATCTCTTCAGTATTATATTTAAGTATAAGATTAACTACAACAGTGATCAGTAGAAGGATAACCGAGAATTATTTGATATCGATTGGAGATCAGAGATCACGAATGCTATGATATGTGATTCTAATAAGAGGTATCAACAAGCCGCACAACATGAGGAAATTATACTGGTTTCATAATTTTACTTTTTAGTGACGCCAATGTGGCATCAATATCATGCGATTGCAATATCTTTACTTTTAAAACCGAAAAACGAATGACCGTATATCAAAAGAAGCTACAATTTAATATAAGACTTTCAGTTGAAACCCAGCTTGAAATGTACTTTCTATTTTCTTATTTCCGTCACAATTTAATTATACCTAAAGTTTTTTTTCTCTCTTTTGACTTCAATTTTTTTATCATTAAGAGAACAAAAGAACAAATTCAAAAGACCAAACTAAAAGACTATTTCGATGTCTGTATAATTGAATTTCCTTCTAATTAAAGAAGACACAAAAGAAGGACCATACAAAAGGAAAAAAGGTGTACAAAAGGCCACACCTGATATCCCTGTTTGAAGATGACACTTTCTTGCTTTCCCTTCTGTCGAACATGAAACCCCGAAAGTCTTCTCCAATTTTGTGAAAAGAAAACAAAACCAATTATAAATTGTCTTAAATTCATTTCGAAAATCACGACAAATAATAGGGGACCACATAAAAAATAAACTTTTCCATCCAATATTTTCGACCAACTTCAAACATAAAAATTCTTGCAGACCTCGAACTAAACGTAACAGTAAGTTGCAAGCTTATTGCACTACTTCAAGAATAAAGTAAGAAAGAAGCCAAATGCAGTAAGGAAGGCGCAAAATTTAATCATTTCTTTTCTGAGTTACTTGAAAACACACAGACACATTCAAACATAGTGTTGCGTTTGAACATAGTAACAAGAAAATGCAGAAAAAACTTTTCTTCTGACACATTTTCAACGGTTTTACTACTCTCAAGAAAATTTGTAAACATTTTCTTCTCTTCCAGTTCAGTGAGCCAACAAGAACAACCAAGCGGGGCATGAGATGCATACACAAAGACATAACACCCTTTACCATAAGGAATGAAAAAAAAAAAAAATGTGGAATTGTGGATGTCGATGTGGTGCACATGTTTTCCAAACGATAGAACTGTAGATTTAAGGAGAAACCCTTACAATTTAAGATTTGTCTGCTTCTTTGTCGATTCTGCTTGGCATTACAATGCTATTCAGTTCCCACTTGATTTCGAATTTCGTCGAAATCAGATCAGGGATATGGGTTCATTCTTTTCGGAATCCTTAATTTTTTTTTTATTTTCTGACGACTTTTTCGTCAATTGATGATTTATCGGTCGTAAATTTCCTGGAACTTCAAAAAAGAAAGTGAGTTATCACCATGGGTTTTTGCCGTTTTTGAGGGAAAGGTTCAGGAGTGGTTATTTGTTGTGGAAATCCTTTTTGTTGGCCATAAAAATGTGAAATGGCTACCGTTTCCCAGGGATTTCATAAATAATAATTATTATTGAAGAAAAATATGAATACGAGTTGAAAAGAAATGATAGGACTGGGTTTGAAGTGTTTTGAACACACGCTACGCATTTCATTTTATTTTTTTGGCCTTTTTACGTTGAAGTAAATAAAGCCCTTCGGATGAAAAAATTGAGTTTCTTATTTATGTGTTATATTCAAATATAACTTAAGTCTTTTAGGTATATGCATGTGCTCAATATTGAAAAAAGAAGATTTTATCATTATAATTTTTGCTGGCTGTGAGAAAGATATTAAAGAAACGTACCAAAAAAGTATGACTAATGAAGATATCAACTATATACCAGTCATAACGGAGTTGGATGGTAATAGTGTTGTAAAGGTAAGTTTGCATGGTATTTTGATGGTTTTGAAACCTGAAATTCTTGAAACATTAAATTTCGAAAGCGTGAACATATGACACTTGCAAAACAAGTACATTACATGAATTCAGTTTGTTTTTCGTTTATCCTGTAGCTGTAGCAAATTGTAAACCATATCTATCCAAAATTTAGTTGCACGATACTTGATTCATGATATCTGTTTCCAACTTCATGAAGCACTGTTCTCCATCCCTTGGGCTTCTTTGATTTATATCTGCTTCAAGAAATTATATTTTTCAAAATGGTGTTAAAACAAAATTAGTTCAGATACACAAATACAATTTTAACATACAAGGGCAAAATATGATGACAAATAAAAATAACTGCATTTATGATTTTCTTATTATAACGAACAAAAAATGAGAAACAAAAATACTGAAGTTTAAAAAAAAAAACTAATTTGTTGTATTGAATTCTTCTTTGCAATTCATGAATCTTATTTGATTCATTGAGCTCACATTCAAACTTGCTTTCGAACGTTGATATAAGAGATAGCAAAAATACAAGTTGAACCGTAAGACGGTATGTTTTCCTCCCTTCTTTTTTTATTATTTATTATTTTTCAACCTTCAAAATTTAAGCAAAAAGTATGATCCTTTATTTTACTATGTACAAATTGGCTTCAACCCAGTAGCTCCGTTGTTGTCGTTTCGGGCTTTAATTTTTATCCCCGCAATTTCACTTTTAAACCATCTAGTTTCGCGTCCGCGAATTGTCTAGGTTAAGGCATATTAAAGTCAATTACGTGGGTAAAAACGCAAATTGGAACAGGCTGAATAACGTTCTCTATCTCGAGTGCAATTCCCCGTAGCGGTGTAGCTACTTTTGCCAATTTCAAGGAGAAGATCCCTTCAAATTCCAGAGCGATCTTTTTACCCTTCCTTGACTGTTTGCACAGTTCTAATTCATTCATTCATTCATTTATTATGATCTGTACATATTGTTTTGGTAAATAATGAATTTTATAGCTATGGCTATGCCGTCAGCCCAGATTGACAAAAATATAGTTCAGTACTTTAAGCTAACTTTAAATCAATTTAAAAGAATATAGTCATTAACAAGTTTTTTATATTATAAATTGAATTCAAAAAACAGTAAAGTGATTTCCAATTAGATTCATTTAAAATTTGTATAGTTTCTTGCATAGATAAACTTTTCTTTCCTAAATATATCGTTCTTTGCTAATTGAAAATAGGGCAAACACTTATGAAATGGAAACAGTCTTCTTTAGCTTGGATATTGCAGAGCGAACAGAATTGATCAAATTTACCTTTGTACGGACTACCATTTAAAGATAAGAGTTCGCATCGTGATTTGAAGACAAGTGATATTTCCTTATAGTTTTGAAAGTAGTTGTTATTCAATAAATTGTAATTGAGCTGAGAATAAATTATTCTACTAGTTGACTGTTGTGCTTCTGTCACAAATGTTCCCCTCACATAATCTTTGTATTTTTGAATTAACTTATAGAAGTTTTCTTTAAGTTGAACTGGGTTGAGGTGATTGAACTCAAAAACTTCTCCACAAGAACTACCGACAGTTTGCCACTTCATGAACCACCAGTCTTTGTTTCTTAGTTCATACAAAAGCATCCGTTTGGTCAAACGTGTATCAGGATGCAAAAGAACTTTTATAATATAGTCTGCCTGTAGTTTAAGAGTGTTGGTAAGCCTGTTTCTAAATACAGCGCATAGTTTGGGGTTCTTTTTGGTAGGTTGAAAAGCTTTTTTACAAAATTTCTCTGAAGTTTTTCTACTTCATCATACTCATCTATTCCCCAAACTTGAGCAGCATACAAGAGTGATGTTTTGACAACACACTCGAATATTTTGTACTTTGCAGACATTAACACATTCTGGTTTGAAAAAATATTCTTCCAAGTCATGTTGATCAAACTTTGGGATGAATTTGCCTTTTCTGATAAATGATTTTTGAAGTCTAATTTTGGGTTTAGTATTATTCCTAAATATTTATACTCTCTAGTAGTTTCAATGAGACTTCCATTAAAAGACCAGCTATGTCTGTTTTGACTATGTGAAGACCGTGTAAAAAGCATAGTTTTGGATTTTCCAACATTTATTGTAAGTCCCCATGTCTGGCAATACTTTGACAACCGGTTCATCATGAGTTGTAAATTTTCTGGTGATTCTGATAGAATGACAAGATCGTCTGCGTAGAGAAGAACATTGATAATATAGTTGGCGATTCGAATACCTCCGGGCAAATATTGTTCAATATCATAGATAAATAATGCAAAAAGTAAAGCACTAAGAGGGCAACCTTGTTTAACACCAGAATTCGTATCAAACCATTCCGTCCCAAACAGCAGCCATCGAACCAGAGTACATAGTTTTAATAATATTTAGGAATTTCGAAGAGACACCAAGTTGCGATAGTTTATAAATAAGTGCGATTCTATTCACAAGATCAAAGGCCACCTTGAAGTAAAAAAAAAACGCGTACATCATCTTGTTTCTGGCCTGGAAGGCTTTTACTATCGAAGTCAAGACAAAAATTTGGTCTACAGTTGAGTAGTTTTTCCTGAATCCTGCTTGGGATTCAGTTAAAATATTGTTCTCGTCCACCTATTTTTCTAGTCTATTTACTATGGTACCACAAAATATTTTGGCAATCACGTTCATGAAGGTTCTCATTCTTTAATCTAGCTTTTAGTTCAAGCACGTGATACAAAAAACGTAAAGCGAGACAGGTATCTTTCCAAAAAAAAGTCAAAAGCCTATATGAACGATCTTGAAATTATAAAATTTTAAATTTAAACAAAAATTACCTTTTCCAGAGAGGATGGATATTTTCTCTCTAAAATATAAGTACCAACGGTTGGAGGAGGTTGGTGAGGGTTCATCCAATTATTATTATTATATAAATTATTATACTCTACCCGCTACCCTCTACCCGTAACCCACTACATTCCTACCTACCCCAGTAACCGCTACCCGCTTCGTCTACCCATACCCATACCCGCTACACCGTTACCCCGCTTAACACTACCCATTACCCGCAACTCATCAGTCCGCTACCCGCTACCCACTACCCACTGCCTGACCAGCCCACTACCCATAAACAGCATAGTATGATGTGTTTATTTATCTTTTATATTTTCTTACTTCAAATTAACCCTTTTACAAATCAATTACATAAATATCATAAAAATATCATAAATGATCGTTTTTATGTTAGATAAACAAAATAAACTTTATTGTATTCATTTTTGTTCAAAAATACTGTTAATACTATTACAAATCTTCTCCTGCAGCTGTAGTGGGTAACTCTGTATACATATTCATATAATAATTGTGACAATTTTCGGAAGTTACCATCTCCTCAAAAGTGTCTACTATCTCAACCAAACTTTGGTTAGTTATTGGATCGGTTAGTAAGTTTCTTGAATGAATTTTAATTTTCGAAAAAAAAGTGAATTTGAAGTAAAAAAAAACTGTATTATTTAACTTGAAAAAAGCATATGTCAATAGTGTTATGGATGAAAGCACGTGTTTCCGATGGCACAAGGAGTATTTGGAAGGCCGTAAGAGCTGCGAGCTGAAGGGTGGTCCGGGCAGGTATGTTGTACACTCCACACGGTTTCAGAAGGCCGGACAGTTAATGCCGACTACTTCATATCCGTTTTAAAGCAAATGATGAAAGACCACATCCCTAAGAAGCGTTCAGAGCTCGTTGGAAATTGGAAACTGCACCATGACATTGCCGGCCACACGTCGCGGTTAAGGTTCAAGACTTCATGACCAGAAAAAAATATCGAAACGGTACCGTTGGGGCGGGTGGCCCCAACCTGGCTCCGAACGACTTCTTCACAGCCAAAAAGGACCTCAAAGAGAGGCGTTTTCCATCCGCTGCAGCTGCTGTCAAAGCTTTAGAGGCGATTTTAAAGCGCCTATCTTCAAATGGCTTTGAACATGTCTTCGAAGAGTGGCAGAGGCGCATGAACAGGTGTATAGCTTTGAATGGAGAGTTTCTTTCGTGATCAGTCAGCCGATGAATAATTTTGTATAATAAAAGTTTTATGACGTCACTCTCAGTCTTTATTGAACACCCCTCCTACATATGAAATTTCATCTAATCGGTCAAGACTTTTCGGAGGAGTATATATTTTTCTACTTATATATTATTCTTTCCTTTTCATCTGATTTAGTAAGAAGCAATTTATTGAATAATCATTATTTGCATTATTTTAGTTACGTATACGCCCTAGTGCACCATTGTTTTCTGTTTACATTTTTTGGCACTGCAACTGCATTTTTGATTTTATTTGCAAACAAATTCAACTAAAATTATGTCGGAATAGTTAAATTTGACAGCCGGGATTTCGGGAACTAGAAATTTGCTAACTTGAACGTAAAATAGCAGAATTTTCATTTTCACAGACGATTTTATTAAATGCAAAATTTGGAAACCAGAATTGTTACCCTCTCCCTGAAATTCTTAAATCTTAATAATAATTACTTGGCGATTTATATTAAAACAATAGCATTTGTTTTAGTACCTAGATGTGTATATATCTACATACTTTTTATTATTATTTTTTCAACATTTTTAATTATCTTTATTTTATTTAAGAAAATCTTTGAAGAGCTTCCATTTTTAATGGTTTACTATCATTTTTACTCATTAAGGACCAAATTACTCACGCTTTAACAGCTTTAGGTATACCACCTAATTAAATTTCAATATACCTGAAAAGAAAGGAAAATAAAAACTTGTAAGAATTTTTTGAAAGTTTTCAATATGACTTCATATAAAGTCTAAAGAGTTTGAGTGGGTGTTTTTCATAAATTTAACATGAATTACTGAAATTATTTTTTAATAGTGTAAGAAGAACTAATAAAATGAGTATAAAAAATAATCGCTTAACGCTAACATGCAAGATGCTAAATAGTCCATCTTTTTATAAAAAAAAAAAAAAACTGTTCTATAATAACCGTCAGTGAAATGTGTATAGATTAACTTGAAATACAGATTTTTTTTCTGTTAGGTTCTTGTCTAAAATTGAAGCCAATTCGCTTTTAAGATGTAAAATTGGTTGAGTCCTACATTCACTGTTTCCGAATCAAATAAGAAAAACTGATACTGACTCAAGAGCTGCGGCTGCAGACGTTTTATTTATTCATATCCTAACAAACTAAAGCAAAGTTATGAAACAAAAAATTGCATTGCATTTCTATGCATGTGCCATTGGCTGATGCATGTGTCATTGCCTGAGCTGCTAACTCAATATTAGTTTCTTGTTTCATGCTTCGTGTTGCATATTTGAAACTTTCGGTTTCCAATTGCTTGGATTTTCTTGGACGTATTTAAAAATGTGGTATGGCAAATCGCTCCAACCAGTTTATTGAAGAAATATATTTGAATCACGAGCTTGGCCTTTTTTTAGAACAAAAGTAAGTATAGCACGACAGATAAAATCGTTCCATAAAACATCAATTCAAGTCACATTTTAAACCCCCAAACAAAATCAAAGCAAATAATTTGCATAAACGAAAACAGTTTATCGTCTTTGCTTCACTTAGTATTTCGTTATATTCCAATGTTTCAGCATTTTTTTGTTCGCACCATCTGATGATTTCTTTAAAACATTTCATGCATGATGTAATGTGAAGATTGTGAGAAGGCAAGCCTTTTTTTGTGAGTCATTGAGTTGAAAAGTATCAATCAAAAAGAGCGAAATGAAAACAAAAAGGGCAAGCAACATTTTATTTAAAATGAATCAGAAGAGCTTACCTATGTTAAAAAATTGAAACACCTACGAAGGTATAGGTACCCACCTTCGGGCTGACCTTTTTTTTATCGAAAATTCAAAAATTTCTGTAGCTAAAGGAATCTGAAGATGATTCTTGAAAAACAAAATTTCGAAAACATAACCCATTTTGTACAGACAACCTGAAAAGGGTTAATGCTGATTGTATGCATGGTTCAACAACACCCACTTTAATGGAATTTCCTATAGTCAGTCAGGCACATCGGTTGGCATTCTCCCATATATAAATAACTATACCCACTTGTGTCGTCGTTAGCCTTTATTGATACGAGAAACAATTCTTGATGAATAATTTGAATAATTTCTGTCAATAAAATTCTCCAAATACCTTGCTTCCGAAACGAAACTGGTAAGGACTCAAAGGATATATGATATTACAAAGCACAATCATATCAACCTACCTCATCATCCTCGTACATGTCTCATCCGATTACTACGACTATAAAGTAGGTACAAATTCCATCAGTTTTAATTAACCGAATATTTTCATTAATTAATGAAAATAACAAACAACAATGTACACGAGTATTTGTTCTTTAAAGGATATTGTTATACGCCATCAGCAAAATGCAGAGAGATATAAGTCAAGCGTATAATGTTGCAATAGCAATAGGAAGTATAATAACGCATTGCTGGATCCTGATTGCAATTTTAATAAATTTTCGATGTAAAATATGCTGGTCGGGCGTCTATGTATTTATGTGTTTTTTTTTTATTATAGTTTGTATTTATATACACTTAGAGAAATCTGTGCATATAGTATCAAAAAAGGATAAGCAAAATTTATTGTTTGGGATGAATGGCTCCTAGTTATTTTTGAAGGATACCAAAAAGGTACCTTATGTGTCGGGATATAAATTTAACCGGAGAGACGAGTGCGATCAAAACAGTATTTAGAAAATTGGGGTTGAAGCTGAAGCAGTTTGCAGCGTGGTTCCAAATCATTAACAGCGGGAACAGTTAAGAATAACGTAATTTTTGTATATCGTGTTTTTATATTTGAAAAAAAAAAAAAAGGGAGGCTGTCAAAGAGTTTGAAGTCCAAAGTGAAGTCAAAGAGGGCTGTATTTTATCACCTATAATGTTTCGGTTGGTGACAAGAGTTGTCCTGCGAGCGGCCTCGACAGAAAACGGAGGAATTCGACGGACTCTGACGATTCGAAAAAAAAAATGATAAGACGATGGCGAGCTAGCGTTGTGGACGACCTATGCCTAACATACAATTTCTAGGGCCCTAAATTTAAGGAAGGAATTCAATGGTATTTTTTTAAATGTTTTTTTCCATTGTGTATCCTTTTTTGAAGTTGCCATGTTTTTTCTCAGTGCAAGTGCAACCTTTTACAACAGCATTCACGTACATACGAAACTCATTACACAGGATATCCTAAAATATTATTGAAACGAAGAAGACTCATCGCTTTCCCTAGCGTATAATTCTCTTCTTCTACAAAGTTAAAAAGAAAGAGAAGAAAGAAAAATAGAAAAAAACGAAATAAATAAAATGAGAACAAAAACAAAAAACAAAAAAAAAAACTTTTCACTTCTGGGGGCCGGGCGAAACTGCCTCGGGGGCCGTACAAAGGCGGTGGGCGGCGGCACTGAACGGATAGAAACTTAAAGTGCATGTTGAATATTAAAACATGAAACAAAAAAAGGACCTTGTTATCTTTGTGCAGAAAGGATTACTTCTCAAGTTAAGTGCACCAACAGAAAGTCGATGAGATTTAATGATGGAGTCATTATATCTAGAGAACTTTTGCTTCAGAGGTGTATATGTGAGCTTACAAGGTTTTCATCTCTTTTATTTAATTTTATTTTTTTTTTGCTCCGTGCATCCGTTCCATTTAACAGATAAAGGGAAATGAAATAATCTCCTATCGGTGTCTTTTTCATTCGTCATCGTTTTAGATTATAGGCGAGGATATTATATTAATGTGAAATGTAAACCGTGAACGTGGGATTCTTGTTTTCTTCTACGATGTACGTGGAGTTGTTACAGCTTGACGTTAGATGGAAAGATGATTTGTAGAAGTGAAGTAACCCAAGGGAAGTGAAATAGGTCGGTGCTTCTTTGAAGCAAGGCTATAAGACAATGTAGGTCTGATAACGATAATAAAAGCTGTCCCGAAAAAGAAAGTCAGCTATTAAATTAAAAACTTGAAGGCACGATATCACGAATTGAGACAGCGCGCGTCATATATTAGCAAAACAATCCTCTTCCAACGCTAAATTTTTGCAAAAGATCCATTGAAAAGCAAAAAGTACATTTAAGGGGACACCTTGTCCTTAGCTTGGCTTGATAAGGACCATGCATTTCAATTATAAAGCAGGAAACTAACCAAAATAATGCTCTGCATGTACACCGCTTTCTTAGAATAATAATTCCTCTTCGCAGAAAGCTACCGAAGAGCACAAGAAGCTACCGGAAATTGTGGCGGTGAAAGATTTTTGAACTACCTGATACAGGACACTCGTTCGTGTTGACTCTGCAAAATGGAATTAAATGCACGACTGGTTTATAGAAGCTTGCTTGAAAACCATAAATTAAAAATAAGAACATAATTACGTACATATGTTTTCTTTAAATTTAAAATAATATTAGTTTAAGTTTCTTATTGCATGCAATTTAGTTGGTCCACTACGTTTGTCCGAAAGAAATTATAAGTTGGAAAACAGACAAAATTTTAACATGCGATTTTGAATGCTGTATTTTGGAACTCTAAAAATTAAATTAGAAACTGAGCAAAGTGAGGCTTTACTCTTACTTTAGTTTGATCCCACACGTGAAAACTCAACTGCCATTAACAGACTCAGGCTATAATCAACCTAGCTGCTGAGCAGACGTTTTGGTAGGTATTCGTATATATTGATATAGGTTGTTGCATTAAGCGTGGGTTGATTTTAAAATTGAATTAAACAAGTTGTACAAGTTTTTATACAGATGCATGGGTCCAAATGGTGGTGTTGGTAGTGGTGTGTACTCAGAAAAGCTTACTCTAAGCCTCTCATTCCGCCTCTCCAATCATTGCAGCAGTCTTCCAGGTGGAAATTTTAGGAATCAAAGAAGTTATATCCTGTCTAAGAGAAAACATGATATCAACTTCTGATATCTGCATCTTCTCCGTGTGTCAACCAACCCTGAAACGGCCCTCTAGTACCGATCATCTCTTGTGAAGATGGCAATAAAGGAATTTAATATTCAACTATGATACCTTTTCCACCTCAGAGGGAAATAATAAATATATACGGAAAGCTACTTGTAAACTAATTCTAAAAGAAACCGCTTTAACGCCAGCAGATTCTTGGTGGTATAATTTACTATCAAACTCATTTGGCCATCGCTTAACTTAAAGCACTACAAAGACTTGCTTTATTAAAACAGATTTCATATTAGCTCCATAAAAGGCGTCCTTGCGGCACACTGTGAGACAAGTAATACGACTTGGTGTGGCCTGACTTGTGCAGTAGCTGAATGGACGAAGAAGAAGAATAAACAATCTCTTATCTCCTCTGCAAATGTCCTGCTCTTTCCCTAAGACGGTAGCTTCATCTGGGAGACTACTTTTATGAATCCCGGTGAATTGACTAGTAGGAACTAGTTCCTCAGATTCATGTGGTACACAATGGGCCTTTTCTTCTGGCCTAAGTGTCTGGATCCTGTATTCGCAGCCACTTTAACCTAACCCATAAGCTTTTATCTCTATAAAAGCTTCACTGGGTGGCGTGCTTTCAAAAAGTCCAGTTTTTTATGACTTTGAAGCAATAAATCAGACTTAATTTGACCCTTGGAAAGGATAATGTTGTTGAGAGCCACGTTGGCTTGTGGCTTAGACCTGAATGTCAAAAAGGGTGAAATCACACGATCTTGGTGGAATTGCACCCATCAAAGACCGAAACCTCAGAATCCGAATCAAACAATCAATCTCAGTGGCAGTAATGGCTTCTTGATAAAATCGTTCAGGTCTTCGAGACAGAATGCGTCAAAATTGTTTGTTGATGTAGCCGCCGAAATGCAAATATGCTTAGAAGGAAAACCCGATTTTCCGATTCAAACTACTCTACCTCGTACAAAGACGAGGACCATGTGTGTTTGTTCGCTAACATAAAAGTCTCACCAATTTCTTATACACTACGCGTTGAGCGTAGAGGGTCCTCTCTTTTGGTCATAACAGCTTTTCAGAGAACGAAATGTTTAGGTTACTGTTGAGTGCCATTAGACCACTCGATTTGGACATAATACGGATAGCGATATCTAAACTTGAGTCCAACAAGGCTACTTGAGTCAACAGTTCAGCTAGTGGAATGTTCACAGCAACAACACAGGAAATAATGTTTGGAATATTCACCAGCTTCTCTGCTGCATTCGATCATGTCCAATGAATAAAATCCACAACGGGAAATCAATGCTTGTTTGAAAATGCACATTTTTCGTTCCCGGCTTCAAAGATGATGAAAATTCAATCAATTGCTTCAAACCCGACTTCAAAGATGATGAAAATTCAACCAAGAACTCTTCAAACCCGAGTTCAAGACCAACCAAAAATAACTTTTGTTTTAAAAAATGTAATACTGATATTGTATAACTTTGGACAACGACACGGTTAGCTGCTATTTTGGTCTCAGAGCGGCCTCAAAGATGATGAAGATTCAATCAATTGCTTCAAACCCGACTTCAAAGATGATGAAAATTCAACCAAGAACTCTACGAAGTGTAAACGGACTAAGCAGATTAAGACAGAGTAGGAACAATGACATAAACAGCGGAGTAATTGACATCAAGTTCCGCCTTTTAAAGTTTTCAAATGCAATCCTAAAGGATGTCAACGCTACCTGTAAGGAATGTAAGGAATGTCTGTAGATGGGTGATACAAATAGTGGAGGACTTCAACCAAATTGGTTTATGAAACTTGAGAGAGATATCTAGATACCGAGCTACCTTGAGAATCTCTGGTCAAACAAGTGCTGTAGCAACACTTAAATAAAGTTTTATTTCGCAAGCTGATATGTGATTAAATAATTAAACCTAGTAAACCTGCCTATTCTCTTAAAATAAACACAATTATGAAGAGTATTGACTCAAGTTCGTGAGATTATGTCATTCATTTGATCCGTTTTGATTTTGAAAAAGAAATTATTTTTTCATAATAAGATAAGCAACCTTTTTTCCTTCACAATCAAAATATTATGAGCCGCCACCATTATATTTTAGTTTTGTGCCTTGCCTTTTAATATATATATATATGCAAAGAAAAAAATATTAAAAATTAAGTGGAACATATTACTCCATCCAGCATCCCTCTCAACACCAATTAACAAACAATAGTTGCTGCCTTTTCATTGTTATTAAAGTTGAGCCCTTCGCACAATGTCCTGTGAACAATAAGTGTTGACATTTTTAATGCTCTTAGGTTCCACTTTGCTTTTGTGTTCGCATCGTGTTTATGATGTAGAGACGACGGGAGTGTCGGACGGTTGGTTTAAGTGATGGAAGGGTTAAACAACGTTATGTTTTTTAATCAGAAAAGAGAAAAAATAAACGTAGAAAAACTGCAGATAAAAAGTCATCGTCATTTTTCACACAGGATCTTAGCGACCCAAAGTCATCTGTCAAGTTCAAGAAAGTATAATATCACCAGACCAAAACTACAACAAAAACAGCAAAAAAGGATGAAATAAATGTCAATGAATAACACGAGATAAAAAATTCCATCATTGTGGTCGAGAAAAAATTGCATTTTACTCCACCTAGAAAACCATTAAAAACTACGTTAAGTTTAAGGATATGCCATTGTTTGGGGTTGGCCCTGCCCGCCCTCTTTTTTCGAATCGATAAAAAACATCTTGGCCAAGAAAAAAAGAAACAAATAAAATACTGCCCCAAAAAAGGAAATAAATGACTTTGATATAGCCTTCCCTTGAAATGAAGTTTGTTGAAAAATTGAAGGATAGAATTTAATGGGAGGGTAGAAGAGAAACGGCCCAGATGTTCATTCATCCACTTGGGTAGTTTTCATTCACATAGTTTTTACTTGATAGTGCTCTTGTGGAACCTGGCAGTTGGCATCAAAAACTGGTCTTCGAGACCAGAGAAACGTGATATTGATACTTGGAACTTTATTTAATTTGTTTGCCTAGTCCAGGGATTATGTTAACCAGATGGAGGAAGTTTTTGGGGAATACTTTAAATTTTCTACATCAAGCGGGAGTGTTCATTCGGAAACATACATGTTTACGGTTGGGATAAAGAGTGTTTTTTGACTGTTCGAAATAGGAGAAAAACTCCTCCTATAGGAATAATTTGAAGAACAAAACAAGGAGTCTCAGATTACAATCAAGTGATTGAAGCTCAAGCAATATACTGCGGATAAAAATCTGGTACCTGTCATCATGTGATGCGCATAACCGAGAGAGTAAGATTCAATCAACGAAGATCAACCAGCTGCATATTTAACGTGCACTACCCTGAGGAGAATTATATACAAAGATCTTAGTCTAATTTGACAAAGCAATTGAAACCTCAGTTTGTTCCCAAGGTAACCTGAATTTGACAATATGACTTACCATGCAACAATCGATCCTATATCTCCTAATTGGCAATTGTTGGCAGTCACTGAGGCGTGACGAACATTTTTGGTCTTTTTACTTGTGACATATAGAATATATGGCAAGTATTGAATTCGTAAAAAAACAAAAAAAATTGAGATGAGGATGAGATATGATATTACGATGATAGAGAAGTCGAAAAAAGTGGGTCCGGCGATTCCGTCTGTCTGTTTGTCGGAAAGTTTACAGGCATCTACAGCCTTAACTACTGGTCCGATTGACTTCAAATTTGAAAATTAGAGGTTTGAGCAAAAACTCATATCCCATTTTTTTTATTTTTGTTTTAAGATCAAAATTTAGGGTAGCCACCATACGATTTTTTGGCCAAAAACCAAACCTTTTTTTTCTCCAAAACGGCTCCTACGATTTTTTTTAAACTTCCTCGAGTTTAATTTTTTTAAACATTCATGTATTTTATGTAAAAAAAATGTGTATTGCTCCAAAACGGTACCTCCCATAGAACCGTTTTTTTTGTTTATCAAGCGATAGCGTAGTTTTTTTTCGAAAAGAACGTATATATTGTTCAAATAATAGTTTGTTTTCAATAAAATTTCAAATTTTTTTTGGATTTAAAAAAAATATTTTTAACTTTTTTCAAAATTCTGTATCTCAAAAACGGATCAATTTTAAAAATCCAAATTGGAGTATAATATGTATATTTACATAGTCTTAAAAACTGCATACCTAAATTAATTTTAAGACATTTTTGAAAAATTTTATATATAAAAAATTAATTTAAAAAAAACAGCTCCGACTATTTTCAAAAAAAAAAAAAATCAATAAATCAAGAATAAGGTTTGAATTTGTTTGGCATTTAAATTTTTGGAATAAAATGTATTTACGAAGTACATTTTCAAATATTAATTTCCTTAATGAATTCTAATTATTTTTATATATTGAGTTTTTTTTTTGTGAGTTAAGTGTAAGCTGTAAGTAAGAGTGTAATCAGAATTGCTTAAAGTATATCTCTTATTTTAACACTACTTTTTGCAATTTAAGTAATAATAAATATTTAGTTTTAGCATGCAGGAGCAAGTTCGTACGACCCAGTCGTGCACATTTTTTTTTTTGGAGAACATGCAGGACTGATGCCATTTGTAACAGTCCTCGTAGACATTTTTTGTGGTCTATATCAAGTCTCAACGCATGTCCTTTATGGTGGTTATGTTTAATTCTTTTTCAAAAATGGGTGTGGTTTTCAAACAATAAACTTTATTTGCAATCCGCAAAAGTAATTTCGATTATGAGAGCAAAAAACTTCGTAAAAAAAAACAAAATTCAATACCAATCAATAAACGTATCTATATACGTTTACCTATTTTGCATACATGATTATGTTCATACATAATTTCACCACTTGACATTCCTTATCAAAAATTCAACAAACAAATTCATTAAAATTATCGGTGAATAAATTTTTCAAATTAATTTTATTATTTAAGCGCTGACAGCCTTCATTTTCATTCCTAAAACACAAAGTGGGTGCACCGCATGTTTCATGTTAGATTTTGCCGTAGTGCCGCGACAAAAGTAGGTTCACACAAGCCGCAAACCAAATAACACCATCAACATTTAGCATTGTGCTGAGGTATTAAAAACTTAAAAAAAAGCCCAAAACAATAAAAAACTAGAATCTACACAGTTCAAAAGCAATACACGACACACTCAACAGCACTGAGGCTATAGACTCATTCCCACGTCCTGTTGATTTATGAATTTGAATAATTTAAAATCGTCCCATGTCAAAAGAAGAAAGTAAAAAATAGAACCTACACCACTTGCTTTGGACGGAGAAATAGTCCCTTGCGAAATGTATGCTTCCTTTTTAAATTTTGATTTGTTTTATCTACATTCACACACACATAAGGAAAAATACACAAAGAATTAGAAGGTTCCTACTTCACAAAAAAAAAAATGTAATAACTAAAAATACAAAGGAACAATATTTGTAGCCTCAGTTGTCAGGAAAAGAAAAATAAATTGCCATGCAAGATGAAGTAATGAAGAACTGAAAAAGTGTGCATTTATTTGATTTCCAAATCGCTAGCTGATATATAGCGAATCTTAAAAAGGATGTGTTGCCCTCAAAAATTCTAATCAAAAGTGGGTCCAGTTTTGCATTCTAAATTAAAAAAAACTAAAAAGACTCCACACTTTTCTTCACCTTAGTTTTTATTTCGAAAGTCTTTTTCTTGCACAAATGAAATGAAGAGCGAGATCCTTGTGATATAGTTAATTAAATTCTCCAAGCCACGAACAGGTTTCAGTTGTTTTGTTTTTGTTATCTCGAGGGTAGAGTCGGCGTATAATTAAGTTACTCCTTGACGAGAACAACGACCACTACAGACTACAACACTACACCATGGAACAAAAAAAAAACAATACAAAGAAGATAGCAGCACCACATTAAAAGAAAGTTTGAAGGACATGGAAAACGAAGGAATACTTTTACGTCTTCTAATCGATTGGTGCAAGCGGAAACGGAACTAACGAACAAAATACAGGAAATATTGTAAGAAAAAAAGAGAAAAGAAAAATGGCAGACAGTGCAGTGGAGCAAGTCTCAAAGTGTGTTGGATAGAGATGTTAATTCTTATTTCACTTAACGACATCCTAATTTATGCATAGAAATTCAACTAAGCTAATTGATTTTATTAAACGAATGAAAGTTCATTTTATTTCTTAATTTTCTTGAAGAGTTTCATGAAAGTGCTTTTAAAGTTTTCAACATTGCTAAGAGATTAACGAATAAAGAGGAGTTGCACTTTTTTAATTTCTAGCAATTAAACTTAATCAAAGTTGTTAATGGCTTTGAGATCGCAATCATCATCGCACTAGACCAGGCCATTGGTGTTTTTGCCTTCAATTGGGTCCAGTATAAAAGTCCTCACTTGCAACAAGTTTTTCAATCTACATATCTCGATCTTCAGGCATCCTGTCCTGAGTATATAGAATTGTAGATTAAGGTCATTTTTCTGGAAGGAGAGCTTTGGTCGGCTTTCCAATAGCGAAGTTTACCAAACTTAATTTAATAAAATCTTTTAAATAATATTTGTGAACTTAGCTCAGCCTACAAAACCCGAAAGACAATGAATTCCGTATCAAACGAAATAATTTATTGAATTCGGTAACCAAACTTTTGTGATTATGTGCAGTGGCTTTACTATTATAAATAAATAAATATTCTCTACCGAAATTGTTTAAAACAATAAATTAAAATTAAAAAAAAAAAACAAAACTTAGGTTATTAAGACAAAAACAATTGGAAATGTCAAATAACAACTGTTGTGTCCAGGGTGCGTTCGCGAAGAAATATCATTTATAATTAATATGCCTTCACAGTGCTTTTCACATTACACATATCCGCCAACACGACAGAAGTTTATAAACATGTTATTGAATGTGAAATGAAAAATCAACGCACTCGAATTAGATTGTGCTATCCGATATGGTATAAAATGGCAGGACAAATTATGCGTTTCGAAAGCCATTATTGTTCCCGTACGTTCATTATAAGTTTATTGATTAGTTGGTTGATACGCTTTTAGACGAGATTGTCTTTTTGAAATGAAATCCGTGTATTTTTTCTTTGACAAGGACGTTCGCTACGTGTAGTGCCCGTGGGCGTCAGTGCTTTGGCTGCTACGCAAGACGCGTGGGTTCGAATCTTACTCGTGCACTTACAGTTTGTATTGCATCTCTCTAGGGTACTGCCTCTTCCAAAGAGCTGACAAATATTCTAAGAGTATTAATCTGTCAGAAAAAAGCACTTCTCAACTTTGCCGTTTGGAATCGGCGTTTAAATGAAGGTCCCCTCAATCTTCAGACGCACTCAGACGCAGTTGTCTTATTGACTATTGCAGTTGTCATATTGACTACCACAGTTGTCGTATTGACTACCGCAGCTGTGATATTGACAACCGCAGTTGTCATATTGAATACCGCAGTTGTGATATTGACTACCGCAGTTGTCATATTGACTACCGCAGTTGTCATATTGACTACCGCAGTTGTCGTATTGACTAACGCAGTTGCCATATTGACCACCGCAGTTGTCGTATTGACTACCGCAGCTGTCATATTGACAACCGCAGTTGTCGTATTGACTACTGTAGTTGTCATATTGAATACCGCAGTTGTCATATTGATTACTGCAGATGTCGTTTTGACTACCGCAGTTGCCATATTGACTACCGCAGTTGCCATATTAACTACCGCAGTTGTCGTATTGAATACCACATTAGTCAATAAGACAACCATAATTTCAACTTCTTTCAACCAAAGTTGTCATATTGACTACTAAAGTTGTCGTATTGACTACCAAATTGTAAAAAAAATTCGGATCCCAAAATTGATAACTGAAAATTGTTCTATTGACTATCACGGTTATCGGCTGAAAATTGACTACCAAATAGTCATATTGACTACCAAAATAGTCAATAGGATGACTTTTTTCGTTCTGTGTGCTAGAGAACTTTGCTGGGCACTACCGTGCCCCTTGATAACGATCTAGGACAATGTTGATGACCGAACATTTTTCGATTTCAATTCTAAATAAAAATCCAGTAGAATAGCGTTGCTATAGAACACGTAGATAGAGGTTCATACGATTTTGGTTGGATAAATCTCTGTACTGCTTCTGGTTTTGTCCTGTTTATTTCAATGACTTAATGGGTATAACAATGAAATGTCGACTCCATTTGACAAAACCTATTCAACATAAACAAAAAATATCTTTACTCATATAGAGGTTTGAATATAACCTGTCACTCGTGTCCGGGTAATTTATATTTTAACCACAACGCTTATGATATTAAATTGAAACCATTAAACAATGTTAATTTTTAAAATTCATAAAAGTAAAACATCGACCAATTCTGTGACCCATGAAACGATTAAAAATAACATTACGTCAAAGAATAAAAAAATAATAACATGAAAGAAAAACAACAACCGAGAGACAAAGATTATTATTCGAACGCGCATCAAAAATTCACCCGGCGGAAAATTAAAATAATTAAACGTTTTGTGTGTTAACCCCACAAACAGGGCCTTAAGCTATTAAACATTATTATTTAACAACCACATAGCCCACGTATCTACAATTTTATTTCAAAAGAATTTAATTCAAAATGCGAACGAAACTGAGGGTACGCAAGTTGACATTATGCAACCAAAGCAAAAAAGGAGTGGTTAAAATTGTTCATCCGGAAAGATAGTTGAATAAATCCAGAAATTCAAATAAAGGACTTTGTAGGTTCACCTTTTCTGTGTAATTCTATCAAGTAGTCCAACATATTCCTGGAATGCCAGTTATTAAATTCACAATCATTCAAAAAAGGAGGCAACAAGTAAAATTCTTTTTAAGGACTTAAAGTGAATTTTTAACCAATCTCAAAAGCACAAAATAAACAATATCTCACAAGGACTTTGGATCCCTGACAAAAGTGTCCCAGATGAGAAAAAACTACTTGACGACTCCTTTTGACAGGTGAAATTATTTTTACAAACAAACAAACAGAATTCACTCAAAGCCGAATAAAAGTCAATCAAAATGTTACAAGGAAGACAACTTAATCAGATTTTGGAACCTCATTCGAAATGTCAACTAAGTAAGCAGTTGTCAGAACTCAAGCCGACACGGTCATAGACGCTGCAGTCGCTTGGGAGTCACAATAATGTTGTTCCAACTGAAAAAAACAACACACACAAACCCTGTTCACTTCGCTGTTCCTTAATAAACCGCAAAACCCTTTACGCATTTGTAAATGCATTTCATGTTCTTCCGACTTATATTATGTGACATCAAAGTAAGTCCTACCCCTATCACCCCCACTGTGTCTGTGTGACATACTCCGACTCGTTGAGTTCAGAAATAAATTTCAAGCGAGTGCATTGAACAGAAAAAGTGCACACACGTGTTTTCTACAAGACGACAGAAAGTGTGTGTATTTTACGACTGCTGCAAAGTGTTTTCTCAGTCCAAATAGAGGAAGACGTGCAGAGAAAGCAGTTAGCTCAGCGCAGCGGGGCAAATAAAAAATACACACACACACTCTTACTGGCTGACTATTATTTATATCACAGTAACTGTGACTATATGACTGCTAGCTGGAGTAGCTTGCTCTGCCATGCTGAATCAAACAATTGCAGTAGAAAAAAAAATTGATAAGCAAAAAAACAAGTCCTAGTCCCGTTTTATATCTTTGGCCTAGTTATTCCACATGACTGCCAACTTCCTTTCCCTTTGTTCTTTTTTCTTAGCATCGTTCAAGTTGTCTGTGCAAAATAATCTGCACTTATATCTATGTTGATTTTTTTGTCTCCATTTCTTCAAGCAAAAAGCAGGAGGTCGGTCGGTCTGATATACTTATATGCCCTAACCATTTAGAAGACTCCATGAGTTAAACTAACAATTATTCGTTCTTATAAACGCGACTATTCTATATGCATAATAACATTTTGCATCGACACCGATTCTAGAAACCTCATATCTTCTGCAGATTCTGTTCGACATGAATTATGAGGGGACAAGAACAAAAGAGTGTGGTTGCAGAGTTATCTGTTGGTTAATAACTTTGTATTTTGCAGACATGACGAACGAAAGATTCCTTGCCTCTAATCAAAAAGTTCCTTTTTTGAGAGATAGAGAGAAGAGATTGAAATAAAATTTAAATGCAAATTGGTCACGTACTAAAGTTTTCTTTTTGAACAAGAAAAATTCAAAAAAGAAAACGAGAAGTCGGTTTCAGTAGGGAGAAACAATTTTAAACAAATTGACGATAAATTGGTTTCTCTTGAATTCATTTGCTTCCCGTGAAAAAAAAAATTATTTATTTCCTCAAAAATCAAAGAATGATCATTGTCATTGGTTTTTCCTAAAAATCGGATTCTTGAGCAAGTATCAAATAAATAATCAGGAGCTTCAAATATTTTAACATTTTCCTTAAACTCTTAATAGAATTTTACTTTAACTGATACTACCGATCCTGAAAAAGGGAGATCCTCTAAACTGCGCCAACTACAGAGGAATAAGTCTACTTAACATCGCCTACAAGATCCTCTCTACCGTAATATGTCAACGTCTGAAGCCTTTCGGCAACAATCTGATTGGTCCTTATCAATGTGGCTTCAGGCCAGGAAAATCAACCATCGACCAAATTTTCACGTTGCGGCAGATCCTGGAAAAAACCTATGAACTCCAAATCGATACCCACCACCTTTTCATCGATTTTAAGGCCGCGTATGACAGCATCTACAGAGACGAACTGTACAAAGCTATGTCTAGTTTTGGCGTCCCTGCCAAGCTCGTTCGCTTGTGCAAAATGACGATGGAGAACTCACGCTGCTCCATAAAGTTTGGCAACGAGCTTACGGAATCTTTCGACGTCAAAAAAGGATTCAGACAAGGCGATGCACTGTCATGCGATTTCTTTAACATCGTTCTTGAGAAGATAGTGCAGAACTCCAACGTCAACACCAGAGGCACTATCTTCCAAAAATCTGTTCAACTTCTGGCGTACGCCGATGATATTGATATAATGGGAAGAACACAGCGTGATGTTAGTGGCGCCTTTGTGAGAATTGAGACAGAAGCGGCAAAATTGGGTTAAGCGGTAAATGAGGGAAAAACGAAGCATATGCTTTCTTCGAGGAAGGACACCAAACACCGACGACGGCTCGGACAGAACGTCACAATAGACGCATTCAACTTCGAGGTAGAAGAGGAGTTTGTCTATCTAGGCTTCGCTATAAACACGAGCAATAACACCAGCGTCGAGATCATACGAAGAATAACTCTTACTAATCGCTGTTTCTTTGAGCTAAGAAAGCAATTGAGTGGAAAAGCCCTCTCTCGAGCAACAAAGGTAAATTTGTACAACACACAGCATAGACCTTGACAAAGTCGGATGAAAGCGCCTTAGGGTGTTTCGAGAGGAAAGTTCTTCGGGTCATCTTTGGCATTGAAGGGGAATGGCGAAGAAGATACAACAGCGAACTTTACGGGTTGTACAACGACATGGACCTAGCCAGAAGGGTCAAGGTCCAGAGACTCAGATGGCTTGGTCATTTAAAGCGGATGGACACGAATGCTCCGGCCCGGAAAGCCTTCGACTATTCCCGCGGGACGTAGGAGGAGAGGAAGTGGAAGAGAACCTCAATCAACTTGGAGTGCAAAACTGGAGACAGCTAGCTAGGGACCGAGCTGGCTGGCGGAGACTGTTGATTGAGGCCCAAGTCCACAAGGGACTGTAGCGCCACCTTAAGTAAGTAAGATACTACCGGCCAGTAACGGAAAAGTTCATTTGTTGCTACTTGTAGTAAACTAAATTTGATTGCTTTCTCGCTCACAAATAGTAGTACTCAGTCTATGTACCTAGTTTGAATAAAACTTGTTTTAAAAGTGAACAGGGCGCAAAGGTGTATAAAATGTCTTTTTTTATAATTCGCACCCATTCAGCAGGTTCTTATAACCTTATTACGCCAGAGGCTCAGTGAGCGCATAAGGAATGGAGGGTGGAATACCCTCCTTGAATTCCTGCACATTGTAATGATTGGGAAAGACAGGGTCTATAAGAGAGTTCCACATTCGCGTTGTACAGTACGTCCAATGAACGCTTCTCTATACTTGAGAGTAGGTCCGAAGTTGGGCTCGGGGTTAAATTGGTAAGCATTTCTAGAAGGGCAAGTATTACGAGCAGATTGTTTAAGGGGTGTAATACAACTGGCTATTTCAAGAGAGTACTTAACGCCAAAAGAAATTATTGAACAGAGAGAGACAAGATCATGATCACGACGGTGCTCTAATGAATCAGTAATGTCTCTATCACCAATCATTCTAAGAGTTCTTTTCTGAATACCATCCAAAAGGATGTAGCTGAGGCACCAGTTCAGATATATGAGTTGTATTGAAGCCTTGCCCCTTGTAAATCAATTTAACTGACGGGGAGAAGAATTATTTGCACTGTCTAAAGAAACCCAAACATCTTGTGACATGACATAAGTGCTTATCATATTTTGAGGATGCAATTCCACATCTGAAGGGGAGGGATGTGAGTCTAAAAACGAATAAGAAGAGCGAAGGGAACTTTCGTCAGCGAAACAATTTACTGGATTTAAAGGCTACTTACACTATTTCATCATTGATCGCATTAGTGATGTTGACAAGTGACTTCTTTGGGCAACTTAAGTTGAATCAAAAGATGCACTAATTGGGCGATAAAGAGGTTAAAAAAGCTGGAACAAACCGCTCACACCGACTGACATTTTACAGGCTGTGAGAAAGTGAACAACAGCGCATATCGATCGTTTTCCTCTCAGTTTTTGACGATGAATATTGTACACATTCAAAAACCATGATTGTTGCTAGAATGCCTGTAATTTATGCATGTTGTAGTCTTAAATTAAAAAATGATATAAAACTATCTTTCACCATCTATCATCGCATTTACTATTGTAGGGCTTACTGTTTGGCACGGATTCAGATTCAAACGCAGTCCTGCAATCAATTGGCAGATTGGCACATTCAATTCATGTTTCCAAATAACACCATTCCGAGTAACAGAAATAGTTTAAAACTCAACATTTTATGTCAAAGTTCAAATTTATCAAAAGTTGAGCTCATTGCTGCCAATGTCAGAGGAAGCGCTTATACAAATCTATATTATGGAAAAATCAAATCATATTCTAAGAATAGTTCTTGTTACAGAACAACGTTTGTCGGGTCAGCTTGTATGATCTTATATATAAAATGCTCGTGTCACAATGATCGTTCCCGTACTCCTTCAAGACGGTTGGACCGATTCTCATGAAATTGTGAGCATATTGCGTAATTCTAAGAATCGGCTAACATCTATTTTTCATCAACATAAATGTTAAGGGTGGTCCACCCATAAATTTTTCTATTTTCTTGGGCAATTTTTTTTTTTATGATACATCGTACTAAAATATATAAAACCCTAAATGTTCACCCCTCTATTCAACCCTTATTGTCATTTATTAATTAAAAACTTATATTTTTGTTGGCAAGATTTTTATTTTTATTTTTTTATTTTGTCATGCGGGGTAGTCGGTAGCGGGTAGTGGGTAGCAATTACTGGTGAAGCGGGTAGTGTTGAGAAGTATTGAATAGTGGGAAGTGGGGTAGCGGGTAACAGGTTAGCTGTGTATAACGGTATAGCGTGTAGAGGGTAGTGGGGTAGCGGGTAGTAAGAAGCGATTACTGCTTAAGCAGGTTGCGTGTGTAAGTATTGGGTAGTAAGTAGTGGGGTAGCAGGTAACATGGTAACTGGGTATAACGGGATAAGATGGTAGTGGAGAAAGAGGAGAGAGTAGCGGGTAGTATTGAAGCGGGCAACAAAAGTTTAGGTCTTTTTTATATCGATTGAGGCATAGCTTGCAAGTGTTGGTTGTCTGAATTCGACTTTCTCCTACTCTACTTGAAAAGATGATACTGGAGAGATGAATAGTTTTAAAATAAATATTAGCTGATTTGTTTGAAAAAAAGATATTTAAGAATTTTTTTTTTAGAATATTATTATTATTAAGGAAAATTGTAAACATTAACATTACATATGCTGATATAACTAAAACGTCCCTAGAATTTTTAATAATTTTAAGTTCACTACAAATGGTTTTACCACAACATTTTGTTTGTTTGTCTTTTGTCATTTATTCATTCGTTCATCCTTTGATCAAAGCACTTACCTGAAAAAAAAAGAAAAAAAAATATTGTTAAAAATACGTTCCGTCCAAGTTGTAATTGTATAAACAATTAATGAGATTCATATAAAATTTGTGTAAGTATTCAAAACGTTTAAAAACTTATTTTAAATTTCACAAGGAAATAAACAGTTTCTATTCCTCGTAGCTTTGCGAGACGTAACTTCTGTTAAAAGTCAAAACTGAAGCTCTCCAAAAAACACTCCACTCACTTCTATTACATATTGCTACAACCAATCTAAGAAATGTAACTGTAGCTTGCGAAACGATGGAGAACTGACACATTTACACAATGTTCTACGGGACGTATACATAACCTTTTCAGTTATATCGTACAAGGTATATAGTCAACCTAGCATTTTTATCTCAATATTATTACTTTTGAAAAGTGAATGAACATTTTTATTTCACCGTAAACTAAATTGAAACTTTAGTTCGCAACCAGAAGCCATCAATTAGGATATGAAAGGACCTAACATGAAATCCATACAGACTGCAAGAAAAAATGGAAAACAATTTGAGAGTAAAGAAATGTTGAACAGAAATCGACAAGTGGTACACCGAATCTGAAACATTATTTTCAAAGAAAATATTTTTTGGAGAAAAGGAACATTTTTTAATCGAACTGTAAGGCACTAAAATGTGCGCTCGATTCACAAGTATCATAAAGTTCATGAAGGCAAGTTTTAGATCTGGAAAATTTCAGAGGGAAAACGAAAACCACTTTGCACTGTCAAAGCCTGAAATTCAAAAGAAGAACAATGAGATATGTCTGATTTTTTTTTAAAAATTACGAAACGTGCTAAAGTAGTTTTAATCTCAAGCTCTTCACTTTGACTCAAATTGAACATAAACAATGAAAAACTTTTAAGGTCCTAACACATATCCAACCATGTGTTAATGATATTATTTAAAATTTAATTGATAAAGTTTTTGAAAACATCTAACTCTCCACAAAACAAAGATCCAAACTATTAAAAGGGGTAAATGAAGATGGAACTTTTCAATTCAACATATAACATGCAGGCAGGTACACACAAGGCTACACACATCTATCTATACACCGACCATATTTCATCATAGAAAAGGTCTCCCCACACCACACATTAAGGTTTTTTTTTTGTTCGTCCTTAACCGTCATGAACATATCTAAAAAACTAAAAATGAAAATACTTGCTTAGCTTTCATTTAAAAAAAAAAGCAAAGAAAAATAGATTTCAAGGACTGGAAAATGAAATAACATTTTGACACAATAAAAGAAAAAGTATTTTAGTGAAAATAATGCTGAAGGATCCTTTATTTACTTATTTTTATTTTACCCGCTTACTTGGTAGCTCACAAAATTCAACAACAAACACATAACAATAAAAGTCTTTCTGTCCAGGAAGGGAAAGGGAGGTAAGTGTCAGCAGAAAATGTTAAGGTATCATATAAACAAAAGGAAACACTGCTGGCTTGGCTTGGGTTGCCTTTGATGCTTGGGGCCAAAGTAAAACCAAGGCGTTACCCAAAATGCGAAATGCGAACTGCGAACCAAAAGCATATCTATATACCTATGTAAAGATAAATTGTGTATAAAGGCTTGAGCAAAGCAGCAGCAAGCCATTACGGACCGTGAATGTCGTAGCCATCATCATTGTGCCTTCAATGATAGCAATACAAATTTACGTCACTAGCTACAGCGCCCACGACCAACGACACGACGCAACGTAACGTTCAATATCGCAGGTCCTTGTCCAACAACAAAAGACTGGAAAAAAGGTCTTGTTCTTTTTACAAAAGGCGGGAATATTAGGTAATTTGTATATTTGGGTTTCAAAAGGCAAATAGCAAATGGCTAAGGCATCAGGATAACAAAACAAGAACTGTCTTTTTTTTCTGGTGCTGGAACAAATGAAAAGGAACTATCGAGCTATGTATATTTGATGCCTCCAATAGAATTTTTGGGATACAGCAGCAAACAAAAATGACAAAAAATGGAGACATTGAAAACAAAGGATGTTATCAACTTCATCGTTCGCAGCTAAACAAAAAGAAGCTAAGGAACAATGGAAAGTAAAGGCAATTTGCTCGAATGTCTTAAAGCAAGGCGGTTTGTGTCTAAGAGAATAATTAAAAGTAGACTGGTTGTAGGGTGATTGCCTTAAATGAATTATCAATAATTGAGATCAAGAGAAAAGTCAATTTTATGGCGAATTTGATTCTTTTGGCGTGTTCGGTTTAAATTTTAGGAAAACGTAGTGTAGGTACTTTCTTTCACAGTTAACTTATCGATAAACAAAATAAAGTAATAAAATATTCTTTTCTTTTTCAACTTGATATATCCAAGGAATAGGGGTAAGTCTGGACCCTCTAGACATTTTTCAAGTGTTGATGCGCAACAAATGAATTCACAATTGGTTACCTTGGTAAAGATATCTCTGAATTTATTTAAAAATTAAAATAAAATCAAAAGGTATAAGTAATTTGGGTATTGTGTAAACGGAGATGTGTTTTTTTTTTTTTTGTTTAACACATCAATGCTTTTCATGGCCCATTTAACTTTCTTGGTAAATAAAAACAAAGAAAAAATAAATTGATTCAGAAGGACGAGGAAGTTGTTCATTATCTTTTTTTTATTGTTATTATTGCTTTATTGACTTGAAGTGGGTTTGAATGTTTATTTAAACAATTTAAATTCAAATTGCCTTAAAAATTCTACTTACGCTTATTGTCGAAATTATGGACACCAGTTGTAAGAAATTGCAGAGGAAAAACAAATAAAAACGTTGTCGAATACAAACAGTAATTGGTTATTTGTTTTTTTTTGTCAATCGGAACTTATATTATCGCCCTTTTATATTCTTCCTCTGTAAATCGGGTTCGAATTCTTCAAACAAATTTTTCAAATGACCGTCCAATTGAGGAGTATAAGTCATAGGGATAATTATGTTAACTATGTATGTTTTCTAAGTGAACATGGTTACAAAAATGTACCTGGAAGTGTGCATGAAGGTCATTGCCTTGTTCGACATACCATGATAAAGCGCAAAAAAAGGTCTGTATTCGCATCTGCCGTCTAAACCTCTGACTTCAATTATTATAGACATAAGTGACTTAAATATTATTTTTAAACTTTTCCATATATTCTATTCTTCTTGGCTCGTTATTATGAAAATATATTATGGTATCATTCATTCAAAAGTACAATATATAGGATTTCATGTTGGGGATATACTTATTTCAACAGAATCCAGCCTCTTTTGGTCATGCAAAAGTTTGCTCTGAAAAAAATGTCCGTAGGCCTCGCATACCCCAGTTTTCGCTTTTTAAGGAATTGAACGTTTTTCCAGTGTACTGATACAAAATTCTTAACGAATTCTTTAGAAGATCTGGAACTCTCAATTTCAGAGGATCCATTTCAAATTTTAATATTCGTGGGATTTTTTTTAAAATCAAGTATCTATACCGGTTTGCCGTACAACCGCACATAGGAAATTTTATGATGTGGTTTCATATCGTTATTTTAATACGCTCCAAACTCTATTAGAGTTCTTCCTTCCCATCCTTTATTTTTAAAACATGTAAAGAATGCAAAAATGGGTTAAGCGATAAATGAGGGATAAACGAAGTATATGCTGTCTTCGAGGAATTACACCCAACACCGACGACTCGGACAGAACGTCACAATAGACGCATACTACTTCGAGGTAGTAGAGTTTGTCTAGCTAGGCTCCGCTATAAACACGGGGAATAACACCAGCGCCGAGATCAGACGAAGAATAACTTTTGCTAATCGCCGTTTCATTAGGCTAAGAAAGCAATTGAGTGGAAAAGCTCTCTCTGGAGTAACTAAGGTAAGATTGTACAATACACTCATCATCCCAGTCCCTTGACAAAATCGGATGAAAGTGCCTTAGGCTGTTTTTTCAAGGAAAGTTCTTCGGGTCATCTTTGGCCCCGTGTGCATTGAAGGGGAATGGCGAAGAAGATAACAATAGCGAATTTTACGGGTTGTACAACGACATGAACCTAGCCTGAAGGGTCAAGGTCCGGAGACTCAGATGGCTTGGTCATTTAGAACGGATGGACACGAATGCTCCGGCCCGAAAAGCCTTCGATACTATTTTTGAGGGACGTAGGAGGAGAGGAAGACCGGGACTCAGGTGGCGCACTCAAGTGGAAGAGGACCTCAATCAACTTGGAGTGCAAAACTGGAGACAGCTAGGTATGGACCGAGCTGACTGGCGGAGACTGTTGATTGAGGCCCAAGTCCACAACAGACTGCAGCGCCACCTTAAGTTAGTAAGTAAGAAATTTCAAAATAAGACATGTCATCACAATTTTAACATTATTACTTTTTTCCAAGAACCATACATTCGGGGTAAAAATGTGATCTTTCGTAAATTTTAGAGGTGGTCTCAATTTTTTTGGCTGGTATAAGTACTTCCAAATTATCTCAAAAAGATCACTTGCTTCAAATCTTAAAGAAACTTTATTACTGATACTGAACGAATTGGTTATGTTTGCCGACAATCCAGTTTCGCTAGATGCAAATTAACCGACTTTGCTTATTTTGTGAGATTTGGGGTCTGCAAATAAATGTACAAAAAACAAAAATTATGATTTTTGAAGGAAGGCAGACAAGAAGACGCTCTGATGAAAAGTGGTCGCTTAAAAACAACGTTATCGAAACAGTTCAGGAATTTAAATATTTGGGTGTTCTTCTTACCCACAATTTAGATTTCGTTAAACATGTTGAAATAAAAAATAAAGAACCCAAGTTGGCACTAAATTTGATGTGGCCTAAGATCTTCTCCAACTCTAACATTCATCTGGTATCTAAATATAAAGCCTTTAATGCAACAATAAATTCATGTCTGTACTATGGTGCACAAGCTTTCGGTTTTTTGAACCTAGATGCTTTCGAGAGCCTGCAAAGGCACTTCTTCAAGCGCTTGTTTCGTTTGCCGAACTCAACTCCAAATTATACCATTTACGTAGAGTCAGGCATCACCCCTATATATAAAAAAAATTTAAAGGCTAATGCGGATTTTATTGTTCAGGTGATGAAAAGAAGTGAATTGTGCCTTCACAAAATAATTTTGAAAAAATTGCTGCAATCGAATGCATCTCCTTTCAAAGACTGTAACCAACTCGCAATAGCAACAAAATCTTCCCTTAACCTTTTGGAAACCAATGTTGACGATTGGCAAGCGCAGTTCGCAGGTGTTATAGCTAAGTTTGACCAAAATTTGTATGTAGAAAACATTTTTAGCTCAACTTCTTCAACATCTAGAAACGTTTATAGTAACCTAAATCATCAATTGAATTCAGACATGAACTACTTCAGGAATGATTACTCAGTTGCCCAGATAAGTACTATTTTTAAAGCCGGAGTCGAAATCTTAAACTTAAATTTTATACCACATCGAAGTGATTTGCCGCAGCTATGTGATCTGTGTAGCAGAAGAGAAATCGAAGATATCTACCACTTTTTAGCTATTTGCCCAATTTTACAAGAAATTCGTCGATTATACTTTCGGAAAAGTGTTTTAACAATGCAAGAATTTTACGAAATCCTAAATGGAGCACTAGGTTGGCCAAACGTATTTAAATTCTGTCGACAAGCTCTTAACTACCGGAACAGTTTCACTTATTAAATTAATTTTAAGCCTTTTATTGTAGTTTTCAAACTATTTCATTTTATGTTACAATTCATTCAAAATTGTCTAAATGAATCATTCACATTCACGCTTTTATGTTGCAAATCATACAAAATTGTCTCTTTTTCTTTTGTGTTTCAAATCACGTAAAAATTGTTAGAGTTTTACATTGAGTAAAACCTACTTTTTAAAAAATTGTATTATTTCTATAAATTGTAATTTCGTGTCAAATCACGTAAAAATTGGCCAAACTATTCTAATATTTTTATTTACATAATTTTACATTCTCTTTTTAATTTATATAAATTTTTATCACTTATGAAATGTCAATTCAGGCAGACGGCAGTCAATGCCATGTCCTTATTCTTAGGAAATAATATTGTAAAATCTTATGATGAAAAAAAAACAAATAAAGAATTTATCTATCTATCTATCTAACTATCTACTGATACTCTTTACACCCTCAATGGCAAAATCGAAACTTTGAAAATGTATCGCTTAAAAGCTTTATTTTCGAAACCGAAATATGAACGACACAAGAATTAAGCCCATTTCTAAGAAAAGATTTCATAGACGAAACATATTTTGTTGTCATCCTCCTCTGAAAAAAATTCCGTGTAGGTAAGTATATTAATCAACTTGTGCACAAAACATAGTCAAATTAAAGCAAATCAGAGCAAACACACAGAGTTTTTCTCACAGTAAACTTTATCTCACGAATTAAGGTTAATCTTTAATTTGTCATAGTCAACATTTCCTTTCTAGGCAATTAATTTGTATAAAAGGAATGATTCAAAGTACCAAAACAAAAGGAAGAACCAAAACTGTAGTAGCGTTGTTTCATCAATCAGGTCCATCTCTGATTTAAATATCACATTTCCCTAACTTGTTCACCTATTCAAACATCCTGAACTTAAATTAAACTTAAAATTTAATTTTTTTTTATCATCCTGATATTTATTTCCTTCTAAATGTACGGTCATAAATAATAACTTATTTATGCACAAAAAATTATTTATGTATGAGTATTAAGTATGCGTGCTTTTTGGTAACAAATTTAAGGTGTTCCAATATTTAATCCATAAATCATGCACTGAAGAAATAATGGGTACGTTCCTTTGTACTCCAAGAAAAATGAGTAGGTACCAAGTTGAATCTCAATTTTCTTAATTAACTTCTCCATCCTTAGTTTCCCTAAGCCCCATATGCACAATTCTACAAGTCTTCCTCGCAAGTTATTGCTTACGGTGTCAAAAAAAAAACACGTTCACACCTTATTTATTTTCACAAAAGCAAAAAATAAGCTCTGCTTCCATGACAATATTTTTAATAGTCTTAGCGATATTCATGAAGCCGTTTTTGATATTCTGCAATCTTTGAAAATGAAAAATGACTTTTGAAATTACATTGAGTGCTTTCTCATATTATTTAATGGATAAAAAACACCTCGAGCAAAAAATCTATTAAGCCTATTGTTGTGGTATCGCTATGGTGAACTTTATACGTAGGGTAACGACTTGGAACCATTTATGAGTATAAATACCTAAGACTTTTTAAGGACACCATTCAACAACAATAGAAAAAATAATTCTTAAGTGATTTATAGAGAATTAATGGTGGCTCGAGAAATTGGAATTTATTATTCACTTTGACTTCATTTTTTGAATTGGTTTTCCAATTAAATCTAACAAGCATGATGAAGTTTTTATTTACAGGAAACTCGAGGCTAAGGAACGTTTGAGGATGATTTTCCATTGTAAAATTTTGAATATTTCCAGTCCAAGAATTACTTCCTGTTAAAAAGGAAAAAAACTCGGAAGTCGTAAATACATTAAATGTGATTTCAAGTAAACCGAGATCTGACGAAAAAAAGAAATGTTTGAAGAACTTTCTCGCTCGTATATTTCGTTCGATTTTCTAGTCAGGATATAAGTTGAACTCACTTCCTTGTTGTTAGAGATTTTTTTTTATAATTTGCACCCACTCAATGGATTTTTTTATACCCTTTTCATGCCAGAGACACAGTGAGTGCATTGGGAAGAAAGGAAGGGGTAGGAATGGAGGAGTAGATGTATATTGGTCTTGAATTCTTGAACATTGTAATGATTGGGAAAGACAGAGTGTGGAAGAGAGTTCCACATTCGCGTAGTACGGCTAAAAAATGATTCTCTATACTTGAGAGTACGTCCGAAGTTGGGCTCGAGGGTAAACTGATGGGCATTCCTGGAAGCGCGGGTATTACGGTTGAATTATTTAAGGGGAGGAATGCAACTGGCTATTTCTCTAGAGCACTTACCGTAGAAGTAACGATAAAACAGAGAGGCAGACGTGAGCTAGAGTAAATGAATTAGTGATGTCTCTATCACCGATTATTCTTTGTATACCATCTCATCCAAGAGGCTTTAGTATATGTTACTGAGGGAGCACCAGCCTAAAGATGGGAATTGTACTCAAGCTTTGGACGGATATAAGTCTTATAGATAATAGCCAGATCAGACGGGCAGAAAAATTTCTTGCACGGTATTAAGAAACCCAAATATCTTGCGGCATTTTTGGCGACATCGTGTATGTGCTCGGTCCACAAGAGGTGCTCCGTGATGCACATGCCGAGAATCTCGAGATGTTCGGTTTCACTGATGCGAGTGCCACTCATGGACAGTGGCATGGGGTGTATATCTCGTTTCAACTACACAAGACAGCATTGAGTTTTCGCGGTTTTTTTTCACATTGTACAATGCTGTTCAAGTCAGACTTTAATGAGCTTATCACATTTTGCCGTTGCAGTTCCACATCCAAAGAGGAGGGATGTGAGTCTGGAAACGAATATGATAAGCTAAGGGTACCTTCTATCGTCAGCGAAACAATTTATTGGAATAGAAATAACAGACAAGCGATCATTAACGAAAATGAGAAAGAGGGTCGGAGGCAAAACGGAGCCCTGGGGGACACCAGCATTTATATTGTAGAAAGAAAGTTTCTACTCCAACGAAGAAGGGATTCATCGATAACGAAGGCACGCATTTTCGATAAAAGAACAAGATGCCAGTTTTATCAAATGCCTTTGAAATATCAAGTGCAACAATCTTACTTTCTCCAAAAGGATGTAAAGATTTGTTCCACTGTTCGGTGAGAATTTTAGAGAATTTATGTTAGAGAATTTTTCTCTGAAACATTTGTATTTGTGTCCAATTCTATGGAATCCAAATATTTTTGTTCAGATTTGTAAAGTCTACAAAGTTGGATATAAATATCAAAAAAGGAGTAATCGACTAGAAAGATTACCTTCGTAATTCAAAGTAAAACAATTCGAACTTTTAAGACGGTAAACATTATTTTTTCTCAATTTAAGAGGTGATAATGACCATTTGTTATAAATAATTAAACTCTCATAGTTCGTGCTTCTTTTTATGTGCGGTTGATTTCTCCAACGTTAAGTCGCAAAATCTTACTTCGTTACGGAATACACGTTCTTTTTTTAACTCAATAAATGAAAACTTTTACAAGCAATTACAGAAGTTCAATCGTTTTATTTGATTGATGCTTCCTTCCGTTCCACCATTAAGACCCTCCTGTCGGTTGCTGCCAACAATTTTATCATTGTCGAGTTGGGTTGTGAGTGACTCTAACTGGTGACTGAGTTCCCACCTCAATGTGGGAAAGAAAAATAAGAGATATCAATTTATTGTTCTTGATAAAAGTTAGAAGCACTTAATCCTTGATCCATCGTCCATTTTATTGCTTATGATTGAAAAGGATATTAGAAGAAGTTATACACTCTTATTGTCCGTTCTTTAATAATTCATATACTTTGAGTTCATTTTGTGCTAACCTTCTGCTGAAAAAAAAACTTCAAAACTTCTTGCGGTAGGGTCAGGGATCATTTAAAGACATTTTTACAAATGCATAAACTGGCAACATTATTTTCGAAAACAGGAATTGTCAAGGGGATTTATGTAAATTTTTTATTTTCCTAGAACACAATTTTTTGTCCTTTATTTATTTTTTTTTTTTTTTTTTTTTTTTTTTTTTTTTTTTTTTTTTTTTTTATAATGAGCACACACTCAAGGGGTTTTTATACCCTTTTTATGCCATAGACACAGTGAGTACTTTAGGAAAGAAGGAAGGGGCTAGAGAGGAGGTGCCGGTGTACATTGGTTTTAAATTCCTGAACATTGCAATGATCGGGAAAAACAGAGTGTGGAAGAGAGTTCCACATTCGCGTAGTACGGCTAAAGAACGATTCTCTATACTTGAGCGTACGACCGAAGTTGGGCTCGAGTGTAAACTGATGGGCATTCCTGGAAGCGCGGGTATTACGGTTGAATTGTTTAAGGGGTGGAATGCAACTGGCTATTTCTCTAGAGCACTTACCGTAGAAGTAACGATAAAACAGAGAGAGACACGAAACGTTACGACGGTGGTCTAAAGTGGTGAATGCATCAGTGATCTCTCTATCACCAATCATTCTTACAGCTCTTTTTTGAATTCCATCCAAGAGGCTTAAGTAAGTAGCTGGAGCACCAGCCCAGAGATGTGAATTGTACTCAAGCTTTGGACGGATATAGGTTTTATAGATGATAGCCAGATCAGACGGGGAGAAAAATTTCTTGCACCGTCTTAAGAAACCCAAACATCTTGCGGCATTTTTGGCGACATCGCGTATGTGCTCGGACCACAAGAGGTGGTCAGTGATGCACATACCGAGAATCTCGAGATGTTCGGTCTCATTGATGCAAGTGCCACTCATGGACAGTGGCAGAGGGGGTATATCTCGCTTCAACGATACAGACAGCATTGAGTTTTCGAAGCATTAAACTCTACACGGTTCTTAATTCCCCATTGGACAATGCTGTTTAAGTCAGAGTTTAATGAGCTTATCATATTTTGCCGTTGCAGTTCCACATCCGAAGAGGAGGGATGTGAATCTGGAAACGAATATGAGAAGCTTAGGGTACTATCGTCAGCGAAACAATTTATTGGATTAGAAGTAACAGACAAGAGATCATTAATAAAAATGATAAAGAGGGTTGGAGACAAAACGGAGCCCTGGGGCACACCAGCATTTATATTGTGGGTTTCAGACTTGAATCCGTCCAATACAACTTGTATTGAACGATTCGAAAGAAAGTTTCTAATCCAACGAAGTAGGGATTCATCGATTCCGAAGGCACGCATTTTCGATAAAAGAGCAAGATGCCAGACTTTATCAAATGCCTTTGAAATATCAAGTGCAACAATCTTACTTTCTCCAAAACGATGTAAAGATTTGTTCCACTGTTCGGTGAGATAAACCATCAAATCACCAGTGGACCTGTTGCTGCGAAAGCCGTACTGCCGGTCATTAAGAAGCTTTCGGTCTTCGAGATATTTCTTGAGCTGATAGTTTATCAGCGTTTCCATGACCTTAGAAAGAAGGGACGTAAGTGCAATCGGACGATAATTGGAGGGAGAAGAAGATTCGCCTTTTTTTGGAATAGGCTGGACAAATGCTGTTTTCCAACTGCTCGGAACGAGCCCAGAAGAATAGGATAGATGGAAAAGCTTACGCAAGGGTTTTGCCAGCGTGGAAGAACACCTCTTCAGAATAATAGCGGGGATACCATCCGGACCAGCGGATTTATGTATGTTGAGATCCTTTAATACTCTCGCCACAGCACGAGTGCGGAAGAAGATTTGTCCCATGGAATCATTGACGCGCTCAAGAACTGGAGGAGTCATGACACTCTCTGGCAGCGAAGAGTTGGCGGCGAACTGCCTAGCAAAAAGGTTAGCTTTCGCGAGCGAGCTAACAACTGGAGTGTCATTGTCGACGAGCGTAGGGACGAGGAAGAAGAAGAATTCTTCATGTTTTTTACAAATGACCAAAAATTCTTACTGCCTTTGGGACATTGCAGTATTTTTTGCCTTAATTTTTGGTCATGTAAAAATTTGGTCCGCGAATATGGCATTGCAGGCCTTCCTGGCTTGTTTAAACTTGTTCCGGTTTTCCTCAGTTGGGTTGGCTCTAAAACACCGGAACTTTACTTCTTTTTCCCTGATAACCTCTTACAGCTTGAATCAAACCATGACTTTTCCTTGGGTTTGATGCTTTTAACCCTATTCGGGATAAAAGTTTTCATTCCCAAAACAATCATATTAGTAATCATATCTGCGCTGGAGTCTACGTCACTATCGAGGAAGCATAGTGACCAGTTAAAGATCCGGAAAAGTTGTTGAGACCGTCCCAGTTGCTTTCTCGTATTGCCACACGGTTCTCTTCGGAGCTCTTTCTCTAACTGGATTAGCTTGACACGAGAAATTTGCAGATATAATACTATGATCTGATCTGCCTAGAGGCGTTAATACACTGATAGTGTATTTATCAGGGTCAGACGTAAGAAACAAGTCAAGAGTATTTTCCGCTTGGCCATTAATGTCCGATATTCGAGTGGGCTCGGTGACAAGCTGAGTTAGGTGGTTAAACTCAGCAAAGATCTCAGCACACATTCCTTCGGGTGTTGTCTGGCCCGAATGGAGAAGCCACGAAGAATTGTGTACATTGAAATCGCCCGTAATAACGATTTCAGTGTGAGGATACAGGGAAACAATTCTTTGGATGGAGTCAGACAGAGCATCAAATTCACGAGAAGTTGAAGCCCTGTCCAAATTTGGGCTTCGATAAAGAAAACAATAGTGAATGATGTGCTTATTTATGGTGAACTTAAACCACATAAAATTGAAAACAGGGTTGGAGCAGCGTCCATATTGTGGAAGGAATTGATAAGCGACATCATTCCTTATGTAAACGGCGAGACCATGGTGGAGGAAGAATAATGGCACTAAGCTATACCATGAATGAGAAATTCAGTAGGATCGGAATTCTCACCTACTTGGGTTCATCGCGCATAAAGTGGCTGTTAGAAAACAGTACACAAAATGTTGGTTCTCTTTTTTGTGAATCGAAAAGTTTTATATTGAAACAAGGGCCGTTATTTGTCTTGAGATAAATAAAATACTTTTTGAAGAAAGATGGGAGCACAAGAGAAGAAGTACAATTTATTCTTAAATTTCAACACTTTAAAAGTCCAGATCCTGAATTTGGGACTTAATGTTCTTCTCAGTGATTAAAAGGTTAGGTCATATTTGTATAGTTCTTTTTCAAACGAATTCAGAACAAAGATAAATAATATGAGGGAGATTTTCCAAGAATTGCGTAAACATCTCAAAGCGAGAGGTACGTTATGGGAGCTAAAACTTGTGATTGTGAACAAATACAGTTTGGCCAAGTTGAATTTCCAGCCGAGGTTTTGCTCGCCTAAGTCTTATTTAGTCTTATTCAAGAATCAAGAAACACGAAACGACAAATAACATGTTTTAAGAATACTCCTTGATATGCAATGACAATGCTTAATATAAATTAAAATAACTTCTGATGACACGGTCTGGTCCAATATATGCCCATAGACGACTGGCGTGTTGGTTTCTGCGATATGTTTTAACAGGCCCATGTGCAAAATCGGTACCCCACAGGTGACCGGTGAAGAACTTTAAATTTTTTATTATTTATTAGAGTGGCTCAAAAATGTTATGTATAAAAGCTAACTCTCTTTTTATGTTGACAATTTTTATTCTTTATTTTATTTTTTATCTTTTATGTTGATTTATTTATTTTATCTTTTACGGCAGACGGTCATATTAGCCATGCTTTATAAATATGTGAGGATGTCTGAAAGAAAAATTAAACAAAAAAAAAAAAAAACAAAACGAAAATCATACGCACAGTACATAACAATACTTACCACATATTAAGATCCATAGAACACACACACATACTTACCACAACAACATTTTCTATACAACACTACCTTACATACATACACTTTACTCACTTACACATGAAAATCGAAATTTTGAAAAATTAAAAAAATCAAAACATCAAAAATTAAAATCATAAAGAAAATCAGTCATTCAAAATCATTGAGAAGATTAGTTGTTTTAATTAAAATGTTGAAAAATTGTGTTATTTCTTGTGTATCAATGAAATAGTAATTATAAAATTTGAAAAGAAAAAAAAAATTAACAAACAAAAAAATGTGCATTTAAATAATTAAAAAAAAAAAAGTCTTATAAGTGCAATGAAATAAATTGTAATTAATAAACGGCATTTAAAAAAAAAAGGAAAGAACATTACAAAAGCTTACAAAACAAAAAAAATAAATAGTGTGAAAATGACAAAACTACAAATATAAATAAACATAAAATGTGCAATAACTGAACCACGGAAAAAAATAAATACATTTATATAAATAAAATACATAATAAATGCAAGATCAAAAATATATACAAAATAAATGAAGAATCAAGAAGCAAAAGAAGAAATTGAAGAGGAAGGAAGAATTTGAAGACAAAAAAAAAAAAATATAATATCATTCAGTTTTTTTTTTGTTTGTGTGTTATGTGTTTTTTTTTTCAACTTTTGTTAAATTTTTATTTACAATTGTGATTTTTTTGTTTGTGTTTCCTGGTGCACCTGGATTATTAAAGGTACTATTTTTAATTTTTTTTATTATATAGGTATATTTAATTTAAGTATTATTACTATTCATATTCATTCGTTTTCTTTAAATGGTTATGTAATTTTTTTTTTCGTTATTTTTTTTATTTTATTTTAACTTTTGTTACATAATTAAAATTATGATTTTAATTTGAACAATTTTGTTTTGTTTGTTCTTTACGAACATGTTTATTTAATTTTTTTTTTAAATAAAGGTCATGGTGAGTATGATGTGAGGACGGGTAGAGAGAGGAGACTTCTCACGCTCTCCCTTCAGTGACACATCCTTCCCCTCTACAAGTTCATCTTCGGGTCCCATTATTTTGGAACCTTATCGTTGAATTGGCATGTTAGAAGTAACAGTAACAACATCCACGCTACGGCTATAAGAACCCCCCCCCTCCGTCGAGCAAAGCCTAAGGCACGCAAGCATGCCACGTAGCCGTAGCTGGATACCTTCTCCATCCTGCCGCCTGGACCGGCCTTAGGGTCCTGTAGTAATAAGGTCGTAAAAGGTAGTATAGGATGGAGAGGGAGGAACACGGATTCCGTATACAATAATAAAATTGTATTTGTATTGTTTATTTCTTTTATATATAAAATTAACGAATTGAATTGAATTGAATTGATACTTTAAATAATCATGATCGGCAGGTACAATACCATGCACCTGGTGGCACAAAACGATAGGTGTAGTAACCCTGGAGGCAAGGATCGGCATGTACAATTCCCCTGATGGCACGAATCGGCAAATACAATGCCGCTGTGGCAGGGATTGGCAGGTACAATGCTCCTGGTGCCACGGATTGGCAGGTACAACTTCACTGGTGGCACGGATCGGCAGGTACGATTCCCCTGGTGGAACGGATCAGCGATTACAATGTACCTGGTGGCAATCAGAAACGGACAAAATGACTTCAATACCTATACCGCTAGTCGGGGGAAGTTCCGGTTATGAAATGGTCAGACTATTTCAGACCAATAATTCTAAGTTGATACTCTTGTATTATTCCAATAATTGTAGTAAGGACCGATTTAATTTATAATATTTTCCGAAGGGAGTGAGTGTGAACTGTATAAAATAAATTTAAACTCATTATGAGAAAATACTATTTATAAGAAAGCATGCGACATTGTTATTGTTACATACCTAATATCATCGCTTTACCTTTAGCCGTTTGGTATAAATCGGCACAAAATCAAATGCACTCATTGAACTGTTGACGAGTAAACGCAGTGAATTCTTATGTAATTTCGATTATGAATTGTCTACTAGACTGTCATAGAACCAAATAAGAGTGTAATTAAATAATACAGTTCTCTTTCCAGTAATTTAAGTGTCACTTATCTGACAAATCGCTCCTTAATGAACGGTGCAGAGGGCCATATCATTACAACACCAAAGATTGCCTCGAGAGAAAAATGTTCATGATTTTTGAGACGAAGAGTCGAAAATTTAACCAGAAACTATACGGTAAAGGTCCAACGACTGAAGGAGGTATGTAGAGTAGGTATACGGCAACTCAAAAGGGACACGCAAATGTTGGAGGATCCCAGGCCATTAAGCGATGAACACCTTGTTGTTGCTCGGCGTCGTCGTCGGTTGGCTTCCAAATATAGCATTTTGACAATTTTAATTCACACGGATCGTTTTTTTTTTCGGATAAATACTTGCAATAATACCGGTCATTCACGGTTTTTGAAGACAAATGTCCAAAGGGGTCAAATTGCAGCTTCGAGGAGGCCAATTGACATTGCCATGACGGTTGTTAACACGATACAGAATTTGGTTAGCAAAAATTCGAATTTGCGGCATGACGCATCAATTACGCGGCATCATTCCTCCGTAGGCAACTAAGTCTGTGTCTTTAATTTCAGTAAAAAAAAGGTTAACATGGCCCTATAAGACCCACCGATTTGAAAAAGATTACCAAATAAAATTGCTCAATTATGATAAAATCAGCACCAAACTGGCACTTTCTGTAAATTCATTGGCTTCTGGACAACAACATGTGAATAGCATCCAAGTCTTCGATTCTGTAATTTCGTCGTCAAAAAAATATGAAATCGCTGTCCAACTCAACCAGCTCCAGACCCAACATTCTATAAACTCTAACGAAGCGCATGATCGTGTGCCTTAGTATAGCTTGTAACCTTATAACCACAGCTCTTAAGGTGTGAAGTGTTGAGCTGTTCTACGTCGAGTTGATGTTCGTCGATTGAAGCGCAAATTCTAGGCTAGAGCAGCCACATTCTAGTCTGTACGCAATTTCTTCAATTGTTGTTCACTAGAAACCACTCATTCTGTATATACAACTATTTTGCAGACAGAAGGAATGGAAAGCTTAGGCTTTTCTCGGATGATTGCCTCGCTAAATCTGTTCAATTACTCTCGAACGCTTCAATCATAACATTTAAGGAAATATTCATAACAGTAAGCAACAATAGATGTCCTCAAATGTTATCCTTGTGCTTTGAAAAAAGGAATCCTCCTTTTCTAAAACATTTTCATCATGATAGCAAAATAACGAAGTAAGCAAAAAACAACTGAGCTTAATATTTCAAAAAGCCATAAAAGCCAAGGAAACGGAAGCGATTTAACCCATTTCAGTGTATGACATAAAGTTGAGATGAAAGACGCATAACAAAGCATCATCAGAAGCTTCATCTTTATATTCAAATAATAAATGCAACAAGGATAACACATCATATTTGTCACATCAACCCCACCATCATCGATTTTATGTCACATGTCAATTTACATCGAAGACAAGGACTAAAACGACAATGACGACGAGGACGACAACGACGACGCCCGACGACATTGATAAATATTTCAAAATATTAAGATGGCAATGATTAAGCTTGTTAACACCAACACAGAAGGTTAAAATGTAATATTAATATAGACAGCATCAAGACAAGTTGAACTTTTGTGTCAAAACCAGTGCTCCGTTGAGTCATACCGTGGGAAGGTGATAACCAGGTTACCAAAAGCAACGCCCGTCGTTAATTTCATGGATGTGAGTAACACGAGTGAGTTTTCTCCTCTGAGGAGTATTCTAAAATTACGCTAAATTAATGACTCCCCGACTACCCGTGTATTCATATCGCCCCGGGCCCGGTGGCAGTATGGGTGGAGGGCGTGGTGTGATGCCGCGCCACAGGATCGCGATTTACATTGGAAATTAGGAGTTTCTAATTTAAATCAGATTCAAATCGTATCATCGTTGTCGTTTATCCGAGCATGAACTTTTGACACCTGTTAGCCGCCTTCAACCTGGCTGCTTTTCCATTCGAGTCGAGTCCTTGCCTCTGATTGAATTACTTAAAAGAGAGTGATGATGGTTTAAATTGAACACATTCTGTAGGCGGTGTGTTATACAAATGTGTAATGAGCGGGCAATCGTACTAGAACAATTACTCGCAGGCTGATGTCTACGACACTTGGGTTCATTAGCAGGATATGTATATCTTGCTCATTGGAGGAAGACATCGTAGAGTCTGCGGAGCATTATCAAATTCAATGTATCTTACTTTTTTAACCACGGACTTTGTTGTTTGTTAGGTAACTATAAATGGTGCCGAAGCGCGGTGGAGGAGGATATCGCGTCGCAGTAATAATCATGTTTTTCAATTAAAATACTAAATGATGATTTAAATTACCACGGCCTTTGGAGTTATGCCTTTTCAACCACGGCAACTCGACACTTATTTATAATTAAAATAAAGCGAAGACATTTAATTACAGCGACGGTAATGGGATTAAACTTTAAGTTATTAAATGGTTGTATCGAGGCACATTATCTTAACTTTGTACTTTTGGATCGACACTGCGAACGGAGAACAGGAATGCAATGGAAACTTGAATAAGACAATGTTGAGTAAAGCACTGTCAGCTCGTGGACAGCAATTAGCTTTATATGAGCAGGGTTGAATGATGGAACAGATTTTTCGTGAGATGCGGACACGGGGGCACATAATTATTTATACCTATTGGTTTGGGGGAGTGTCAATTCAATTAACTATATACTAATTTTGTGTTACCTCTTACACTTTCTAGGAAATAGTGGAATGATATAAATGTGTCCATTGTAAACACAATTCAACAAATTTAGATTTTCAACTAAAGACCAGTAAGATAGACACAACGAGGGTTATAAGCGTCATTCAAACTCATTTGGTTATTATAAAGCTCAAGTATTAGTAGGAATAGTTTGTCACATTTAGTCGAAAGTGGAAACGACTTCACATATCGTTATAATTACAAGACGCTGCAATCATTTTTCCCTTCTGTGAGCAGACGACCACAGTTCGAGAACATTGAAAGAGAGTGGAGGAGATATGATTGAAGCCGTACGGGAGTTTGATCACGGTCCATCGTATTACTAGACATCTCAGTCGGAACGATTGCTAACTAGAGACAAGTGCAAGATAGGATCCGAAACGCTTATTGAGATTCCCAGTGTTTGCTGTGTTCCCAGCACGTATTCCCCCTTGTTGATCTGCAAACTTTTATCGATTATCGCTTTTACTATGCTGATGTTGAGTAGATACATGAATTTGATTTTTGATACGCGAGCTCAAGGGTTTGGCGACAATGACTTAAGGGACCTAGATCATGCGGTTTGACATCGCTCAGGATCATGTCTTAGTGAATAATGTTTCAAATATTCCCGAACAGACAGTTTTTATATGACCAAGGTTTCAATTGCATCTATTTAAATTAAGTGTCCCCTCAAATTTTTTAGCGTGTCTTTTTAATTGTAGATCTTCATACTTCGATCTCAGATTGTACGTTCAAGTACTAATCTTCTATGCTCAAAAGTAGGAATACAGTTGCACTTAAAAATGGGTGATTTTTCTACGAGACGGTTCTTGTACGCGAGCGACAGGCAGATACTCTGTCAATGTTGCGATGTGCTGTCTGTTTCTCTCCTTCTGTGTGAAACATATAAGTCGTGATGTTTTTTCAGCTAGCCAGTGCGCCAGTTACAGCTTATACTAGATGCGACTATAAAACACGCTCCCGATCCTCACTATCGGTCTCGTCAAAATTCACATTTGCTCTATGCGACAATTGTTGACGTACAAACGTGCGTGTAAATGTGGAGGGACCTGAGGGTTTGCGACCTCGGGTGGTCCAGCACAGAGTTAGCAAGTACTTCAACCCTAAGCGAGTACAAATACTCAGTATAAGCTACCAGATCATTAGAAGAAATTGCCTTAGCTAATATCAGAATATCTTCTTAGACCGGAACAGCAGCTTGTCATTCATTTCAATGAAAGAAAGAGTTCTTATCGCCGGCGATCCTCTGTTATTTTATTACTTACCTTTTTTCTCGACTGCAATCGAAAATGTTGCTGTCTGACAAGGTGAAATTTTGCTGTGCGGGACTACTGACATCTGAGTAGTGAAAAAAAAACACGACTAAAAGTAATAGTGATGTTAATGAAGCTGCTTTCTCATTCCTATAGAAAGAGAGAGCTACGCAGAGTAGAGGGCTGAATGCTCGATGATGTGTTTCTTATCGAACCCTCCTCCAATTAAAAGTCTGTACCAGTAAAACACAGGCCTTACATACAATGATGCGAAGCTGAGGTCTAGGCTCTGCATATGGAACCAATAAATTAAGCTGGAAAACCTGAGTATGAGTCAAAGAAATGAGTAAGCGAAAGCTTAGCAATAGCTCATTTTCTCTTTTCCACTAAAAAAAGCCATAGGAAGCAAATGGGGAGTTGCAACCTGCAACGCAGAAAGCCAATTGGCTGTATGTACACTAATTACTCAATCGTGCGGGGTCGCACTAGTGTTTTTGCATGTAAGCGCGCCGGCGTCTAATGACACTGTCCTCCTCCATACTGAATCACACCTCGATATCGTCAGTAACACACGCTGGCTAGTCGAGTACAACTGTTAAGAGACAAAGCTTCTTCTCAATGCGACTTAACATGTAATGTTGTTTCATTCTAATTATTGCTGGAACTTTTTCCGATACATATACCAACAAGTATACATCCACTAATATAAGGCCAAAAGCGCCCCAAATTGGCAAGCAAGAAGCTCTTCCAGATTCTTCTAGAGCCCGAATGGGGAAGACAAGAAATTCGGCGACAGTGTCCATGAAGTCCGTAGGTCATAAGATCCTGTTAAAGCGCGCGGGCGGAAAAAACATATTTTGTCCCCCAAAAGAGAGAATCAATCATGGGGGTGTGAAAAATAAAAAAATTCGCGCGAATTTTTTTTATTTTAACACCCCAACATTGATTCTCTCTGTTAGGGCAAAATTTTTTACACGCTCGCGCTTCGCATTCTTGTTGCGTCATATAGGTATGCCCTTTACTCTCTCACCGAACTTTGTGACATACCTTAAGTTGTGCATTTTATTTTTTCAAAAGTTCTAAATTAGATTACTATTACCACACTTAAAGGGGGCGAGAAACAGAAAAGTGTGGACATATTTTTGTTTGACCATCAAAAAGAAAGAAATTAAGGTCAACCGAGCAGTTCTCTAACCAGCAATGTAAAATAAACAAAAATACATTTTGTGCCATCTCTTGTCGGCGGCGAAGTTTTTTATCTTCTACCACACCCCAAATTGACATTCTGTGTTGGGCAAAATTTTTTCCCGCTCACGCCTTCGCTTGCAATGTTTTCAAACCAAAATCGATCTTCAAATCTTTCTTAACACTATAGCCTCATCCTCAATCGAAATAAAAAAAGATGCTCCAGAATGAATCATCTGGAGAATGCAGCCATCTGTACACATTCTCTAAGAATTACAGGATGTGTACTCTGATGTAGTGGTTACTTTGTCTTTTTCAAAATTCAAAACGAAACAGCAACGCTAAGAAAATGTATTTGCTTTGAAATTTGGCTGAGTTCCTGAATGTTTACGGTCATTTAATTTAAAACAAAAAATCAGAGTCTTATCGCCAGTTTCATAAACAAACACTAAAAGTAACTTCTAGCAAAAGTCTTTTTAAATTTTATCAGTCCCTGAAAGCTTTTGAGTATTTACCAACTTTAAAATGGGAAAAATTTGAGGGAAATTTTTTTGTCAAAATTGACATCCTTATGAAAATTGTTGTGAGAAAAAATGAGAAAGCGTTATTTTCAGTTTTCAAAAATTCATGACACTTTTAAAATTTAATGATCCAAAAATGGCATTCAGTTTTAAAGGGTGTATAAAAGTTTGTTTGTTTTAGAAAAACGCTTGGTGAAACCAAAAAATCTCATTTTACGTTTTAAAAAAGCCTGTTTAAATTTTTAAAAAGTCGTCTATGAAATTGGGCATTATAAACTCAATTTCTAATGACTATACATATATGAAATTTTTTTTACGAATAACATTGCTCAGTGCTTAAATTCTTATTTAATTTTGTCTCGGTTAAAATTGCGTTTATTTCCACGTTCGAAGGGAACTAGAACCTCTAATTCATTAAAGAATATAATTCCCACCGTACATTGGAACTAACCTACACTTTACAAAAGTGGACCAAAATCCTCACTTGGGAGGAAACAAATCCTCAGTATAGTTTAGTTCCCGTGGAGTTGTTTCCCGTCTACCGCTCGGAATAGAGCAACAAAAAAATAATATATCGATTTCACTCACCGTAAGCCATGAGAATTTATGACGTACTTTTGTACTCACTTACGTGGGTTATAAGTTCATAATCGATTTAATGAAGTTTTGACCCACCTAAGTGATGTCAAAAGTCTTTTACGGACTAATGACCTACGGACTGTATGACACTGCGCCAAGAAATTCCTGGAAGATCGGAGTATTCAATTTAATACAGATGATATCCAAATGTAATGATGGTGTTGTTAGTGGTGTGTACTAAAAAAAAGCTTAATCTTGTAGAGAAAACGCGATATCAAGTTCTGAGATATATACGAATCTTCTCTGACAGTCAGGCTGCAGTAAATCTCTTACATTGTCTCAATGAACTTTGAAACGGCCCTCGATTGTCGTTTATTCTTATGGCCGATGGCACAGCAATTTAATATTCATCTCTGTTGTGGCAAGACCACAGAGACATCACAGAAAATTGTAGAGGTGACAAACTTGCGTAAAAATGTGTGGGAATCCTGTATCCGCTTAAACCTCACCCTAGTGCTTAGTGGTTCCAAATCGTCATCAGTGCAATCAAATTTTGTATGTGATTTTTGGTGATTTCCAAACCAGATTAAATTTAAAATGTGGCAGTGTGGAGCTCGTCACAATGCAACAACTATTTCACGTCAATGTTGTCTAGTATGGTTTTCAGTTTGTACAGCTTGTAATCTTTGAAAGACAATATTTTCAAATGCTTCAAGCAATTCAATATGGAATTGAATCGGAAACATTATTTTAATATTTAATTTGGTCTTTCTTCCTTTGCACTAATTGCATAAAAAAACAACTAATAATAATTGAAAAATTATGTTGGGAATCGTGTATAATGGAAGAGCCTTAAGTAACATTTTCATGAAGAAAATTAATCAGAATTTTCAAAAAATGTTATTCACAAAAACCAGCTTTGGAAAAACCTTTCAAGTTTTATTTTATATCAAGAGATTATTTTGTTTTTCCAAAGACGATATGCAATTTTTTGCTTTTTTTAAACTCACTAATTCTGTATCAAAATACAAATTTCAATTAAATTCCGTATCTTCTATGTATTTCTTTGTTCATATTTGCTCTAAAGCACCATCCAAATACCTCTTCACATAGAAACTCCAACTGAGGCATAATCTAAGATCTTGACATTTCTAAGAAAAATTTAATTAACATCATGTTAAACTCTTAACTGCTACCTTCAATATCTCAGAAAACTAACCACGAGCAAGGCAAACATCAAAGTTACGTAAATAATTAGAAGAAATGGTAGAAGGTACATTTTGTGAGTTGCGTATTGAATGTTAATTAAAAGGCAACAGATTGAAAGCATGAAGCAGATTCCCATCTCAAACGATAATTATTACTTCATTCGAAATGTAAACTGAGCATGACAGGACTAAATCTCAAGTCTTCGAAAATATGTGGTTTTTTCCTTGAGGGACAATTTAACTTCTTAGCTTCTTCTAAAGTTTTATTTTGATCACTATACTTAACTTCAAATGAAACATCAAAATGGGAACGAATTGACATTTTGACAGGTTGGCAGTTGAACTGAAAGGCAGAGTTTATGTACCTTGTGAGCCTGTTTGAGTGTTAATATGCTTGTAATTTCTCCATTTTATCACCAAAAGCTGTTTACTTTAAACAATAGATTATTCGTTTTTTATGATTTTATTTTTCAAAGAATTTTATTGGAGGCTTTTTTTTACAAAAAACAAATCTCAGTATGTATTTTAAAATGTATAACAGCTTCATATCGTAGAAAGCTCTTGTTTAATAATAAATTGAAGTTACGTTAAAAAACCACAGTAATCAAGGCTCACAACCAGAACCCCATAGTTATACCACATCAAAGCTAACCTAGTCTCTTTTCCTTATTTACGTAATTAATGTGGATTCATATCGTTGGAAACACTGTATTTTTAATTATCAACTAATAATACAACACAACACACAAGTCCAGAACACTTCCCAAGCAATTTCCTCCATGGGTATACTCACATGGAAATATATCCATACGTAGATGTGTTCATATGATAAGCTTAGGCAAATGTTTGCTTTGTAATATAATGCTTTGGTTTTGGTCGGATCGGAACTTGGAACATTAGAATATACCTACTCTTGAACCTTAAATATGTTTTAGATAATGTTCAACTTACATCGACAACTTCTCGTTGTGTGCCTTCGGTCGATGTTGGTAGTCTAGCCGGAGGCTTGTGCAAATAGTTTTTGGATGCCTAGTTTGCTTATTTGCGATGTTTGCCAAAAAGCATGTGATGTACCTGCCCTTATTTGGTTTTATTATCTGCAATATCAGTGTTCATCATTTCGGATACAATGAATGTGGGTGTAAACTGTAGTAATCTACTGTTGTTAAGTTCATGGGTGACCAGACCTGAGCTCATGGTATCAGGATAGGGTACGAAGAAATTTAAGCATGTTAAACAGTATATAAAAATGTTCCCATGCTCAAAAGTAAACACTGTACTTTAGACAAATAATAATTAAAGAGTTTTTCAACAGAATGTAAGATAATGTTTAGAAGTCGATTTAGAAAAAAAGTGTTTTGACCTTCTGGATGCGGGGAGACACTTAAATGCAAAAATTGAAACGAAACCCATCTTTGTGGATAAGCAACCTGCAAAATAGGTTAAGCTCGTCAAATGGTTATTAGCAGCATTAGTTTTGCTATAAGAAGAATCTTCACAGTAAACTAGCAATCTCCTGGTGCTTTGTGGTCCCAGAAACGCATCTGTCTACCCTTCTACCCGAACCAGAGACAAATATAACGTAAACTGTCATAGAAGTTACGCGGGAAAAGTCAGATCATATAGCACCAAGAAGTCTACGAGCTATAACATTATGCAAACGGCAGGTCAAATACTAGAACCTTTTTAAGAATGCATTTGTTTATACCTCAATTATGCAAGAAACATCGGTGAGTGAAGTTGGAAGGAAAGGTGGTGCCTTAAATTCCCGAACATTCAATGGTTAGGAAAGCCTATGTATGGAAGAGAGTAATACAGTCCGGAAGTAACGATGCAGAACAAGGAGAGACATCAAACGTTACGACGATGTTTAATAAAGTGCAAGTGAGTTAGAGTCAGTATATCGTTTCGGAGGGGACTAAACAGAGCCCTGGGCACACCAGCATTTATGTTGTCTGGTTTAGACTTGAATCCGTCCAATACCTTTGTATGGAACGGTTCGGAAGAATGTTTCTAATCCAATGAAGTAAGGATTCGTCGATACGAAAGCCGCACTGACGGCCATTTAGAATCTTTCGGTTTTCGAGATATTTCTTGAACTGAGCGTTCACATGATCTTAGAAAGAAGAAAGCAAGAAAGAAAGTAAGAGATTTCATTTCTCGAATTATCAGCTGGACAATTACACAAGGGTTTTGTTGAAGAACAATTCTTCAGAATAATAGCATGGATATTATCCGGACCAGCAGATGTTATGTATGTATGTTGAGTCATACAAAAACTTGATCCGTTGATTATGGGGCATTGTAAGCCTTCGTGATTTGTTTAAAACTTGTTCCCGTTTTCCTGAGTTTTATTGGTTCTCAAACATCCGAAACATACTTCTTTTGAATGCAATGAAATCAACAAAATTAACTTAGTTTCGGCTTCAAGTGGCTAACTCGGCAATCTTCAAAGCAGAACATTCTATTACTCTAATTTTCCAAGGGGCTTGTTTGGTATTTTTATCATAGGTCATAAATTGCTTATAAGATTTTTCGCAGTAATTAGTTTAGTATTTGATGAGTTTTTGGAAAAAAAAAATTGGTTTTCTATGGTTTGGCACTAAAAAAAATCCAAGAAAGTCGTATGAAACCAACTGACAAAGCCAAGATAGCTCGAAAACAACGAACGGGTTTTCCGATGCAAAGCTGTAGCAATTTGAATGTTTTTCTACATCGTCAGAAAAGATGTTTTGCAATTCAAACTACTCTAAGGTCTCAAACTGTGAAGCGATTACGAAGCGGATGTTCTTCTGCCTTAAATTTTTACCTTGCCAGCGTTTAGTCCGAGTTCTTTGTATTAGATTAGTTCCAGAAATGGTAAGCTGTTGCAATTCGTCTAACAGCAGCTCAAAATCTCATCGGATGGACAACAACTGTACAAGTATACACACAGCCCTGAGGTTCTTGAAACCCGAAAGACATACACTTGCTACAAAAACAAACCAACTTTAATGATGGTAACCGTAACGTAACACCCTTAAAATCCATATGAGGCGCAACCGGAATATTAACATCATCCTCGCGTAACGAGAACTTGTTTCATATTCTCCACTTTTGGATTTTACATATCGACTGTAACCATATTACCACCTCAGAAATGAAGCTCTACCTTTCTAACAAACTATTCGACCAGCAATTCCAATTACTAATTATTGTATTTCTCTCAAAACTATGATGAACACTACTCGCACAATTGCAGACGAGCAACTCGTAATTGCTGACAATGCCCAAAGCCCCACCAAAAACAACAATTTGGTTAGATTGTGGTTGTTAATTGATCACTCCAGAAATGGACACCGGATGTGTGAATAACTCATGTCATCGAACTCCAAACCTTTTAACCGCCGCCAATCAACTATAGAAATAACGTACGTATCGTATAGTGGTTAAAACTATCAATCTTCGTGAGTTACTAGACCACATGCTCAATTCTAAAACTTAATCGCATGTACCACCCACAATACAAATAGAAATAGAATATCGTCATGCGGCCATCATCAGAGCCCTCAGGTGAATAGTGCATAGTGCTTTCCGTAGCAATTGTGATGTTGAATAGAAGCCATATTCTCATTTGCACTTCCTGCCGCAGGACTATCAAAATAGGTTTCTCATCACATCGACACGATGACGACAAGGACGACGACGACGACGAAACGACCACGCCAAACACCCAGCTTTGCTCGCAAAGGTATTATAAATGTAATTATGCGGCAAACACAGTTAAACATTTTGTATAGCTAGGTAGAAATGTGCGCCCGTGTGGTGCCGAGAATCCTGCAAGCTCCATCAGCGCCATAGACCGGAACTGTATGCACACTTGGGGGGCCAAAACTTTTAAATTTGATTTGGTCACGTATTTTTGATTGTCTTGAAAAGTTACTCCATTGTTTTTGCTCGCAAATCTTCATTGTTGCTATGTGTGTGTGTGCTGTATTCCTTTTTGAATGGTTTTGTGTTCCTAGTCCTAGCTAGCAGCTTTATAGGATAGAGCAGAAGGATGAGCTCACTTGGATTAAATGTCACGTAATTCATGAAAATTTAGGCGTTTTTAGAGTGGATTGATTTGCGGCATGACAGGACATTCTATACGTATTATATACACAGCTTCAATAAAGAGCGAATATCTAATAGCCTTGTACTCCTGTTTTGTGATGTTAGGTAATCTTCGAAAGTATAAACAAGACAGAGCCAAGGTAAATGCGTCGAAAAAAAAAAATAATAAACGGAAAATTCTTAAAACTTTTCAAAGGCATTTTGGGTTGATGATGAATCGTGATAGCTTTGTTGACTGCCAATTAAATTGGCACAAGGCGACACCTCACTTCAGAAGTTAAATGTTGAGCTGTGTGTTGAGATATATTTTCTGTACAATTAGATTTAATTTGAAAAGTTGGTTTTGTCAGCAAGTTCAAAAGCAGTTATTGGTGATGGATTGATGTGCTTTAAAATGGAAATATGTATTAATAATGAGAGAATATGGCTGCTTATAACGACTGAAACCAGTTTAATATTTTAATCAATGTCGACTCGAATTTGGCATTCAATGGACAGAAATAAATTGCAGGAAATTTTTATCAGCCACAAGCAGAGAAAGTACGCACACGTGTGTACATATTTTCTTTAAATGACGTGTAGGAAGTAGAAGCCAAATAAACTGCCTATAATTCTTATGACGTAGAAAAGGAAAAAGTGACAATCCACTTTTGTTTTACAGTGGGGCTTTTGATATTTATTTGAAAAGAAACTATCGATAAAGTAACTTACGTTGGAATATGATTTCCACCGTTGGCATCACTTACCTGAAATTGAAAAGAGAAAACAAATTAGTCAAAATGTAAAATGTAAATACAAATATAGACAAATTTGTTTGTCTTTTTGTTCTTAATCTGTATGTAGATGAAAAAAAGACCATTCTTGAAAGAAAAACTGTGAGAAATCAATACATTAACCGTAATCACGATTTAAATCAAAAAGTTGCTTATCTTGTTTGCTTGCAGGGTGTGCAAGATTTTCGAATCTCTTTAAATTTCAATGTAGTGTTTACTTCTAAACACTTTTAGGGGTTAGGTAAAAGCGTCCTACAAATCAAACATTTTCGATTGATATAACGTTGCTTTTTTAAGGGTAAATAACTATGCACTTCCTTAACTGTCGGACAGTCCAGTTGATTTATTTTAAGTTTATTTTATGGCATTCTAAGAGTTGAAGCCACAGAATCACTAGCAAGGATTAGATTCGGTAAATGGGGTTGATATAAAATGACATTTTTGACAGTATGTCTGGACAATCAAAAGGCCATTAATAAACTAATAGAGCAGATGATCATAGCTCAGAGGCGTGCGCTGTTGGCTTCTTAGCCAAATGCTGTGGATTCAAGCCCCAGCTTCGGCATCAGCATTCTTTTTCTACATAGATCTCCAGCTTATATGAGCTACGTGTGCGATGATAAAAGACAATAAAATCAATGTCTCCTCCTCTGCGCCTCTAGACAAAATATTATTGGTCTAAGGTGGGTACTCTGAGACACCAGAAATAACTTTAACTTGAGTAAGATATATACAATCGGAAAATGCGTTTTATCGTTACGAATGGTAGATGACATCGGATCCAGGAGAAATGTGAAGTTAAAAATTCAATTCTCAAGCTTAAAAAGAATATCTAAGGTAGTGGGATATTTCCCTTTTCCTACGCAAAAACGGAGAAAGATGTGAAGGAAATTAATTTCGTGGTAATAGACTTTCCATGTTATATTACTACTACTTTCAAAGAGTTTGCCAATAGGCACATCTCTATCAAAATCTCTTTCGTTTTCAAGCATCATAATCGGCTCCTTCCAAAACTGCGCACAAGTGTAGTGAAGACTGATAGTTATAAGAAAGGTTATTTTGTCAAAACATTGGTGTGAACAGCATGAAGTGGCCTCTTGATCTAGAGGAATCATCTTTTATAAGATTAATTTTATGAATCACTAAGGACAAGTCAATATTGATTAAATTAAGGGATAATTCAGAACAATGTAGGGTAACGGCACCAGTCTCCGGACAAACTGCAGTGTTCCGTACGATTTTGCATTTGATAAGGAATAAAAGCAAAACTAAAACACAGAACTTTTTCAAATACACATACGCAGCCTTATTTATAAACCGAACATAGACCTATTATAAGACTTATAATGCCTGTATAAGGAAAATCCTTATTTATAAAATTTTAGCTACACTGCATAGGGATTGAATAAGCTATACAGACGTTTAGGGTTGTATAAAGCTTATTATAAGGTACTATAATACGTATGTGTCAGACATCACACGTCAATAAAACAAAAAAACATTAATTTTTATTATAATATGTCAAGAAATTTGGAATTAATTTGAGTCTTGTCAGCAACTAAACTTTTTATATCAATTTACCAGTGTTGTGAAAGACATGGATTCGCTTCCCCGAAAGCCTAAACTTTATAAAAAAAAACGGTTTGACCCAATGAGCATGTGTGAAAAAGACTTTCAAAATTAAAATCAGTTTTCTAAAAAAAATCTGAAACAAATTTTATTCATACACATCAATTGTTGACAGGAAATAATATTTTTTTTTGAATTCAAATGTCTGTCGAATGTAGTAGATCACCGTTTTGGTACTTTTTTTTGACAGAGATCTAAAATAAGTATGCTACCATAGAGAATATATAATACCTAGAGTCGCGACCTTTTCCTCCCTTGCCGAAAACACCCTCAAAATTTTTCTGAGGTGAACTCACACAATCCTCTCTTTTTTTCGTGTCCATGAATCTGTGTAAGAGGTGAACTCACACAATCCTCTCTTTTTTTCGTCTCCGTGAACCTGTGTAAGAGGTGACAAAAGAGTGAGCACTCAGCCATGACAAAATTTTTTACCTGATGCACAAACCCAAAGTGACAGACTTCCACCACAGGAAATACGAGACTAAACGCACGACTTTTTTCTTAAGATTTATTAAGATTTTTGATACAAATATTTGTAAATTATAGTGCAATTATGTGTTAAAAGTGCAAAGAAACAATATAACGTATTTATTTTTCATATTACATGCATTTTTTGTATGTTTAAGTTTTTTTTTGAAAATGCTGAGCTCAACGGAATCTTATTTTCGAAATCTGAGCCCATGAAACCCACCTCGACTCCAACCTGAGCATTGTATCTAACTCAGTGCGAATGTATGGGTGCAGTTTCTCATTTAAAAAGCATTGGAAAACTAACACATTCTCACTGGGTTAGTACAAAACGACCAAATTGCAGCTTGTAGGCAAAAAGAGAGCGAACACCCGAAGTTGTGACTCTAGGTATTATATATTCTCTATGTATGCTACGTTGAACAAATTTTTATAAATAAGAATTTATTCAACGTTACATAGAGCCTTATTCATAGCATAGCTAATATACTGTATATAGGTGTATAAGGAGAATCTAATAAATACGGCTGACGAAGTTTTAACCCGATCGAATATAATGGAAAAGTTATGGGTCGTTTAAGCAGCAGCTGCTGCTGTTTTTTAGCAAAAAAAAAAAAATAGTGGCAGACCTTGGAAAAATATACTGAGCATTGAAAAAGATCATCTTGTGAGGTCTTGTAATCAAATGGATTTTGTTTCATGAAAATATAACGAATTTCCAATAACTAAAGAAAAATTAATTTTGCGTTTTTTTAATCCATATTTTAAGTGTCCGGGACACTATGGTCTATGGTACTAAAAGAAGCGAAAATTTAGTCTCCGAACAGTTCCAAGATTTTATTTTATTTTTTTTATGTTCAAATTCTTTTAGAAACCTTTCATTTCCTTCTCAAAAGTAGGTACTCATTTGTTTCCAGAATAAAAATTTTCCATTATCATCCCTCTGATGGATTAATAATGAAAAAAAAAAAAAACACTTTAAAAATTGTAATGTCACACAATGACAATATTTTGGAATCAATGTGATGTGGTGTAAATAGATCGCGAAATATCTACAGCTGAAGTGAATATTTTCCTTTTCACGGAAACGTGAGAATAATAAAACTAGTTTCTTCCCTCCACCTCCACTTTTCACTTTATTTGAGAAAAACGTTATTTTTTTATATTTTTACTGATAATAATGCATATGATGCAGTCATAAACCGTCGGGAGTTGTTTTGGACCCCATGTTTTGCGTTCTTCGAGCTTTGCAGCATAGTATGACTTCTGAATTGTTTCTATCTGCCTTATGATATATTATGTACAAAAAAGTCACACAACCACATGTGTGGTCTCTGAGACCGCTGGGGCTGGCGCTGGCAAAACGTTTTCACCTTCCCCAGGCCAAACGCGTGCACGTATTATCTTGCCAAGCGCAAGCGCAATTTTTGGGTGGTGTGTAGAAAACGTATATGAACGCACGCGGTCGTACAACTTGCACTCACATAAAAAATTTGAATCAAAAATTCGTTGCCGTCTGAGAGACCGCCTTACACATTAAGCAAGCAGCAATTAAGTATGACGAAGTAGGTTCAAAATCGTACGGAGACTCTGTTTTGATCGTCCGGAGACTGGTTCCAATTTTTTTTCCGTATCACGTATAACGAAAACTAAAATGCCATACAATTAGGAAATAATTATCATTACAGAAAATGAATTGCTTAACTCAACAGCTTGAGACAAGGATATTGAGTTTTTAAGTGGAACTGTCCGGAGACTCCATTTAAAATCGTCCGGAGACACCGGACAATCGCCCTATTATAGAATTCTTCCTTTTAAATCAACTTTTAAAGTTACTTGTCATTTTAATTCGTACACCAAACTACTGAGAAATATACATGTATAGTCTTAACAAAATATTTGAATGAAACACTAATAGATAGAAATAGAAATAAAAATTTTACATTGAAAGTCAAAAAACAAATTTATCTGTCCGGAGACTGTACCGTTAGCGGTCAGAAAATAAATCTTCTTTCTCGGATGTTGTATTATTGATGACAAGGAATATCTCAACAAATCACCAACCATTAAAACGTTGTCTTCAGGAATAGAGATATAAAGTAAATTTCATGTCAATTTAAAAACATATGTGCACGACTGGGTCGTAAGAACTTGTTCCTGTATTCCAAATTATAAATCATAAAAAACATTAAAAAATAAAAACAAGTAATTAAAATTCATAAATAAAAATTGTGTATCTCAAAAATAGATTCAATCTGAAAAAATGGATGTCATAAGATTTCTTCAGAAAATCGTTGATTTTTAAATTTTTTTCTATAAAAAAAATTTGGGGTGGTTTTTTTCTTAATTAATTTTTATATACAAAATTTTTCAAAAATGTCTTAAAGTTAATTTGGGTATATGCAGTATTGAAAGATATGGAAATATACATTTTAAAAGAAAATTTCAATTTTTAATATCGATCCGTTTTCGAGATACATAATTTTGAAAAAAAAAGTTTAAATACAAAAAATACGCTCTTTTATTTTTCGAAAAAATCTTATAACGAATAAACGGTTACATGAAAGACACCGTTTCGAAGCAACGAAAATATATTTGTTTTACATAAAATGTCGAAAAAAAAATGTTCGAGGAAGTTTGAACTTTTCGTTTTTGGCCAAAAAATAATTGTATGGTGGCTAACCTAGATTTTGATCTTAAAAAAAAAATCAAAAAAACGACCCACGCGAGTTCGTTCAAACCTCTAATTCTGCGTTTACAGGCAGATAAAAGGACGGAAACACCGCCTGCCCACTTTTTTCGGGTTCTCTATCATTGTAATGTCATATTTGAATCTCAACTTTTTTCTACGAATGAAATACTTGCCATATATTCTGTATGTCGCAAGTAAAAATCATCTTTGTTTTCCTTCATTTGAAATTTTTATATACCTCGCTTACACCATTTACATAGGAATGCATTTTTATTCCATTTTTTATTTATAATTTAAATTTTTCTTTGGCTTTTTAAATCGAAAACTCATTAGATTTTTAAAATTTGCACACTTCCTTTCTAATTGCTATTTTTATTTTATTTTGAACTATCTCCTATCATTTATAGTCCTGTATAGAGGACTTAAAAAAAAATTATTAGTTATTTTTGTATCCTGTTAACAGAATGAACTTAATAAACCCATATCGCGTTGTTTGCGATTAATTCTCTTGAATAAAAACAAATTTGGGATCACCAAAGTTCCGCACAAAAAAGGGCTGACAAAAATTAAGGCAAAAAGGCCTCACGTGCTCATTGAAATTCTAACTTATTTATCCCCACATTTGCATTACCCATCTAAAGGCTTATAGTTATAACAACTGCGCGGCTGGCAAACCAAAATGACAGCGACATCGCCACAAATGACAACAACAAACCACCGGCCGTTAGAAAAGCTGACCGAATACACACGGGCAAGAGTTAAAAACCATGTCCGAACAACAATAATAATAAAACCCTTAACAAGCCTTTTTGTCAACGCTTTTTAATGAAAATCCTCGGGTTCTTGGTTCTCTGTTTTCGGTTTTCCATGACGATGCGAGGACAAGTCGAAAATTAAAACAGACTCCCACTAGACATTCATTTTGTATGTTCATATGGTAGAGGGCTTCAAATTAGTGAAACAATTTGAGTTTGAGGTTCACATGTTGTGAAGCTGTTTAAATCGTGGCTACAGAATTAAATTCTTTGCTAAGTCATAATAGATAACCCAAACAATTAAAAATTTGTGTTTTTTTTTTAAGGACAAAATAACTTAGAATGTTGTAGAATGACGATGAAAATTTAATTCCCATGATAGGAAGAAAAGGTTTTTTTTAGAGAGAAAAAAAGGAAGAAAATCGTTAGGAGAAGAATTTCCATCTCCGGAAATTCAATTTCCGACCCAAATTACAAGCTAAAAAAAAATTACACCAAGAGAAAAAGAAAATTTACAAAAGAATTTTATTAAGAAGTTTAACCATCCAGTCATCCATCAGCAATACTTCTTTTTGCTTCGCCATCGCTTCGCATCGTCGTCGTCGTGCGTCGTTGTTTCATCCTTTCGTCCTTTTCTGATAATTATATTGACGAATTTCCTGGTACGTGCTAAATTTGTATAAAATTTTTCAAAAATTTCCCAAAGCAAAGTTGAATTATTTTTTTCTGTTTTTAGTGTTTAGGGAATTTTTTTGATTGTATCGTTCGTTCTTGTACTTGATCAGTTCACAACAACGCAAGAAAATATTATCTTTTTACGAGACCTTGTAATTTCATGACTTGATTTAATATCATTTCTAGGTTCAAGTGTTTTACTTTGTTATTGTTTGTGCTTTCTTTCCGCTGTGCTGCGCTGCTGGAGATTGATGAAGAGATTCAGCTGAAGGATGTAATGGACAATTTACATAACCGACTTTTATAGAAATCATTCAGGATTATGAATGATTCCAGTACAATATTCTTTATGTATTTTTTTTTTTTTTTCTTAACCAAGCAGAGGCTGTTATGTAAGATTGAAAAAAATATATAGAAAAATTATGTTCTGCATGCATAATCGTTGGATGGTTAGGTTACTTCATGTATTTCGTAAGCACTTCCAAGAGATAAGAAAAATTAAAATACAATCGTTTATGAAGTCATGCCTCGTGGAGCTTACAATATTATTTAATTTAAATATCAATAAATGTCTTGAGTTAAATTTTGTTTGAAAAAAGTTTAAAAGTTAAGCAATGATTGAAAGTAATTGATCACCAATATTTCAAGTTTCGTAAAGAAATGTTGAGCTCTTTTTGATCTTTCGATTTTTGAAGCAAAACATTTTGATTGAACACACCAAGTTGGTTGAGGTCCAGTTCCACATGTGTTCCATTTGAATTGCGGTCTTCCACTTCTATGTTGTCCTTTGGTATAAAATTCGAGTCTACGGCTTGGAACACAGCTGTCCATTCGCTCGACCAACGAAAGAACGCATATTTGTCGATTTTGACATTTATTTCACATGAGAGTCTTGAAGTATTCGCTATTGAACAACTCAAGAGCTGAACAGAATGCGAAGTCAGTCGCCCGACGATTGAAATGACAGCTGTCAAAATATTTGAAATTTGTATGAAAGTTGCCAAACGGCAACAGAATGCGTAGTTCGTCGCCGAACGAATCGCTCAAAAGTTGAACTTTTTTTTCAACTTTGTCGCGTGACGAATTTGACGTTTTTTTTTTGTATCGGGTTGTTGTTTACAAACTCATGTACTTATAAAGCAATAATTTTTTATTCAACTCAAGTTATTTTTACTGATACTAATTTTGTTTATGGTTTTGAAAATAAAGAAGTGTTAATTGAAATAGTTAGAAAAACGCAACATTATGGAATATATCAGACACGCAAATTCATTGCATGCACCAAAAATATCTTCTTCTTCTTCATTCAACTTTTAATTTAAATTATTAAAAAGGTTAAGAAAATTTTTTTGTTTTATTTTTGATGTGCATATTTGATAGCCCGTCGCGCGACTGCATTGTATTCACACATTTCTCACCGATTTAAGAGGCGGATTTCTCGTCGCCAGTCGACTCGTGAGTCGTGACTGCATTATGTTCAGCTCTTTAAACCAAAACAATAATGGTTTTTGAGGTTGAATACGCAAGAACATTTTGTTCTACGTAAGTGTGGATTGTGTGGGACGCGAATAGAGTTTGGCAAATTGTATCAACAAGAGTCTCTCGTTTTTTTTTTTCGAGAAATTGAGACAAAACCAAAAGCACTCAGAAAAAGCTCCGATTTATATGTTTTTAACTTCACAGAGGAAGTTATTGTAATGGGGCCGATTTCGTGAATGTCTAATTTTCGCATTTCTCGATGTTTTGAGGTCACTAGAATCCGAATCAAGCGTTTTATGATGATGTCTGTGTGTGTTGTGTGTGTGGGTTACGTGTTTTCGTCTCGATTATCTCGCGAATCACTACTCGTATTAGTCTCATTCGACGCGGTATTGTGTTGTTAAGAGCTGATTAGGTTTTGAGCGAAATCGGCTAAGCGGGTTTTTAATGGCAATCAAAAATCTAAGACAATTTCTGCAATAATTTCAATAATAGTGCAAAAATCTTATAGTCAGTGGGAAAAAATAACAATATTCAGGAGTATCATATACTATATTTGATTACTAGCTGACCCACCAAACGCTGCTTTGCCCTATAAATATTAATTTTCGGAAATACTAATCCGATTAGAAAAATTGCTTTAATAATAGAAAACTACAATATTCAGGAGCAATATAGGCAGTATTTTACTGTGCAAAGTAGTTTTGAATGAGTCCACGAAATGGTACGATCAACTTTTGGCAGATGGCGCCATTGTTATTCAATAAACTTAATGTTTTTTCATAAAATCATCAGTTTTATGGAATTTGACTATGAAACAACGTGCGTGTACAACTACAACGGGATACATCGGCTGAATATTTTGCAAAACAACTAATTTTTTTACGTTTTTTTTTCTACTCTGGGAAGTAGTCGTGCGGACTCCATGGGTCGCACTCATATTTTTATTTTTTTTTTTCGTTGAAAAAATTAAACGTGTTTTAAAACTAGTTGTCACAACTGAATATTTTCATCCTTAAAATTGTTAATTTTAATTAATAAAATATATGTGTGTTATTTACGCACTTGAATCCACTACAGGGGGTTTTTAAGGCCATTTTAGTCAAAAAGACTTAAAAAAGCCAATTGAGTAAAAGTCAACTGATTGCATTCAAAAAACTTGTGGACAATAACCAACTTTTTAGTTAAATTACTTTCTACTGACCTAATTGACCATAAGGCAAGGTAAAAAGTACTTATTGTCAATTGACTGCAAGTTTCAAAATATAGGAACTGAATGGTGACTGCTCTTTTCCAGTTGACGCCATCTCAGCTGATCACAGCGGGGTAGTCGTTTTCTTAAGTACTCGATGCTTTGGCTTGTTTGTTGTGTTCTGGGTTAATTTTGTGCATTTGATGGCCATTAAAATAATGAGTGATGTAATTATTTCATAGAATAAATAAAAAGATTTTGGAGCATCATTGCTGTTCTTGCTTACTTAAACTAGAGATGACGAGGATGAGGCAGTAAAGAAAATTGAAGAAGTGCAAATGAGCTTTGAAGATCAATCCTGTGAGGATGCAGTTTACAAATTTTTCTGAATTTTTGAAAATGTTTGTTTATTTCTTTTTTATCTTAAATTCAAACTCAGCATCCCTGGCTATTGGACGCTTAGCTTTCTTCACCTGCAAATAATTATTATAGAACATGATTAAGGCAGAGTATAGATTACCCCGTGTACACACATTTTTTTTATTGATAATATTTGTCCAAAAATTTCACCAAACTTCTTTTTTTTACTTTCATCTTAATCCTGGTAATTAAATTTGAAGCATTCTTCAATTCAACTTATTCTAAACATTTCCTTTTCTCAGTAAGGGACTTCAAATTATATTCAAGTTGAGAGAACATTGTTCCCAAATCTTTCCTCATTTTCAGATTAATTGATATTAACATAAGTAGACTGACTGGCCTTGTGAAAACCTGAACATAACGCCGAGCTGCGCCGCACCACGCGCCGGCCGCCTCGTCCTTGTGTAATTCAAATTAATTTACTTCTGTTAAAAATATATTCAGTTTCAATAGTAACCCAACCTTTTAATTTGGCGAGAACATTTTAACGAGTGAAAACCCTTTCTTCTCTCTCAAGTCCTTTCATTTTGTGTACGTTAACAATACCCTACCCTTGAATGTATTTTGGAGCTGGAAACCTTTCGTACGCTTCTTAATGAGGTCCCGTGTAAAGTTATTCGGTATCGCGATAAATTCTCCGTTAACAATCATCACTGTGTTTACTTTTGTTGACTTAAAATTCATGCCCCTCCAATTTAAAGCGACAGGCGCAATGTTGTCTCAGGATTTAATCAATTTAATACAAAATAATCAATTCGGTGAAAAGGTCTAATTTTAAGGAGACCGTTTAATTCTTCTTGGAATACATCTCCTATTCAGATTTGGATCTCTTTGAAACACAAAGGTTACGTTAATTTTTTCTGCTTTAATAGATCCCTATTAATTCGCTCTGCATACTTTTGTTTATATTTAGTCTTAAAGTAATGTCCTGTTTGTTCAGTATAATGAATATACAAGCACAAGCAAGTGATTTAATTAATTGACAAAATAAATCTGAAGAAGGTATAATCAAAGGAAGAAGTAATAATGGAGTCATTAGTTCGATCGATTGTGAAATGGACACGGAAATAGTCAAACACACTAGTGTATGGTATGAAAAACTATCATTTTAGTTTTATGTTTCGATGTAGGATGTTTTCGTCTTTGTTCTGAAAGCTTTATAGTTAACAACCTTTGAAACAATGTGCTTTGTGTCAAACAGACTTCCTCAAATTTGGTTGAAATTGACATTGACATTTCACAGTACTTCACACATGAATGTAACGAACTACAGACACATAGCAGCACTGGTGACTGAGGCCATCGGCTGGGACAGAACAAGACACTAATACAACAGAGAGAGACAGATAGACACATAGAAAGGAAGAATACATAACATAAACCTTCGTGGCACTGAGGAGGAGACACAGATTTTAATTGTCTCATATCATCGTACAGGTGGCCTCAGATAAGCTGACGATTTTTGTAGAAAAAGAATGCTGGGGCTTGAACTGGAAGCGTTCGGCTTAGCAATCAACTACTCTATCCTCTGGGCCATGGTCACCTGCTTGGTTGAAATTCAAAAGTAGTTTTTTACTTTTTTTGTTCAGAAAACATAAATAGGAAGATATTGTGGTAGGCAAAATCGTTAGTCAACTTTTTTAAAGGCTTGTGCGGATGTTTACAACTTAAGGACAAGTGGACCAGATGAATAGGATACATTTTTTTCAAACGCAGATTAAAGTAGCAGAAAGCAGTTTTCCTCCAGGATATCAATCGCGATAGCTTCTTAAAGTCAAACCCTATACAGCCACCACCGGAACGTTTCCAGCTGTCGATTCGTTGGACCAATTTTCGATTACTAGGCCATACATTTCGGCAAAACGCAGCTACTTCGCGTTCAATATTGTATTGAAAATGTGGAGCAGACTCAAACATTTGCACGTAACTTGTTATTGCCTGTATACAAGGCGAGAATTACGGCCGAAAATAGAAGTTAACGCTCTTAAAGTTGCGGTCACCGAATCCGAATTTCGGTAGAAAACGTTTATAAATTGCAGACGTTGCTCGTTAGTGTACTTTACCATGATTTTGAATTCACTGAATAAAATGTCAATCAAATGCAGTTTAATGATTTTTTATTGGAAAACATGACAGTTCCAACGAATCCTGGATTGCGTGTGAAAAATTAAAAAACCCAGTCGATAAGTATTTTTCCGGACATTACTTTTTCATCTTTCTACCCAACACCTCTCTTTAACACAAAATTTTGTAAAACCCTTCCACATTTTTAAAAATTAAAATTTTGAAAACAGCAAAATCTCTAATTCGAATAATAAACACAATCGCCCAGACTATATCATGAGGTTAAGCACCTGCGTTCAAATAAAAAACATTGAAAATGTATCTCGTATTTTCATCAATAAGATAGGAGAATTTTTAGATCTATTGCGATTAAAATTGAAAAGAAGATTTGGCTGACCTTTCTTTCCATGCCCCCTTACTCCTGCTGTCAATGCGGATAGAATAAATTTAACATTTTGAATTAGAACTGTGGTATCTTAATTTTATTACCACCCATCCAAAAAGAAAATAAAACGACTTCCTGATGTAGGTGGGTATTGGCCATTTTTTTTTTCCTTCGTTCAGATTCGAAATTTATTCCGAAGATTAGGCAAACCTAAATTTTCACACCATCGAAATGGTCCCGCAAATTGCGGTTCGAATTTAAATTCAATGATAGATTACTTCTTCGAGAAATTTGCTTTGGAAATCCTCGGCTTTGATGGAAATTTGGCAGATCCGTTCAACCAAGTTATTGGTTTTGACTTCCTTGAAAGCCTCAATCGTAAATGCCTGCGAATATATATTTAAGATTCATCTTCCGATGGGTTTCGCATCAATGCCAAAGCTCCAGGGAATTATGTATTTTTTTTTTCCCAGGATGTAAATTGAAGATGCCTTTTCACGAATTGGATGAAAATGCCCGTGGGTTCAATTAATACAGAGAATTTATACATTTTCTTATTAATGGAATTGAATTCTTTAAAATTTAAGGAACACTTAAATTTTCTACTACTTTTTTTTGTTTTTCTTTTTTTTTTTGTATTTTCTATCTTTTGTGCAAATGATACCCGGGTAAATTAAATATTGTTCGTTCTTTCAGCTTACAAAAATATTAAGTAGAAAAAAGCATAACAAATGACATGGTGTTTTATAGCAACATGACACTAAACTGAGCCATAAATTATTACAACATGGATCTGAAACACGTCATGTTATTATCATTCATAGCCAATTGGTCATGGAATGGCCGTTCTCAATGGCCAAGATATGTATAGGCACATTTATTTTATAGCCTAGGAATCATATAGCAATGGATTGTGTGCGAGTTATTATGTTCGCCAATATGAAAGTATTAATTTAACGGAAAATAACATGAGTTTTTCATCAGGTGAATGGAAACAAATTTATGATATTCTGTGGCCTAATAAAATACGCATATATTATATTTCTAATGAATCATAAAATATGCTTTTTGACTTCATGTTAGAAGAAATTGAATTTATGGCGACAAGAAAATTGAGAAATTTACAAATTATGTCATAATAGAGAATAGTCTTATTTTTATGTAGGTACTTATACGAATCTCAAATAATACTTTTTTATAGTAAGTACAAGAAAAAAACCCGATTTCCTATCAAAGCCCGTTTTAAGCCTGTTTAAGCTACATTGTCACTATGTTTAACGGAATTTTCAAAAGTTCAGCGACAAAAAATTATTTTTCTAGCAACTTTTTCTAGCGACTTTTGCAGAAACTATTTGTGCAATATTACGCCCGGCGATGTTACATCCCTGTCATTCGAGTTTGTCAGTTTATGAAATGATATTCTAAATGACGCTAGTATTAGGTCGTTCTTTGTATATAAATTTCACAGGTAGAATCGAAATGGAATTCGACCGAAGCGCCAACTGGTTACAAGCAGTGATAACCATTTTTTTTACATAAGTTTGTATTATGTGTTCTCTGCTGTTGAAGAAGTCCAGCAAAATCAACTGATAATACTCCCCAAATATACAAATACACAAATGTCCGTTCCTTAACATTATCAAGTAGCTAACTTCAAGTAAACTGTCAAATTTGCAGGAGTGGAAATGAATTCTTTCACAGAAAGTCAAAGTTTCGAAAAATTAAAGGAACGCGTTTGTAGTAAATTTTAGTAAAATAGTTACGTGATAGAAACGTCAAACACAAAATTAAAATAAATCTTTGTAAATCGTGATGAATAAACAATTATTGCATTTAACATCGTTGTTCGCTAATTTATCAGAATCAGAAGAAAGTGATACAGACTTGTAAAGGGTTTTTCAATAGGGACGCTACAAAAGTAGACCAATAGGGACAGCAAACGAAACCATATTTTTTCCCGCTCTCTTGACATTTCTCTTCAGTATGGTTTGCCATTTCATCATGGAAAGGTATACAATCCAACAACGAGTCGAAATTATTAAAATTTACTACCGAAATTCGGAGTCAGTGGTCAACACTTTAAGAGCGCTACGTACAATTTATGGTCGTCATAATCGTCCTGCCAGGTCAACAATTGAGCGTCTAGTGGAAAAATTTGAATCCACAGGCTCAGTACAAAATTTTCCCGTGCCAGTGAGATAAAGAAGTGCCCGTAGTGTCGAGAATATTGCTGCCGCTAGCGCATCAATTGCGGAAGACCCAAATCAGTCTCTCACACGTCGTTCTCAAGCGTTGGGCATCTCTGTGACGTCATTGTGGCGAATTTCGCGAAAAGATCTTGGCCTACATCCTTACAAGATCAAATTGACGCAAGAACTGAAGCCGCTTGATCACCAGAAGCGTCGTACGTTCGTGAATTGGGCTGAGCAACAACTTGAAAATGATCCGGATTTTCATCGAAAAATCATCTTCAGCGATGAGGCTCATTTCTGGCTGGATGGCTTCGTCAATAAGCAAAATATGCGTTATTGGTCAGGCAGCAATCCACATGTGCTTCACGGGGCACCATTACATCCCGAAAAAATCACTGTTTGGTGCGGTTTACATGCTGGTGGTGTCATTGGGCCGTACGTCTTCCGTGATGATCAAGACCGGCACGTTACTGTGAATGGGAATCGCTACCGCTCAATGCTAACCGATTATTTTTGGAATGAATTGGATGATATGGACTTGGACGATATGTGGTTTCAACAGGACGGTGCCACATGTCACACAGCGGGCCAAACAATCGAATTATTGAGAACGAAGTGCGATGAGCGCATTATCTCCAGAAATGGACCTGTGAATTGGCCGCCTCGTTCATGCGATTTAACGCCGTAAGACTATTTCCTGTGGGGCTACGTCAAATCTATGGTTTATGCCAACAAGCCAGCGACGATTGATGAACTTCGTACGAATATCGAACGTGAAATTGCAGCAGTATCGGCCGATTTATGCCTGAAAACCGTCGAAAATTGGGTTTAGCGTCTGGACTTCTGCAAGCGTGTCCGTGGTGGCCATGCAAAAGAAATCGAGTTCCATAATGGCATCAAATGTACTTCCACAGGAATAAAGAATTTGATATCCAAAACCGTTTTTGTTTTATTTAAGAAAACTTTTGTAGCGTCCCTATTGAAAAACCCTTTATGGCTTGAAATTTAATTCAAAAAGCTGATGATAGCTAAATCTTATCTTCTAAAAAGTGCCCGAAGAAATTTCTTGGGCAGATTTTAGTAACTCTCTCATTTGAGAGAGTTTACTCTCTCATCGTCTCTCTTTTTTACGAAATTTTTGTGTTAGGAAACTACAGGATTAAGCAGATTTTAGTAACATTCGGCAGCTTGAAGTTACTTGAAAAAGTAAAGGAACGGACCTATTTTAGAACTTCTTTCTGAAAGAAGACGAACTGATGATAATATGATAATGTTTGCGAGTGAGAGAGCGGGTCGGGTAAATTTAAAAAAATAAAGAGAGACTACGCTATCTAGTAATTGGGTTTTTCGTCCCTGTAGAATTTTGAAACTGTAAATATTTTTGTTCAGTTCTGTCAGTCGGCTGGACTATAAGCAAAATTACCATTAACATTATCATTAGGAAGAGGTGCATGATAGTACTAAATTTTGTGGTTAAGCATCTGATTCAAAACTCAGCGGGTGTTAATTCATTCAAAGAATTATTTTAACTTGCAAAAACTATAATGTCACTTCCTCAGTCTATGAAGTAGAACGCATATTCAGCATGATGAGCCATGTGAAAAGTAAACTCAGAAATAAAATGTCAACAAAAACTCTTAATTCTATAATGCTCATCCGAAAACAGCTTTAATTACTAAATAAAAATTGTATTACCTATGAACAACCCGAAATTTTACTAACGCTAAATATTTTTAAAATGATGTAGAGGAAATGAAGGTGAACACATCGATTAATTGATGAAATTTTTGAATTTTTTTAATTTTTTAATTAACCTACTCACAAGTATGATATTTATTTTCGGAACTATTTATTTTATTTATTTTTCTTAATTTCCTAACTTTTAACCAGAAAAATACAGTCTCTTGTTTCTATAGTTTTATACTGAGAAAAAGAGACTGTTTTTTTTTTAGTATTTCTGAGAAATGTATTTATAATTTTTGTTTTATTCGAAATATGCGACAAATTTATTTATTATTTTTATTATTGCGCTTTTTATTTAGCCAATCTAGCGACTTTTAAAGGTGAAACTAGCGGCTTTTTATTTCGGAAACACAGGTTGTAAGTTGGAAATAAGGCTCGACCACGTTCCAAAATACAAACATATCCTAGGATACAGGCTGATTAATTGATGATACAGAGACAACAAAGATCGGATATGCTCGTAGATTTTATGTCCCTTGAGAGACCATGTGCATTCGAACAACTAGCGGGATAACTAGACAGCTACGAGGCAGACATGGACCGTTCTTGAAAAGTTAAGAACTGTGATATGAGGTAATTTGTATGCACTTTTTTGCACATATCAGGTGGTATCTCGGATAAAAATCTTACTGTGTCACAACGCATGATCTTGGACCAATGACAACTTTCGACGATTATGGCGATTTTGTTTGTATACATAACATATATACCGAGTGCTAGGGACAATATTCGAAAAATCGGTGTTTATTGTGTGCTGTTGTTTTAATAATTTAATTTATCGTAAAAAGGAAACATTCAACTAATGTTATTACACTTCAGATGACAGTTAAGTTTAAAACGTTTCGAATGCCAGCGCTACTAACTTTAAACCGGAAACGAATGACCCTTAAGGAAACAAGTTTTTGAAGGTCTCTTTTCAAGACAAAAAACAGTCCATGTTACAAGCTTGGAAGAAGGCCGGACGGTCCACACAGCATAGTGTCAAAGTCTGTGTGACTTCTGTTGAATTTGGTCTGCGCAACAAGTCTGTAGGTACAGACAAAAAAAATAACATACCAGAGTATTCATACTCAAGATTAGACAAATATTATGCTCAATATTTGAATACCGTTCTGCAAATAAATCTTTTTACTATTATTAAGGAAATCCTATTAGAAATACAATACAAGCCAATATCTCATTGTTAAGTAAAATCAAAAACAAATAAAACTAATCCGCATCGATGCTTATATCATATCCTGAGCATCCATCTCCCCACTTATAAAGAAATCAGTTGAAAATCAATGTCAATTCAATAACGATATTATTGACCTAACATCGCAACCTACAAATATTCACTCCATGTCCTGGAACAATTCAATTCTCTTACTAGGATATCCTTTTGTTCGACTTTGATGTTTTGCAGAATATAAAGCTTCGGATTGGATTGACGAAGGAATAGCATCCTTCGTTCGTTCGAACAAAAATAAGAACTAGAGCACTCTATTTATCTTATCCAATTGAATCGATATGCATTTCAAAGGATTAAATTCCAATGCAAATATAAATATTCCTTTCGAGAAGGAAAGGAACATAAATGAATGGAATTTCGTACGAAGACTACCCCATCTGATTCCTTTTTGGTTCTGAATAACCTGATGGACTTATCAACAAGTCGATAGTTCAATATTTTCGTCCCATCAAACTAAATGATGAATAGACATTGGAAACGGGTGGATCCATTTCGTTCAATATTTTCTTTTGTATTTTTAGAAACGCCTGACATATTGAATGATTTCATACGCTCGAGGAAATGACAGACCGACGACCGATGTGACTCTAGGACGAGTTACAGAAAAGCGATACCATTTCCGTTGATTTACACATTTGGCACATATTTATTATCCCATTGAATTGACTGTCGTTAAATGTGGAAACAGTTTTAGTAAATCTCGGCGAAAGAAAAAAATAAATAAATACACAAACGCCATTGTGTTATGTGCTGGATTCCATTTCGTCCAAGGACGATAGAAGAAGTTGACACAATAAACTCCGACATCCGACAATGATACAAAACATCACCCAAATCAAGATTCTAAGTAAATTGTAGTGACAAATCGAATTGATGATTAAGTTTTTCGGTGTCCTTGTTTGTGATTGTCCTGAGCCCTGGAAACGACGACGACAACGAAGGCATGTGTAAAGATGAATCAGAGAACTAGAAAGCACGCTCAATTTGGGCTGGATTTGCGCGACCATAAATGAAGCTTAAGATAACTGAAAGGGGTCATTATATCTAGGACATTAGTTGTCGTGGAGACAGTCGATTAATTTGTTGTTTTCTGGTGCGCAAGCAAGAGAAAGGAACACATTTAATTTAAGGGTCCACGTGCATCCCAAAAACTTCGCAGATATGGGAGAAAAAGATTTTCTGTCCTTGTCGATAAATGTATTACGTCCCTTATCTGTTTTAAAGGGTTTTAAACATTTTCAATACCCAAAGGCAAAATACCAAATGAACTTGCCTTTACTCTCTTGTTATAAAAATAAAAAAAAAATACTTTTGAGATTGTTGAAGCGATATCAGTTTGATATCAGTGGAATTTATATATCAACGAAAGTTTCAAGGTATCCAACACCACTGACCGACGCGACGACGGAAACTAGAAACCTGTATGTTGAAACTTATCGTTATTAAGATAGTTGAACCCTTTCAATTGAAGTTTAACATTTTTATTACATCTCTCCACCTTAGTTTTTTCCAGAATGAGATTGCTTTCTTTTCCCTTAGAGAATTTCTCAGGAAGCTTAAAACAGTGATTTATGATTATTCTGTGAACAATTCTTCGAAGTTCTGACCAAGATATTGCAGTGGACTTAGTTAGCGAATAAGTTATATTATTAGTTCCAATGTTGAATGTTTTTATTTTAATCTAACTTCAATTTGGCTTTGGGAATTGGGTTTCTAAGATTCAGTTAACAATGTAAGCAGTATCTTAACCACACAGGTTATGAATTTATGGAATCGGTGTATGGCCCACAGTAACCAAGTACATGGTGTTATGATTAAGTTGAGATAACTAACTTACTTACTTACTTACTTATGGTGGCGCTACAGTCCAGGTCGGACCAGGGCCTCACCCAACAAACTTCTCCAGCCAGTTCGGTACCTATCTAGCTGTCTCCAGTTTCGCACGCCAGTTGGTTCAGGTCCTCTACCACCTGTGTGCTCCACCTGAGTCGCGGTCTTCCTATTCTGCGACGTCCTTCCGGGTTGGATTCGAAGACTCTACGAGCCGGAGCATTATTTTCCATTCGCTCAACATGACCCAACCATCTAAGTCGTTGGACCTTAACTTTTCTAGCTAAGTCAGTATCGCTGTACAGCTCGTACAGTTCTTGGTTGAATTTTCGTCTCCATTCTCCATTAACGCAGACAGGACTAAAAATCACTCGAAGAATTTTTCTTTCAAAGCAGCCAAAGCGTTTTCATCAGATGTTGTCATGGTAGTTGAGATAACTACCCTAATTCAAAGACCGGAACTTTTTCGAACAAAGAATTGTGACTTTTCACACCCAAGGTGATCCTTAAAAACATGAATTTAATCTTACATGGTATTATGCATTACAACAATTCTAGAAGAATTAGGTTTTGATCAAATGCCATCGATTTTAAACCGATGAATGGTCCCCAGACAACTGTCCTCTGCCTTGATATTGATAGCTGCTTGGCTGTGAACAACAATTGCTTTTCTTATTTTAAATTAATGAAGATTTCACTGTTGGAATATAAACAATTTGTTAAAACGTTAAAACAAAATAATGTTTATTCCTCAGAAAGTTTATAATACGAATGAAAAATATTTTTTCTGAAAACTCAAACTCAATACAAACACATAGCTTGAAATTAAACTTGAGTATTAAAGTGTTTCAAAAACAAAGTACGTAAATGTACATCCAACACTCCTCCTCATTTACTTAACCAGACCACACCTCTCTCGAAGCATTTTATGTCTTCCAGCTCCCAATGGCTTTGTTAGTAAATCTGCAAGCATGGATTCGGTCGGACAATATTTACATGCAATGGTTTGATTCTTAATGAAGTCTTTCACGAAATGGTAACGGGTATCGATATGCTTTGTTCGATTTGAAAAATGTTCATCCTTTATCAATTTCAATACACTTTGATTGTCTTCAAATATTACAGTAGCATTATTTAAATCTTGATTAAAATCTTTTAAAATTCTTCGAATCCAAGAAGCTTCTTGACAAGCTTCAGAAAGAGCAATAAACTCGGCTTCAGTGGATGAGAGCGCAACACATGTTTGTTTCCTGCAGGACCAGCTTATAACGCCTCCGTTCACTTTGAATAAATATCCACTATTTGATTTCCTGTTTACTCTGTCCTCAGCCCAGTTTGCATCAGCATAACCATATAAAAGTTCATCTTCTTTGTTTTCAACTTTGCTTAGTAATAATTTAGTTTTTGCTGTTCCTTTTAAATATTTAAGTATGCGTTTAAGTTCATTCCAATCATTTTGCGTTGGTTGACTGACCTTCTGTGACAAGATTGAAATGCTTGTGGATATGTCAGGTCTTGAATTTATTGCAATGTATAAAAGACATCCAACAAGCTTTTGATATTTGCTATTGTCCATCAGAACATCACTTTCATCCACCTGTTTTCCATAATTTGGATCAATTGGAACATTAGAGATCTTAGATTCTGCCAAACCAAAATCTCTTGCAATCTGTTCTATATATCTTTCTTGATTTAGTTGATAATTTCCCTCTGAATTCTTTTCTATTTGGAGGCTTAAAAAACTCTTGACATTTCCCAAATTCTTCAATTGAAATTTCGATGAGAGAATTCTTTCTGTTGAATCAATCAAGTTCTTTGATTTGCTTGCAAGTAGGATATCGTCAACATAAATCAAAATGTAACACCATTCATCTTTTACTTTCTTTGAATAAAGACAAGGATCGACTCTGCTTTGAAGAAATTCCGCATTTACTATGACTGAATGAATTGCTTCATTCCAAGCTCTTGCCGCTTGCTTGAGTCCATACAAACTTTTCTTCAATAAGCAAACTAAATCTTCCTTTCCTTCAACTTCAAAACCAGGTGGTTGTCTCATGTATATTGTTTCTTTTAAATCGCCATTCAAAAATGCCGTTTTCACGTCTAGGTGTTGGACAATGAAATCTTCTTTCGCCGATATTGACAAAAGGATTCTAAAAGTCGTTATTCTCACAACAGGAGCAAATACTTGATCATAATCACATCCGTACTTTTGCGAAAATCCTTGGGCAACTAAACGAGCTTTAAACCTCTTCCCTTTTTCATTTGATCCCGTTTTTATTTTAAATACCCATTTACTTCCAATTGCTTTTCTATCTTTTGGTAGTTCACATAAATCCCAAGTCCTATTTTCATTTAAGGAATTCATTTCATCTTTCATTGCTTCAAGCCATTCTTTTTTATGTTTACTAGATAAAACATCCTTTAGATTCCTGGGTTCTTGCTCAAAATTGGAAGCTATAAAAATTTCATCAATTAACCTTGCAGGTGGAATACCTTTGGTTATTCTTTTCGATATTCGATTGCTTCTATCAATTTCATTTTTGTTTTCTGAAAAGTCTACTTCCGGAGTTTGTACTTGTTCTGGTTCTTGCTGCGGTTCCGGTTGTAATTCTTGCTGAGGTTCTTGTTCTGGTTCTAGTTGTGGATCTAGCATTGGTTCTGGCTGTGGTTCTTGTCTTGATTTTTCTGATTTAGAATTTATTTTAAATTCAATATCTGTTTGTTTCCCATTTGTATTTACGCTTGTTGACGATTTCTTTATTATTAAATTTTGATGAAAATCTGCAAACTTTACATCCCGGCTTATAACTACTTTTTTCTTTGTCGAATCGTAGCAGCGATAAGCTTTTGATTGTTCATCGTATCCAACAAAAACCATTTCAATAGCAGTTTGATCTAATTTCTGTCGCTTTTCGATTGGAACGTGAACAAAACATTTTGAACCAAATATTCTAAAATGTTTGATATGTGGTCTCGAACCATTCCATCCTTCATAAGGAGTTATTTTTGTCGCTTTAGTGGGTAAACGATTTTGAATGTAGTTTGCTGTCATAACTGCTTCAGCCCAAAACGTGTACTTCAAGTCTGCATCCAACAACATGCAACGTGCCATCTCGATCAGTGTACGGTTCTTGCGTTCCGCAATACCATTTTGCTGAGGAGTATACGCCGCAGTATATTGAGCTTGAATACCTTGAGATTTCATGTAGTCGACAATAGCATTACCAGTATATTCTCCTCCTCGATCCGACCTTATTATTTTTGGCTTACGATTGAATTTCGTTTTTACCATTTCAACATATTCCTGAAGTTTGGATAACACTTCTGACTTTTGCTTCAGAAGATAAACGGTAGTGAACCTGGTAAAATCATCAATAAAAGTCAAAATATAACGTTTTCCGCTTGGCGAAACTGTTTGCATCGGGCCACAAACATCCGAATGTATAAGGTCAAGAGGAGCCATCGTCTTGGAGTTAGATTGTCTTGGAAAAGAAAGTCGAGTCATCTTTCCTTGTATACATATATCACATTGACATCTAACACAACAATCAACTAATTTTATACCATTAACTATTCCGTTCGAAACCATATCCTTAACAACTTGTGGGTCTCGATGTCCACAAACTCTGTGCCAGTAATGGATACAATTTTCGTATTGTTGACAAGCTACCAAAATTTTATTTGCTTCACGTAACTTATACAGATTATGAACTAAATCCCCAATGGCAACTTGCTTATCTTCTAACTTAATCTCGCATATTTCCTTTTTGAAATCTATGGTAAAACCAACATCAATGAGTTTCCGTACAGATAATAGATTTCCACCAATTTCTGGAACATACAAAACTTCAGTTAATGTAACATAAGATACCTCATTTTTCTGATTGAGAAAACGTATTTTTCCGTTCCCACGTCCCTTGGATTCTACTTCATTGCCATTCGCAACATTGATTTTCTCATGATGATTGGAATCCAAATAGGTAAAGAATGACTTATCACTTGATATATGACAAGTAGCTCCTGAATCAATTATCCAACCATCAAAATTATTTGATACCATGAATAGAAATTCACTGTTAATGTTGTCTACTTTATTTGCCTTGTTTGCTATGAATTGACCGTTCTTGTTTTTATTTGCCTTAGCTTTCCATTTCTTGTATTGTAAGCAGTCTTTCTTAAAATGTCCTTTGTCTTTACAGAAGAAACATTCTCTTTCTTTTTTGTCATGAACCTTCAAAATAGTTTCTTTACTTATTCTTTCCCTATTACCTTCAGTCCGACGCATATATTCTTCCATTAGCTTTGATTGGACCAATGAAAATGTCAAATCTTCATGTGGTCTTGTCTCAAGTGCAGTAATGAGAGTATCGTAGCTTCGTGGTAAACTACTTAAGAGCATGGCAATACTCCAACTTTTTGAGAGTTCCTCTTCACCTAGATCTCGCAGTTTATCAAACAAAACTATCATTTGATTAATGTGAGATGGAACATCACCACCTTCTTCCATCTTTAGAGAACAAATTCTTCGCATTAAATGACACCTATTACTTATTGTATCCTTTTCGTGATATTTCTTCAATGCTAACCAAGCATCTCTGGCAGAATTTTCACGTCTAATATGAACAAGCTGTCCATCTTCTACTAAAAGACCAATCAGTGCCCTTGCTTGATCGTCATTCTTTTTCCATTCTTTCAAACCAGCAGTGTTTTCTGCAGTGAAATTCGGTTTTTCTTTATTAACTATTTCCCATAACCCTTCTTTAATTAACAATAGTTCAAGCTTGAATTTCCAATTTGAATAATTTGCATCATTCAATCTTGCTACATTAAATCTTGTTCCATCAGTCATTGTTTAATATTTATTTTAAATAAATTCTAAGATCTTGATTTCTTGAAACTTATTGTCTTTAATCTTGATTCTTGAAACTTATTGTCTTGCGGGTTCTGGGCCCATAACCTGTTGGAATATAAACAATTTGTTAAAACGTTAAAACAAAATAATGTTTATTCCTCAGAAAGTTTATAATACGAATGAAAAATATTTTTTCTGAAAACTCAAACTCAATACAAACACATAGCTTGAAATTAAACTTGAGTATTAAAGTGTTTCAAAA
>CAKKXW010000001.1:42993807-43007156 GCA_920937365.1 Sphaerophoria rueppellii
AATGTTCAATAACCAATTATACTGCAAAAAATTCTTTTAAACAATTCTTCGGGTTAGTGCACTGGGCCCATAACCTGTTAAACTTGTCCTTCGTTGAATTTGAATTTCCTTTAGAAATAAGAAAACAACAAAAGATATTTGTTCTCGAAGAAAAATAATTTAATGAAAAATAAATTTGATGTTACTTGAAGAAAATATTAGAATGAAGTGAAGAGAATTTCTCAGAGTTACTAGAATAAAAAAAAAATTAAAGATTTAGAAATGTAAAACTTAACATATATTTTTGTGATGCACCCGGTGGAATGGGGAAATCATTTTTGTTTTCATTAATTTTAGCATCAATATGATCTGAAATTAAAAAAGAGTTGGCTCTTTCTTCTTCTGGAGTTGTGAGCACATTATTAGACATAAAACTGACATTAAAATATTTCAAAAAAGTTGGTAATGACCGAATATTTGTGTGGGATGAGAGCACAATGGCGCACAAAAATTTACTTGAAGCCTTTAACAGGAACTTAAAGAATTTGGAGCTCTGAATCTTTTTGTTTCTGAGGACAAACTTTGTCGATTATACCACGGTCAAGTGCTGCAGACGAATGGAGTCGTTTAAAAACTTCTATTTCAGGAAACTTACATTGGCCAATTATTGGACATTAAAGAGAGAGTGGCGCGACAGATCTTGAAGAGCCAAGGCCTAAGTGGCTTTATCTCATCAATAATTCTCTGGGTGCGTGTGAAGAATTAAAGGCACCTACAATTTAACGCCGATTCCGAACGGCAAAGTTAAGAAGCACTTTTTCATACTCTTGATACTCTTGGAAGTTTTGACAGTTCTTCACAAAAGGCAATTCCCGAGAAAGATGAAATAAAAAACTTTGGGCGCAAGTAGGTCGTGAACCCACGACGTTCTGCTTAGCAGCCAACGCGCCTAACCACTAAGCCACGGACACTATTGGACATTGGAAATGGAATAATTTCACTTGATTCTGAAGGCCGAATTTCACTTCCAAACAATTTTTATTGTAATGTAAATCCACGGAATGAGTTGATTCAAGATGACTTTCCAAGCATTGAAGCATTGAGTTGAAGTGCAATAATGGCGGTACAGATTAAAGTCTTTCTATAATCGATGCAACAATTTATTTTGAACTAGACAAATAAATGCATAATTTTTTGCCCAAAAGTCGTTTGAGTGGTTTGACACAATTACAAATGAAAACGATGTAGTAAATTTTACAACGAGACGGAGTTTTTGAATTTTTTGCATTTATTCATTTATGTACCAGGACAGCCTCCACATTTCTTAACTCTGATGGTATGAGCATTACTATGTTTCGGGACATCAATCAACTTAAACTTTACAGTACTACAAGACTAGCCGTGAAGAAGTCAATGGCATACGTCTTTAGTTTCCTGTTCGACTTGAATTCACTAAAAAATAAATAAGACGCAAGGTCAATCTTTAAAAATATGTGGTTTTGATTTAGAAATGTCTGTTTTTTCCTCATGGTCAACTATACAGGGTATCCTGTAATTTGTCTGCCATATACTTTGGGATGTGATTCTTGGTCATATTCTTAGAAAATAATCCTTCTAAGACAAAGTTACTTTTTCATTACTTTTTGACGATTAAAAAAAAGGCTAACTTTGTATTTAAGTTGTGTTCAATTTTTCTTGCCCGAGCAAAGTGTTTTTTTTTTTTCAAATAGTGCGTAAAGAACATAAAGTTTTCTTATTTTTACCTTATGAACAAAAAAATTAGCAAATAAAATCTCATTGATAAACAAAAACCCATACATTTTATAAGACTTGGGAAAATCTAAAACAGCTTAGAACATCAAATTTAGGTTTTTTTTGTCAATATTTTTATTGCAGCACTTTATAATATCCCAACAATTCTTAGTTTTAAGAAAATTTATATCATTGTGCAATCCTGGGAGGGTTAAAAGCATACTTATGCCTATACCTGGCTTGCTGTCAAAATCCTAATTACCTTACCTCTTCTCAGAGGGAGCTAAATTTGGGGAAGATATGTTTAATGGGTAAATTAACTAAAAAAATTATGTAAAAGAATTGAAAAACGAATAGATTATTTATTATTGATCATTTTTGCCTATCCATCGATCACCGTATTCTTCGCCCTGCCAATCTCTAATTTCCGAACCGTTGTGGGTCGAAGCCCTGCAAAGCGGGCAGGGGTTTGCTAGTCGCTTTATAAAAAGCTCAAAATGGTTCGACTAGTAAGAAGTAATTCTCTAGATTCATGTGGTATCACAATGGGCCTTTTCTTTTGGCCTAAGTGTGTGGATTCTGTATCCACAGCCACTTTAACCTAGCCTAACCTAACGAACTAAAAAGCAGGTTAGCTGCAAGAGTATGTGTGTATAAAAAAAAGTTTTTCGGTATTTGGAGGGTAAAACTTAGGTAGGTTTCTTGTTATAAGTGATCAGTGTTCCCGGTACTTGAGTAACTGATGTTTGATATCCAGTAGGTATTTTTCATCTGTTGGTACCTTAACACTTAACAAGTAGAATAGCCAATACTCACACTGGTACTTCAGTGTAACATGTAGGTATTCATCAAGAACTCAAGAGCCAAAAAACTTGATCGGATTTTGCGCGGTTCAACAACAAATTTTGATGTAAAAAACTTGAATAAAAACTGATACTTGAACTTCTTACAGAATTGTATACAAATACTTGAAATTTTAATTGAATTACTTTTTTTATAAAACTGATTTTAAACTTATTTGTTTAAAAACTTTTATTTCTTCAAATTCAGGTGCAGGTAATAAACATTTATTTGAATTCTTAATATCTGTTAGTCTAAAGATTAATAACATCTAACAGCTCAAGTAAGGTCAACGTCGTAAGTGCAGAACAGCTAGTGCATAAAAATGCACAATCGAGGAAATAGTGGGATGTCATATGCTACAATGAATTTCTAAAATTCGTTCACCGAAGCCTTAGAACCGATTAGAAGAACGTAGTAGTTTAACCGATGTTGATGCTTAGGATATTGAAAGTATACTTCTCCAAGCTATATAATGGCGATGATGCACCAAATATCGCTTCATATAAAATGTAATTCAATAAACGAGACAAAGATGAACTTTAAAGAAGAAGAGATAGCGATTTCGAACCATAAGACCAACAAAACCTCCGCAATAGGCGGTCTAGCTGCCGAAGCAGAAGTAGGTATCGAATAACGAGTTCTAACATACTAACCAGCAAGAAAGCGGAAATTAGGCCGTCTCGAGTGTAGGAGCGGATTTAGCATACACCATCACATTTGCCAGTGGGGCGCTTAAGTGATTTATTGGGCAAAGGTCAAGAACCATATTGTACCGTAACTGATCGGGGACTCTAACCCAACCTGATTATGCCGAAAGACTAGAAAAGCTGTGAACTCCTTCTTGCTTAGTTATATGAAATACTGTCATTGTTGGCTTACTTTTTTTATGAGTTTTGATATTTTGACACCTCAGCTTAAGAATAAGAAAGCATAAGAAAGCATTAAGCTGTTACCAACCTTTCAGAAAAATTCTAATGATAGCTACAACAGGGTCTCTTAAAATCCTTTATAGTTTTCACTTGCACCGTATCAATCAGTTCGATGTATGTAAATACATTTATGCAACGAACAAAATAAATGTATCTACATTCTGCCCGAATCCCTACAATTCAAACTATCATACATAGTCCCCATACTTTTAATGGGTATAGAGGATCTATATTCTATAGAAATTTCAACCTTGCCCTTTCCATAACATTTGCACTAGTTTACTGTAAATATCATACGTGGCTCAAACTTTCTCCGTATAGCCAATTTTAATCTAATCAATTATCCTTCTGACATTTTGAGTATAGCTCATTATATAGAAGCACATTTTCACATTGAAAGATGCATTTTATCGCAAAAACAACAAACGCGACAAACAACATCGTATTTTCTTGTCCTCTCTCAGGATTCTCATTTTAAGCTTCATATTTGAAATTTCCGCTTTTCAGTTTCTGATATCCGGTTTTAAATCTACGTTTACCGGTTAAAAGTTTCCAATATTCGGTTTACTATTTCCGATTTATTATTTCCTGTTTAAGCTTCTCGAATTTTGGTATCTCGCATTATATCTCCGCATAAAATGAAGACTATAAGAAACTCTGTAGGGTACAGAAATGTAACTTCCGTTTGGAAAAAACGTAGGGGGAGTTGGGACACATTGATATGATTTTCACTTAAACGACAAAAAGTGCCCCAGACGTGGGGCACATTGATACATATCATGGGGCACTTTGATTCATGGCAAAAAAAATGTACTTATTACAGCAGACTGTGGCTTCATATTATTTTATCTTTCAATTTTTTGCTTGTATGTTCGCATCATTTTCGTATACCTACAAACTATCTAGTGGTTTTGTGTATCAAAGTGCCCCAAGTCTCACTGAATGAAAAAATAAGAAACATGGAAACTGAAGTTAAACAATGTTTTTTTAGGTACAAAGCACATTAACAATAACATTAACTAACAATTTAACTTGAAATGAAATGTATGACCCGAAATATTTAAGACTCAAAAAAAAAAAAAAAAATATAAACAAATTTACTTACGCACTTAAAAAACACATTTGCTTTTGCTGAGAGCTTACGGATGACTGAAGAGGAAGCAAAGTAAGGGGTGTATGTGGTTTAATAAGAAATGATGTGTTGTGCGCGTGTTTGAGGGGCTTCTGCGATTAGTTTTCAAATAATATCGAATGTATCTATGTGCCCCGTGTATCAATAAACCCCACTTCCCCCTACTGATAAACACCTTGGTGTAACAATTTAATATAAATTAACACAAGCAACTACAATTTTGACAGTGCATTGATCGGGGGTAGACGGGTAGACTAAAATTGAAATTTGTTTTGTCACGATTGTACACATCTGCTTATTAAAACAAAAAAAAAGTTTCACATTTTAAATCGACCTAGAAAGAGTCGTCAACAAATCAAAATACGTTCATATCTCATATGCTTGTCTATTAAACATTTTCGGGCTCATGAGGCATAAACAAAAAGATTGTATTCAAACTCTTAAACTTGAATAAAATGCAAATGTGTATCATTTTTAAAAAAATTTCTCAATACCGTCACTGCGCTTGTTTTTATCGATTTAGTTTTGCAACTTTGAAAAAAAGCAACACACAATTTGCTGTTGCTAAAAAAAAGCAATCAACAGGCGTGAAGTATAACAAACATTATATAGACATTTTATTATTCCAGATCTTTCGAGTTCCAATCAATATGGCGCTAATGCCAATGCCCAAGCGAAAAATTTCAAATTAGAATCACCAAGAAAAATACCGCCACGGAAATATGCACAAAGTAATCGCAATAACAATAATCATCTAACATCTACTTCTTGCATACACTGGATACACAATCGCATAGCGCCCCAAGAATATACCTCTCTACACGTGCACTACCACAACTACTCACAAAAGTTATTAATACATATAGAACTTAGGTACGGCCGTATATGGCCGACCAGGCAAATACTATTGTGTTCGTGTGCGTGAAAGCAAAATAAAAGGAAAGCCGGGGAATCTAGGTCAAAGTTATTGATATACTTTTTTGGATGGCTGTTCGCAAAGAATTTTGTGTGTATGTGTGGTGCCTGCTTGGTTGGTTGGTTCTTGGTTGTTATTTTCATGTTTCCTTTGAGAGGTGTATAGAGAGCAAGGACCAAGGACGACAACGATAAGGAGGAAAGAATACTTGTGGTGAGTGGGTGGTTCTGGAGTTCTGGTTATATGGTTAGTGTGTGTTGCGGTACAGTGATTACAATTCAGTGTTGCCTTTCCAATGTGATGAGCACATGGTTTGAGAGTACAAGCCTCTTTCGGTATCAGGACTTAAAGGAAGAAATTGCCCTGTTTTGTATCTCCTTCTTCGATTTTGTGGCTCCCAATAGCTGATGCTGAAACTGATTTGAATTGGAATGGGGTGTTAGAAGTTGATTCTAGTTCTCGTCAGCAATTTACGTATTCAAATTTGAAAGCATTTCTGCAATTCAAGATGGAAGAAGAGGACTTTCCTTAGTGTTAGTATTTCGACATGAGTTGAGACCAGGGAGGCTCGATTTATGTGTATTCCCTGTTTTGTTGAATTGATACTTCGGTGCAATGGTGCAGGACGAAAGAGTGTATGGTTTTCACATGTTAACAATGATTGATAGCAGAAGTTGGATTTGAAAGTGATATCGGTTTGTATAGCCGGTTTCTTGATAATGTTTTCGATACACTTATGTGATTCGAATTTTCGACAAGTTGATGTAAGGATGGTTTTTGAAGATTACAGAATCCACAGGAATTCTTTCATCAAGAGTTTGTAGAGTGAAAGTCCTTGCAGTTTGATTAAGTTTTCATTTAAAAGGGCCTTGAAATTATAAACCTCTGAGAGAGCAATATTGGAACTTGATGCTTGAACGTTAATAAGCATAAGGAAACAAAAAATGTTAAACGATAGAATTCCCTCCAATCCAATGTACTCTGAATTACTGATTTGTTTCTATTTTAACCTGCGACTTACCGTTATACTCCATGAACATACTGAATTTCAATGTAATTTGAAGTGTTATGTATATCTAATATTAGTTCATCATCTCTGTTGAATTCGATAGTTGACTTCGTCACAATTGAACAACGTCATAAAATTATGATAATTTCCTACTCACTGGCGATTGTAAACAAACAACTTAACTGATGTCATTAGTTCTTTGAATTAGTCAATTGCAATTTTGTTGCTGGGTGTTCAAGTGTTATTTTTGACTCTAATTATTTAATTTCTCGGCGTTTGCACTAATTGAATAATGCACTAATTGATGTCTTCTGAGCATTAACTACGGTCTCCGGTGCTGAAACCATAGACAACAAACACTGATTTTCAAACCATTGTCTTCAGCAATGAGACACATTTCATAGGTATAAACAAAACAAAACAAAATCCCGACTTTAGAGCTCTGAAAACCGAAAAGTGATTGAAGAAATACCGTTTTCGATAGACAAAGTGACTGTTTGCTGGACTCTATGATCCAGAGCCAGACTTTGGTCATGTCTTTATGTCTTCTATAATGCCAGTAGACAGGCGATCGACGGTAACGCCAGTTGAATAGTATCTACATGAATTTTAGTAGGTGCCAAGCTGCCGGCCGGTCGAAATGTGCCAAAACGTGGTTCAAACTAAAAACTGAGAAAATTGGGATATTAAATATTTCAAAAATCAAAAGGTTACTTAAATTCTCTTTTAACAAATTTAAAATTTTTAACTGAATCGACCTATTGATTAAGAAAAAAAAGCAGACAAACGACTAGACAGACAGAAAACATTGCTGGAGGTCTTTGTACCGAAGGTCTTCCTGTTCGTCTCGAACCTGCGGTTGCGAAGAGAAGACTTCTTGGCTGGAGCATTATCGTCCATTTGCTCAATGTGGCCGAGCCATTGTAGTCATCTTTTCTTGGCACTCCGGAGTACATCCACATCTTGGTACAGGTGAACCATCTATTTCTATTTGCAATCGTCGCATACAGGAGTACAGGACCAGAAATCTTTTGAAGAATTTTTCTTTCGAACGTGCCCATAATCATTTCCCCCTTTTTTTTACGTACAGCTCTCAGCGCTATGGGGTGAAGAGGAGGACAATTTGTCTTTCGAGTGAAGTTTTACTACCAATTGTTTGGCCCGACCGAAGCAAAAGCGTTTCGCTAGGGTAATTCTTTGTCCGATCTCCTTTAAGAAATCGTTCGTGGGATTGATGTTTGTTCCTAGAATGGTGAACTCCTTAACTACCATGAAATTGGTGCTAACAGTGACGTTTTGTCCCACCTACTTTGTTTTATCCTCATTCACTCCAAGACCGACGAGCTTCGCCTGTTCTTCAATCGCTGTGAATGCCTTAAGCAATGCTCTCTGGGAGCGAACGATGATGTCTATGTTATCCACATAGCCTAAAAGAGCTGGGGTGGAATCGTGTAAGGTGATTTGTGACTATCACCTTTGTGACTATCAAATGTGATCACATTTTATTTTCCTTCTGTGTAAGGTGATCACTAAAAATTATTCGCAACCTGGGACTACTTCCAAAAATAAGCATTTGACGTTTCGTTTTTGACCTAAGAATCCTTGGTATGTATATGGCAAACTAGCAATCGATCATCGCGCCATCTAGTTACATAAGTTGGTATTGAGAAGAAAAAAAACACGATTCTCGATAGTACTAGGTATTTCATATACAAAGCAGTTGTTGACTCCGATTTATTCATTGCAAGGTTATATAAATACATAGACATTATACATTGAAATACAAATCCAAAATTTGGGGGATGTAATATGAAAACGTTTACATATATTGTTTTTCAGAAAATATAAACAATCTTGGTAAACACAAAACAAGCTTTGTATTTGGAAGTTCAAACATATTTATTTTATTTCGCTGGTTAACCTCTTTTTTATTAATGTTCTCGCTACCCATTATTTTAATTTTTTTTAAATAATTGTACTGGAAGAGACATGTTCACTTTCTACGAAAATTTTAGAAAAAACCACAATAATTTAAAAGCGCGAACAATTTTATATGAATGTGATAACAAAATAGCTGTCACAAGAAAAAGTATCAATTTGGTGATTGTCACATGCGACTATCACCTTACGCAGACAAAATTTGTGATTTGTGACTATCACCGATCACAAATCACCTTACACGATTCCACCCCAGGTCAAGCGCAGTCAATGGTGTTCGGTATCGTAAAATGATAACCAATTTTTTCATGCCTAGAACTGAAGAAATGATTGTGGAGAGGATGTGGTTTCAACAAGACGGCGTGCCAGAGAAACAATTCAATTGCTGCATCAGTCATTTCAATCTTGCGTTCTTGTTGGAACACCCTTAAATTGTAAATTGTTCCCATGATTTATTGAATTCTCAATAACTTCAAATTCAATTCATCACTCGAACCGTCCGTTAAGCTAAAACCAGATTCCCAAACCAGCCGCCCAACCGTTGAGAATTTCATTCAATGATTCTTTTCGCTTCCTTACAATTCAGATTGTGTCATTACATAAAAATTCATAAGGGAAAGTGAATTTTCGAGGTAAAAGCAGTTTTTTAGTTTTCCGTTGCTCTTATCAATCCAGTGTACTAGAAGTAAGTAAGTACGGCTTACTGCTTTTAAACCGGGATTTTTTTTGGCGAGACTCTTGTAATTTTGCGTGCTTTTCTTCTAAGTGTATCCCCAACAGGGTTAGAACCTCAGTTTTAAAATTTCGTAGCGAATTTGAAAAAAAAGTGGAGCAAATGCAAAATTTTCGGAGTAGATTTGTAAGAAGAAGAAGACCTTTACCTTTCAGGGAAATTTCTCTAATAAATGTCTACTTTGTTGTATTCCTGTATTTTTTGTTTATAATCAACGCGCACTCAAGGGTTTTTTTCACTACCCTTTAATTGCCAAGAGCACAGTACGAGTATTAGGGAAGGGATAGAGGATGTCAAAGGAGATGTCGGTGATTATTGGTTATGAGTTCTTGAATATTACAATGGCTGGGGAAGAGAGAGTGTGGAAGCGAGTTCCAAATTCGCGCAGTACGGCTAAAAAACGATTCTGTATATATGACTGTAAGTCCGAAGTTGGGCTCAAGGGTGAACTGATGGGAATTCCTGATGGCGCGGGCATTACGGTGAAATATCTTAAGGGGAGGAATGCAACTGGCTATTTCACTAGAGCATATACCGTTGAAGTAACGGTAAAATAGAGTGAGGCATGTGACATTTCGCCGATGTAAACAGCTCCTTTTTTTTTTGTAAAATACAAGTTGCTGAGATAAACAACATCACGACCCTGGTCACATCGCAGTTCGTAGTGCTGTCGTATTTTTGAAATTTTTCCCAAGCTTCAGACTTTTTTCTTATTAAATAAATAAATTCGAAGTGGGTATATTCATTTCTTAAATATACTAGTGGTGGTTTTAACTGGAATCTGGAAAAAAAGCATTCTGGTTTTAAAATCAGAAGGGAATTCTCTTCTTTTCAGCATCAGAACTGTCACTTTTGCACAATTGAACGCATTCAGAATGCTTTTTTGAACTTCCAGATTGCCAATTAAAAACGCCACAGGTCTGTTTGATGAATCTGTTCGTTCCGCACAGAAAAGAACAGAAAAGATCCAAAAAGTAAACGATTGTGTGTCCCATGAGGAAAAACCTGGCCCCAACTTGCTCTTCAATCTGTCATTTTGTGTTCCATGAAGTTGTTCAGCTTAGTTAAGTACAAATTTTTCTGCACCTAATTTTTTGGTGGTGCAGCTTTGTGAAAGCTATCATACGTCAACATTTCAAAAGCCAAATTATTTTTATTTTTTTTCCAATCAATTTTTTTTTTTGAAATTATCTCGATGGACGAGTTTCCAAGGAAGTAAAAATATTACTATATTATATTACGCCAAGTAAAAATTTCTCGTAAAAATCTAATAAGCTATTCATTATTATGAAAATGTTGTTCATTTTTATTTGACTTGACTGTCAAGAAGATTAAACAGGGAGCTGATCTTTTCTGTTCTAACTTGTTCTGACAGTTTTCATTTACTTGTGCTGTTCTGTGCTTTACTGATCTGTCTTTTGTTAATTAAACAGTACTACAAAGTACTTATAAACCTCGTAAGTAGCTGGAATTTTTGACACATTCCAGTTCTCGGTATTCTACCCATTAAATTGAATAATTCCATCATGAATCTCACGTCGCGTCGTTGGTTGCCCATAACCCATCGGTATAACCACTTCAATGTTCAATAAAAGGGAAACAACGTCTTGATTTGATTAAGATTACTTCAGGAACAACAATTTTATTTAATTAAATTTTCTTCAAAGAAACAACGCTAAGCTATATACAGGTATACATGTTATTAACATGTTGTTTAGGTTAACAATTTTTTTCTTGTGGCAAAAGTGGAGCAAATCTTGAAAATTCGGAGCGTCGGAGTAGATTTTTATTTTTCCCTAAAAGTGTAGCAAATTTGCTCCGATCGGAGCAAGGTTCTAACGCTGATCCCCAACACGGCAAGGTTTCACTTTCAGCTTTATTGTTGATTGCTGGACGGCTTCCGAAAGATGATTTCGTGGTTATTCTTCTTCCAAACAGGAGCCGTCACCCGAAGAACGCTCCGCTCACCGTTAATTCTGTAATCTTTTGACAGGACCAATTCCATCCGATTATTGTGTGGCTGCCCTTCTTCGAATATATAGAATTACCATCGACTCTAGAACGGCTGTATGGCATAGCGCCTTATTCTGCATGAACCTGCAAGCACACTCTGTAGGTGTACCGTGTACCCCTACCCATTAGCTTCTGAGCCAATTTCCGACAGTTTTGTTGTCCAAAGTCGCCCACGCCGAGTCAGAAAAGATGATTTTTAGCTCAAAATCGCTGTCCCATTCCTTCTGATCCAAGTTCCCAAAACTACGAAAAAAAAGAACAGGAATGTCGTGATTCGAGTTTGAAACTTAAAGTAAAAAGATAACGCAGCCGAGTGCCTTTTTTAAAATAGTTTTCACGTTTGTCAAGCTTGTTTTCTTGCTATCTTATCGATTTTCAGAAGTTGACACCTTCTCGTGTGAGTAAAAAAAATGAAATAAATATAGAGTGGCGCTACAGCTCCTGAAGAGCCATGGTCTAAGTGGCTTATTCTCATCAACAATTCTCGAGGTGCGTCTGAAGAACTGATGGGACCTACAGTTTAACGCCGATTCCGAACGGCAAAGTTGAGTAACACTTTTTCATGACAGTTCTTCGCAAGAGGCAGTGCCCGTGATAGAAATAAAAACTATGGGCACGAGTAGGAGTCGACCACGACGTTCTGTTTAGCAGCCAACGGACCTAACCACTAAGCTACGGACACTACCTCGTGTAAGTACATAAAATAATTAACTTTATGTCCGGGGTTCTACAGCTTTTTATTTTGTACCGTTTTTGAAGACTTTAGAGGTGATGGGCTCGGAAGGCTTCAATCTTGTCCTTGCTGACATTTCTGCTCATCAAAATCAGGCAACTCATTATGAATCATTAAATCTAAACGCCAGAATAATGCTTCCGAAAAAAATCTGTTCGTGAAGTTATAGCGCATTTCATCCATCTAACAGTTAAGATGTTCGATCCGATAATTTTTGCAAAAATTTTAGTCTTCTCGGTTCGAAACCATCATGCACGTACCGAAAAGAATATGGCTCACGGAGTGATGAAAAAGCAGCCGAAATGTCAATTTGACGCAATCGCCAGCGTATCTGAGGCCACCTGTAAGATTATATGAATCAACTAGCTGACCCCGCCAACGTTATCTCGCCTCCCTTCCGATAAACTCCAAAATAATAATGTAACGCAGATTTTATCAAAATACAATGTTATTTATTTGAATCCCATTGAGGATTATGACGATGGTGATACACTCATGGGTTCCAGGCTACCTCCCCATCAATTTGAGCCATATCGGTTCAGTCGTTCGTAGATATTACGTATATCGCAAAGCGGCGTTTACGAAGTTAGCCACCTCCTGGTTCTAAGCAAACTCCCCATTGATTTTGAGCCAAAACAGTTTTGTTGGTATTGGAAATAATTCATATGGCAATAAAACGTTTACCGGGTCAGCAAGTAGAATAAAAAGTATAGTACATACACAAAATGGTTGAAATGAATGAAAAAATGAATAAATGCATACAAAAACTTCGTTCAACTCGATGCAGCCTTAAGCTAAACACAAACCGAAGCGGACAAAACGTTTGTTCGCTCTTCCCCGGACACAGGTCCATTGCTCTTATGAGGCAACACACACAGAGACAGACACGACACGATAAAAAGTCGTGTCCGCTCATCAGTTGCAGTAAATACATGGGATTGTATAGGAGCAAACCACACCAAAGAAGACAAACAGTCCCGGACAAAATGTCGACGCCTAAAAGTACACACCGTCTTATGAAGAACCACAGATCAAAGTGAACAAGACAAACAAATAGATTTCGACAAACGGACATGTCGGTTGCTCATACTTGGATTTGTATTTTATTGCGGTATTTCTTGTTGTATTTTGTGCAATTTGGTATGGATGTTGTTGACCAAGAAGTATTCTGCCACACATGAAAATCCGCAGCTGTAAAACAGGCCCTGACAAACAGAAGAAACCACACCAAACGAGGATATGTTAGGGTACATAAATGACGTTGACTACTCGCCTGTGCTGAAAAATAGCACAGCACAGACAGAGACACACACAACGGAGTATTCTCGTTACCTGGACACAGGCCCCTTCTCGCTTGTTTGCAAAACAGGCG
>CAKKXW010000001.1:43059928-43071425 GCA_920937365.1 Sphaerophoria rueppellii
CATCAATTGCGGAAGACCCAAATCAGTCTCTCACACGTTGTTCTCAAGCTTTGGGCATCTCTGTGACGTCATTGTGGCGAATTTCGCGAAAAGATCTTGGCCTACATCCTTACAAGATCAAATTGACGCAAGAACTGAAGCCGCTTGATCACCAGAAGCGTCGTACGTTCGTGAATTGGGCTGAGCAACAACTTGAAAATGATCCGGATTTTCATCGAAAAATCATCTTCAGCGATGAGGCTCATTTCTGGCTGGATGGCTTCGTCAATAAGCAAAATATGCGTTATTGGTCAGGCAGCAATCCACATGTGCTTCACGGGGCACTATTACATCCCGAAAAAATCACTGTTTGGTGCGGTTTACATGCTGGTGGTGTCATTGGGCCGTACGTCTTCCGTGAAGATCAAGACCGGCACGTTACTGTGAATGGGAATCGCTACCGCTGAATGCTAACCGATTATTTTTGGAATGAATTGGATGATATGGACTTGGACGATATGTGGTTTTAACAGGACGGTGCCACATGTCACACAGCGGGCCAAACAATCGAATTATTGAGAACGAAGTGCGATGAGCGCATTATCTCCAGATTTTTAATTACATGTGAATTGGCCGCCTCGTTCATGCGATTTAACGCCGTAAGACTATTTACTGTGGGGCTACGTCAAATCTATGGTTTATGCCAACAAGCCAGCGACGATTGATAAACTTCGTACGAATATCGAACGTGAAATTGCAGCAGTATCGGCCGATTTATGCCTGAAAACCGTCGAAAATTGGGTTTAGCGTCTGGACTTCTGCAACCGTGCCCGTGGTGGCCATGCAAAAGAAATCGAGTTCCATAATGGCATCAAATGGACTTCCACAGGAATAAAAAATTTGTGATATCCAAAACCGTTTTTGTTTTATTTAAGAAAACTTTTTTAGCGTCCCTATTGAAAAACCCTTTATGACTTGAAATTTAATTCAAAAAGCTGATGACAGCTAAATCTTATCTTCTAAAAAGTGCCCGAAGAAATTGCTTGGGCAGATTTTAGTAACTCTCTCATTGGAGGGGAAATGCCTTACTCTTTCATCGTCTCTCTTTTTTACGAAATTTTTGTGTTAGGAAACTACACGATTAAGCAGATTTTAGTAACTTTCGGCAGCTTGAAGTTACTTGAAAAAGTAAAGGAACGGACCTACATTTTAGAACTTCTTTCTGAAAGAAGACAGAACTGAGTGTGATAATATGATAATGTTTGCGAGTGAGAGAGCGGGTCGGGTAAATTTAAAAAAAATAAAGAGAGACAACGCTATCTAGTAATTGGGTTTTTCGTCCCTGTAGAATTTTGAAACTGTAAATATTTTTGTTCAGTTCTGTCAGTCGGCTGGAGTATAGGCAAAATTAGCACTAACATTATCATTAGGAAGAGGTGCATGATAGTACTAAATTTTGTGGTTAAGAATCTGATTCAAAACTCAGCGGATGTTAATTCATTCAAAGAATTATTTTAACTTGCAAAAACTATAATGTCACTTCCTCAGTCTATGAAGTAGAACGCATATTCAGCATGATGAGCCATGTGAAAAGTAAACTCAGAAATAAAATGTCAACAAAAACTCTTAATTCTATAATGCTCATCCGAAAACAGCTTAAATTACTAAATACAAATTTTATCACCTATGAACAACCCGACATTTTACTAACGCTAAATATTTTTAAAAATGGTGTAGAGGAAATGAAGGTGAACACATCGATTTAATTGATGAAAATTTATTGAATTTTTTAATTTTTTTAATTTTTTAATTAAATTTATTTTGGGAACTATTTATTCTATTTATTTTTCTTAATTTTCTAACTTTTAACCAAAAAATCCAGTCTCTTGTTTCTATAGTTTTATACTAGAAAAAGAGACTGGATTTTTTTTTTTTAACTAACTGTAAAGTATTTCTGAGGAAATGTATTTATTAATTTTTTGTTTTATTCCTGAATATCTAATGGCTGATAAATTTATTTATTTTGTTGTTGTATTTCATAAAAAAAAAAAATAAAAAATGTCAAAGAACAATTTTTTTTGTTTATTATTTTGCAATTTTCTTCTATCGATATCCCAGCGATTTTTTTTCCGAAATTTAAGCCAATCTAGCGACTTTTAAAGATGAAACTAGCGGCTTTTTATTTCGGAAACACAGGTTGTAAGTTGGAAATAAGACTCGACCACGTTCCAAAATATAAACATATCCTAGGATACAGGCTGATTAATTGATGATACAGAGACAACAAAGATCGGATATGCTCGTAGATTTTATGTCCCTTGAGTGACCATGTGCATTCGAACAACTAGCGGGATAACTAGACAGCTACGAGGCAGACATGGACCGTTCCTGAAAAGTTAAGAACTGTGATATGAGGTAATTTGTATCCACTTTTTTGCACATATCGGGTGGTATCTCGGATAAAAATCTTACTGTGTCACAACGCATGATCTTGGACCAATGATAACTTTCGACCATATGGCACGACTAACAGTCTCTAATTCTGTATCACTTGTGGGTTTTCTGAGCCCCATATATGGCGATTTGTTTGTTTGCATAACATATATACCGAGTGCTAAGGAAAATATTCGAAAAGTCGGTGTTTATTGTGTGCTGTTTAAACGCGTTGTTCGATTCTTTAGCTATCCACTATCGGAAAAAGCAAAAATTCGACTAATGTTATTACACTTCAGATGACAGTGAAGTTTGAAACGTTTCGAATGCCAGCGCTACCAACTTTAAACCGGAAACGAATGACCCTTTAGGAAACAAGTTTTTGAAGGTCTCTTTTCAAGACAAAAAACAGTCCATGTTACAAGCTTGGAAGGAAGCCGGACGGTCCACACAGCATAGTGTCAAAGTCTGTGTGACTTCTGTTGAATTTGGTCTGCGCAACAAGTCTGTAGGTACAGACAAAAAAAATAACCTACCAGAGTATTCATACTCAAGATTAGACAAATATTATGCTCAATACTTGAATACCGTTCTGCAAATAAATCTTTTTACTCTTATTAAGGAAATCCTATTAGAAATACAATACAAGCCAATATCTCATTGTTAAGTAAAATCAAAAACAAATAAAACTAATCCGCATCGATGCTTATATCATATCCTGAGCATCCATCTCCCCATTTATAAAGAAATCAGTTGAAAATCAATGTCAATTCAAAAACGATTTTATTGACCTAACATCGGAACCTACAAATATTCCCTCCATGTCCTGGAACAATTCAAATCTCTTACTAGGATATCCTTTTGTTCGACTTTGATGTTTTTCAGAATATAAAGCTTCGGATTGGATTGACGAAGGAATAGAATCCTTCGTTCGTTCGAACAAAAATAAGAACTAGAGCACTCTATTTATCTTATCCAATTGAATCGATATGCATTTCAAAGGATTAAATTCCAATGCAAATATAAATATTCCTTTCCAGAAGGAGAGAAACATAAATGAATGGAATTTCGTACGAAGACTACCCCATCTGATTCCTTTTTGGTTCTGAATAACCTGATGGACTTATCAACAAGTCGATAGTTCAATATTTTCGTCCCATCAAACTAAATGATGAATAGACATTGGAAACGGGTGGATCCATTTCGTTCAATATTTTCTTTTGTATTTTTAGAAACGACTGACATATTGAATGATTTCATACGCTCGAGGAAATGACAGACCGACGACCGATGTGACTCTAGGACGAGTTACAGAAAAGCGATACCATTTCCGTTGATTTACACATTTGGCACATATTTATTATCCCATTGAATTGACTGTCGTTAAAAATGTGGAAACAGTTTTAGTAAATCTCGGCGAAAGAAAAAAATAAATAAATACACAAACGCCATTGTGTTATGTGCTGGATTCCATTTCGTCCAAGGACGAAAGAAGAAGTTGACACAATAAACTCCGACATCCGACAATGATACAAAACATCACCCAAATCAAGATTCTAAGTAAATTGTAGTGACAAATCGAATTGATGATTAAGTTTTTCGATGTCCTTGTTTGTGATTGTCCTGAGCCCTGGAAACGACGACGACAACGAAGGCATGTGTAAAGATGAATCAGAGAACTAGAAAGCACGCTCAATTTGGGCTGGATTTGCGCGACCATAAATGAAGCTTAAGATAACTGAAAGGGGTCATTATATCTAAGACATTAGTTGTCTTTTGTAAGCCAAGTCACATAGAAACAACGTCGTGGAGACAGTCGATTAATTTGTTGTTTTCTGGTGCGCAAGCAAAAGAAAGGAACAAATTTAATTTAAGGGTCCACGTGCATCCCAAAAACTTTGCCGATATGGGAGAAAAAGACTTTCTGTTTCTGCCGATAAATGTATTACATCCCTTATCTGTTTTAAAGGTTTTTAAACATTTTCAATACACAAAGGCAAAATACCAAATGAACTTGCCTTTACTCTCCTGTTATAAAAATAAAAAAAAAATACTTTTGAGATTGTTGAAGCGATATCAGTTTGATATCAGTGGAATTTATATATCAACGAAAGTTTCAAGGTAACCAACACCACTGACCGACGCGACGACGGAAACTAGAAACCTGTATGTTGAAACTTATCGTTATTAAGATAGTTGAACCAAAGACCATATAACAAGCTTGTTATATGGTCTTTGGTTGAACCCTTTCAATTGAAGTTTAACATTTTTATTACATCTCTCCACCTTAGTTTTTTCCAGAATGAGATTGCTTTCTTTTCCCTTAGAGAATTTCTCAGGAAGCTTAAAACAGTGATTTATGATTATTCTGTGAACAATTCTTCGAAGTTCTGACCAAGATATTGCAGTGGACTTAGTTAGCGAATAAGTTATATTATAAGTTCCAATGTTGAATGTTTTTATTTTAATCTAACTTCAATTTGGCTTTGGGAATTGGGTTTCTAGGATTCAGCTAACAATGTAAGCAGTATCTTAACCACACAGGTTATGAATTTATGGAATCGGTGTATGGCCCACAGTAACCAAGTACATAGTGTTATGATTAAGTTGAGATAACAAACTTACTTACTTACTTACCTACTTATGGTGGCGCTACAGTCCAGGTCGGACCAGGGCCTCACCCAACAAACTTCTCCAGCCAGTTCGGTACCTATCTAGCTGTCTCCAGTTTCGCACGCCAGTTGGTTCAGGTCCTCTATTACCTGTGTGCTCCACCTGAGTCGCGGTCTTCCTATTCTGCTACGTCCTTCCGGGTTGGATTCTAAGACTCTACGAGCCGGAGCATTATTTTCCATTCGCTCAACATGACCCAACCATCTAAGTCGTTGGACCTTAACATTTCTAGCTAAGTCAGTATGGCTGGACAGCTCGTACAGTTCTTGGTTGAATTTTCGTCTCCATTCTCCATTAACGCGGACAGGACTAAAAATCACTCGAAGAATTTTTCTTTCAAAGCAGCCCAAAGCGTTTACATCAGATGTTGTCATGGTAGAGAGAACTATCCTAATTCAAAGACTCGGAACTTTTTCGAACAAAGAATTGTGACTTTTCACACCCAAGGTGATCCTTAAAAACATGAATTTATTCTTACATGGTACTATGCATTACAACAATTCTAGAAGAGCTTATTTTTTGATCAAATGCCATCGATTTTAAACCGATGAATGGTCCCCAGACAACTGTCCTCTGCCTTGATATTGATAGCTGCTTGGCTGTGAACAGCAATTATTGCTTTTCTTATTTTAAATTTATGAAGATTTTACCTCCAAATTTTTCACCAAGCCGACGACGCCCGATGTGGTGGTTGGGTGTTGTAGGATCTGGGTGCATATGGTGTATCTTTTCCTACACACCAAGTGCTTACTTTTCCTCCAAGTAGTAACCACCGGGTACTGGTTATATCACTAGATATAACTTGCGAAACTTGTAATCGCGAGTGTAGAACGGAGAAACAGAAGCACATCCTACAAATTTGGAGGTTAGTGCGAGGGGCTAACAGCCCCTCCAAACTAAAAATCTAAGAAGTAATGAGAGCGATAGTAGCCCCTGAATGACAACGAACTATGCATTGAGAGTAATTTGTACCTGGAATGTAAGAACACTCTACACTCCAGGCGGAAATACGATGGATAGGATCAGGGACAATGAAAAGAAAAAATTGTGAAAATTATTTCAGCTGTCATCAAAGAATGCACATATTTGGATGCTGATTCGTCGTGGGAAATCGGTTTAGATCGAGGGTCATGAATTTCAAGCCAATTAGTGATCGCCTGACTGTAGGTAATCCGCATCAAGGCCACACTACAAAACATCAGTCAAATGTATGCACACGCCTCTACTGATGCTGCTGAGGAGTCTAGCAAGGACGATGTTTATGACCTCCTGGATAGAGCCTACGGAGTCTGCCCAGAGTACTACGTCAAAATCGTACTCGAGGTTGAAACAGATAACGGCTTCCGATTAATCGACTTTGCTGCAGCTCGTAAAACGTTGATAAGTAGTACCAGGTTTCCAAGACGAAAGATCTACACAGCTACCTGGCAATCTCCGGATGGTTGAACCACCAACCAAATCGACCATGTGCTAATCGGCCGAGGCACGCATCCGACATCTTGAACGTGCGCACTTTCCGAGAAGCAAATGGCACTTTCTTATAGTGGCTAAGTTGAGAGCTCGATTATCAAACGACAAAAAACACGTGCGGCCAAAAGAAAGAAGTTCAACATCGGCTGCCTTGGCACTCCGGATAATGCCAGAGACTACATTGAGCGCCTGAGTGATGTCAACACCTTGTCAAACCAATATCGTGAAATAATAAAAAATGTAATCGAGACCACTATAGGGTACCAGCCACCCCCGAAAATGAACCCGTGGTATGATGATGAGTGTGCGTTATTAAAAAGACAGACGGAAAATGCGCGCAAGAGAAGAGTACCGAACAAAAAGGAGAAATGAGAAAAAGACCCTGCGAAGGAAGAGCATCCGCAGTTTCTCTGATCAAATATCTAGAAGAGTCTTGGGCCAAGAACAACACTTGGCATTTCTTTACAAAGTAGAAGCAATAAGCTTCTGGTTTCAGAACCGGGACACACGCTCTTCGAACCAGTGAAGGAAACCTAGTCACCGAGGCACAGGGAATTGTACATGTTTTCAAGGAGCACTTCCAACAGCTGCTGAATGCGCAAAATGTCGAGCTAGTAACGAAAGAGAAGCAAGACCAGTCAATAATGACCCAGTCCCAGCCCCCAGCGTAGAAGAGGTAGAAAGAGCTAAGAGCTAAAAAGTAACAATTCCGCCGGGTGGGATGGTGATGTGGAGGAGGTGTTTTGATGAAGCGCATGCACAAGGTCATCAACAAAGTGTTGGAGGAAAAATTCATGCAAACTGACTGGTCGATAAGCTCCATATGCCCCATCTTCAAAAAAGGCGATCCTATGTCATGCAAAAACTACCGTGGCATATCCCTACTTAATGACGCATACAAAATCACATCCAACGTACTGTGTGAGCGTCTTAAATCGTTCTGCAACATAATAATCGGCACGTACCAGTGTGGCTTTAAGCCAGGCAGAACAACGATATACCAAATAATCACACTGAGGCAGATCCTGGAAAATACCAACGAATTTAAAGTCGAAACCCACCGTCCTTTCATCGACTTCAAAGCTGCTTATGATAGCACCAACCGCCAAGAACTTATGATGGCGATGTCTGAATTCGGGATCCCGAAAAAACTGATCCAGCTGTGCCGCATGACGCTTAACAATACGCAGTGCAGTGTGCAAATGGGTCAAAACTCATCCGAGTTATTCCAAACATTCGCAGGCTTTAGACTAGGAGATGCGTTGTCATGTGACTTCTTCAACATAGTCCTGGAGCAGATAATGCCCAAGGCAGGTGTCAGCACAAAAAACACAGCTGCTAGGCTATGCGGATGACATTGACATCATCGGTCGATCCAAGAGAGCTGTGTTTGAGGCCTTCACAGCGATTGAAGAATAGGTAAAACTCGTTGGTCTTGAAGTGAATGAGGATAAAACAAAGTACATGCTATCAACAAACAAATCTGAACTGTACGAGCTGTAACAAGATGGATGTGGATGTAGTCCAGAATGCCAACAAAAGACGACTACATTGGCTCGAGCAAATGGACGACAATGCTTCAGCCAAGAAAGTCTACTCACCCCAGCCCCCAGGTTTGAGACGGCAGAGAAGACCGAACCTACGGTACAAGGACCAAGTGACTGCGGATGCCAGAGCGCCTGTTTTCAGGGACTGGAGAGTGCATGCGAGGGACCGATCACGATGGAAGGCTGCAATATCTCAGGCTGAGATCCTTCATGTATTGTGAGTCGGATAATCAAATCAGACGACGCACGATGGCAAGTCGTTGAAAACGTCTTTCACTTCATTTCGTTATTGTCAATGATTATTAATCGATGCCTAGTGTAACGTTTCATTTGCTCAGATAGATGATTTTGCGCATCACCACGGCCTAAGTGAAGTGCTATATCCATAAGTTAGAGGAATAAAGCACGAGTTTCGGAAAATAGTTTATACTATTTGTTAAGGTTATTGGTTTTAATCTTTACATGGTGATTTCACAAAGAATATTGAAAACAAAGTCAAACTCATTTAGAAATCACCATCAGAGCTAAATTGACCGATTACTCTAGCGGAAGTTCTATTCCTCTAAATAAGGCAACAATTATGTAGCTGAGAGCTTAAATCTAAGCTCCAACAGGCAAAATGTTTCCCCAAACTAATTAAACATGTTTTTCATTTCCACAGCACGCACTTTCGACATGAAGTTGAAAAAACAAATTCTTACATAAAAGCGACCGAAAACCGAATATACATCCTTCGAAAATGTCAATTACTTCGACTTAAAAGCTCTAGTGGGATGATGTTATTCCATTATTTCATGTAAGCGGTTGTAAAAAAAAAAAAATGAAAATCCCTGAGCACCCCTCCCAACTATACATCAGTCCTGGTTTTATTCAGAGAACGAGAACAGCTATATATTCCTGCCCTAAAGCTTTTGGTATAAATCAATTGCATCAACCTGTCAACTATACGAGTTTATATTGGTGTTTGCCTTAGGGAAGGGCGTCATCTACTCTGCATGTATATTTCCTCGACGACACATTGTAAACATACCTCCTCGTAAACATTGAAGCATAAAGGGGGATTGTGCTTGACTGACAAATTTACACCTGCTATCAATGTACTTTCGAATGTAAATATCGAAACTGCCATCAAGCCTTTGACTTTCTTAGAACCAGCCCAGGACAAACTTAAAGGCCCTGGCACAGTTCACAGGGCATACCGAAAACACAGCTGTGCATCACCAGCAACATACAATCCATGAAATGCCTCTGGGGGAGCTTACCTACCCAAACCCATGTATCTTTTGAATATTAAAAAGAAAAACAAATCAGCCACGTGTTTGACTTGTGGGCTCTTGGAAAAGTTTACATTGATGGCAATGGCAGGCCGGAATCGAGATATGATCAATTTCTTGGACCCCTCTCTCCACTATTCGCTTTATTCGTGCTGATGCTTGTCACTGTTTTCTGCAGGTACTGTACCTGATGAGCCTGGAAATCAAATCGAATCAAGCGACCTGTTATACGATTTTGCATGGATTCACAGTTTCGAGGCTGCTGATGCTGATGGGAACAGGGACATTTGATGATGGGAAACGCACGTTATGACTACGCCTAAGGCGAATTTAATTGAATCTTCTCAAGACTCGTGACAAGCATAAATTATTCATGTTCCGGTTTTTCTTTCTTTCCATCAATTTGTTGCTTTCATGTAAATGTCAACACTCCGTATCGATTGATTGACTCATGGTCTTCTTAGATATAATTTTTTTTTTAGAAAAAAGTTCCTGCAAGACCATTTTATCGATGCAGAGTGTATTTATCTCAACGCAGAACACATATATTATGGGAAAATTAAACTTAGATCGCTAAAAGGCCAAGTTAAAGTGTATATGCAGCATGTAAAGAGCTTAAGGGAAAATTCTTTTATGAATATCGTATCGAGCAGATAAGTTTGCATGTGCGTGTTTGGTTCTCTTAAAAGTCCCAGTTAATAATAAATTCTGTGTGGTGGCTGGTTGGCAATTTGTAAATGAATAGGATGTTTTTTTTTCAGATTTTCCAATCGACTGCCATTTCGAACGTCAGTTTATCTCGTATCCTCTTGATAACGCTTTGAGCCCTGGGGTTTCAATGGGCTCAGTTGGGTGCGAAAATGGACGTATGTGTCTTATTTTGTTGGTATATCTCGGCACACAAGCTGGTATGTTTTAATATGAGGTCTCAATTGAGGATGATTAAGTTGGCAATGAAAAGGACGATTTGTAAACTTCTGATGTCTAAATCAGATGTGTGGGATGTTAGAATTAGCTTTGTGGCTTTACTGAATACTAATAATGGGCCAACAGAAAATTTAAAAAAGAATAGCTAAATGGCCACCATTATGAGATCGATTTATTAGAGGCCTTACTTTTTGACTTTGAAGGACTAAGCTGGGCAATGGTCGCACATGTTTCTATGAAAGATTCAGGAGAGTTGTTTTGTAAAATATAATTATCTTCTGTCGGTATTGCGAAATTTACGCACATTAGAATTCTTTTAAAATTCTGTCAAGGAAATGTGGTTTTACCATTTCACGGTTTTGATCAAAACCACTTTTCTATAATATCATTTTCAGAATAGGTAATGAAATAAATGCTTAGAGAAGGATTTTCAAAACAATTAAAAACATTTCTGCTTTACTTGAAACTAGAATCTCAAGACTATCAACACGCCTATCTTAAAGGAAATTTCACATTCACTGATACTACTCTACACGAAGAAAAACAGTACAGTAGTAAGATTTTTTGAGCACAGAACAGTGGAAAGATTTCTTGAGTAAAAAAAAACGATACCCTTCCCACCTTTCTTGACGTGCAAGGAGTTTTTAATAGTGTTTACAGAAGCGATTAAAATTAAGATTATGTATGTGCGAAACTGGAAACAGCTATTTAGAAACCATTAGCTGGCTTACGTAACTTATCAGATGAGTCTCTTTTCTGGCTTGTACTCTTGTAGGCCTTACCAGGGCTGTCAGTCCGCGGTTACAAAACGCGGCTGTTTTAGTTTGCTGTTTATAACTTTCGATAATAGATTAGGCCGAGTTCGTAATTGCAGGCTTTGTTTCCCATGCCCTGCCTTAAATATGCTCAAAGACTTTTATGAACTCAATAACAACTGCATGTATACAGTCATAATACTTTATTTAAAATGAGTTCACGCCGGATTAGATAATAGCTTTCAATATTTGTCGTTTGATTTTGTCGGCGCAAAACATTGGCGCCTGACTGTCGGGACCATTCCGGATGTTCTCATGTTCGGTCTTTTCTCTGAGTAGACTATTCAATGCATTCGGTCGATTACCAAAGATTTATCGACAAAGGTCAAAGCGTGTATGTATTAGAATTAAAATTAGCGAAGACATTTGTGATAATTTT
>CAKKXW010000001.1:43095647-43111236 GCA_920937365.1 Sphaerophoria rueppellii
TCTGAAAGGTTGGTAACAGCTTAATGCTTTCTTATGCTTTCTTATTCTTAAGCTGAGGTGTCAAAACATCAAAACTCATAGAGAAAGTAAGCCAACAATGAGAGTATTTCATAAAACTAAGCGAGAAGGAGTTCACAGCTTTTCTAGTCTTTCGGCATAATCAGGTTGGGTTAGAGTCCCCGATCAGTTACGGTACAATATGGTTCTTGACCTTTGCCCAATAAATCACTAAAGCGCCCCACTGGCAAATGTGATGTTGTATGCTAAATCCGCTCCTACACTCGAGACGGCCTAATTTCCGCTTTCTTGCTGGTTAGTATGTTAAAACTCGTTATTCGATACCTACTTCTGCTTCGGCAGCTAGACCGCCTACTGCGGAGGTTTTGTTGGTCTTGTGGTTCGAAATCGCTATCTTTTCTTCTTTAAAGTTCATCTTTGTCTCGTTTATTGAATTACATTTTATATGAAGCGATATTTGGTGCATCATCGCCATTATATAGCTTGGAGAAGTATACTTTCAATATCCTAAGCATCAACATCGGTTAAACTACTACGTTCTTCTAATCGGTTCTACAAGCTTCGGTGCACGAATTTTGGAAATTCATTACGGCATATGACATTCCACTTTTTCCTCGATTGTGCATTTTTATGCACTAGCAGTTCTGCACTTACGACGTTGACCTAACTTGAGCTGTTAATTGTTATTAATCATTTAGACTAAGAGATATTATAAAAAAAAATAAAAAGAGTGGCGCGACAGCTCTTGAAGAGCCAAGGCCTTAGTGGCTTACTCTCATCAACAATTCTCTGGGTGCGTGTGAAGAATTGAGGGGACCTACAATTTTACGCCGATTCCGAACGGCCAAGCTGAGAAGCACTTTTTCATGACAGATGATACTCTTGGAAGATTTGTCAATTCTTCGCAAGAGGCAGTGTCCGTGAAAGATGAAATAAAAACTTTGGGCCCCAGTAGGATTCGAACCCACGACGTTCTGCTTAGCAGCCAACGCACCTAACCACTAAGCTACGGACACTACTTAGAGATATTAAGAACTCAAAAAAATGTTTATTACCTGCACCTGAATTTGAAGAAATAAAAGTTTTCAAAATTTTAAATATCAAACAAATAAGTTTAAAATCAGTTTTATGAAAAAAGTAATTCAATTGAAATTTCAAGTATTTGTATACAATTCTGTAAGAAGTTCAAGTATCAGTTTTTATTCAAGTTTTTTACATCAAAATTTGTTGTTGAACCGCGTAAAATCCCATCAAGTTTTTTGGCTTTTGAGTTCTTGATGAATACCTACATGTTACATTGTGTGAGTATTGGTTATTCTACTTGTTAAGTGTTAAGGTACCAACAGATGAAAAATACCTACTGGATATCAAATATCAGTTACTCAAGTACCAGGAACACTGATCACTTATAACAAGATTGGAAACCTACCTACGTTTTACTCTCCAAATACCGAAAAACTTTTTTTTTTATACACACATACTCTTGCAGCTTACCTGCTTTTTAGTTCGTTAGGTTAGGTTAGGTTAAAGTGGCTGTGGATACAGAATCCACACACGTACGCCAAAAGAAAAGGCCCATTGTGATACCACATGAATCTAGAGAATTACTTCTTACTAGTCGAACCATTTTGAGCTTTTTATAAAGCGAAGAAGATATTTGATATCCTTATTAGCTAGTTGACTGGGATTATCATAAAAGAACTCTCCCAGATGAAGTTTGCGTCTTAGTGAAAGAGCAAGGCAAGTGCAGAGAACGTGAGAGATTGTTTCCTCTTCTTCCTCGTCCATACAGGTCCTGCAGAAGTCATTTGAGGCTACACCAAGTCATGTTGCAGGTCTGCCTATAAGACAGTGTCCCGTAAGGACACCTATTAGGGAGCTAATATGAAGTCTGCTTGGAGATAACAAGTCTTTCGAGCGCTTTAGGTCCAGTGAAGGCCAAATGAGTTTTGTGGCTGCGCACGTTGGTAAATTGCGCCACCTAGAGTTTGTTATCTTTAAGGCTGTTTCTCTTAGCAGAAATTTACATGCAGCTATCGGTATACCTTTCTTCTCCCTTTCAGGTGAAATAGGTATGACAGTTCCGTTTTTAGCGAGTTCATCGGCTCTACAATTTCCTGTGATGTCTCTGTGGGCCGGCATCCAACATAGGTGAAAGTTAAATTGCTGCGCCATTTCCATAAGAGACGATCGACAATCGAGTGCCGTTTGAGATTTGATTGAGACACCGTCAAGAGATTTAATAGCAGCCTGACTGTCAGAGAAGATGCGGATATCCGAAGTTGATATCACGTTTTCTCTAAGCCAGAAGAGAACCTCTTTGATCGCTAAAATTTCCGTTTGGAAGACGCTACAGTGATTAGGGAGACGGAATGAAGGGCTTAGATTAAGCTTTTCTGAGTACACACCACTACCAACTCCATCACTTGTCTTGGATCCATCTGTATAAAAATGAATGCTTTTGTCATACAGAAGTTTATTCTCTTCCTATTCATCTCTGGATGGAATGTATATTTCGAAGTTTTACCAAATTGGGGTTTTAGAATGGTGTAGTCTATGTACTTTGGTATAGAACCGAAGAAGTTCAAAATGATGGAATGTCCCACATTATTGTTGGTCCATTGAGATGAGGCGTTGAGCCTTATAGCTGTACTCGCTGCCATTTGTTTGCTAAAATTTTTTAGTTCGTAGACGAATGTCATTTTGACTGCAAGCTTTCCCATCTTGTTATAACTGATCAAATCAAAATGAAATGAAATGAAATGATCAGTGACCGTGAATTACCAAAGGCATAAACTTAGAAGAAAGGTGAATAGAACATTATTTCTTCTAATCCCTGCTTGTTGAACCTTAACTTGTATTTAAGACTTATTAAATGAGTTTTATAATTGAATTCTCTTTGACTAAAAAAAACCCAACCCTCAGATGACTAGCACTAAATATAGTAATTTAATATTTTATGTTATGGCTTACTCCATTCCAGAAAAAAAAACTTGAAGATGGTAATGTCTGTTTTCTAATACAAATTCATTTTGTATATAGACACAGATTGAGTTATTAAACTGAAATTGAACGCTATTAAACTCTTCCTTAAATCATCCTCAACTTCCGTTAACAAATCAAAAAGAAAAAATCCCAAACAAAATCCGGTCATAAAATGAAAATTAATTCAACTGTAAACCATCCTGTTGTCTCTGATCTAATCCAATCAAAGTCGAATTAGGCAAACAAAAAAAAAAAAAACAAACAAAAATCTTTAAGTAAACTAAAAGCGTCCTTATATCCATCTCCCCCATACCTTTGATACCTGAAGCTGAACCTTAGTTAAAAGGTTAAAATATTAGAACTTATAACGTCATCAAGGCCAAATTACAAAGCATACCATTTACCCTAAGGAACCGAAAACTTTTATGGGATTGGGAAATATCCTATAAAAATACCAAAGAAACGAACTAATATTACTTTATTACATTTTTTTGCTGAGGCTAAGATAAAAAAGAAAAACAGAAAAAAAACAACAGCCGAAATGGGACAATTTTCGCAATCACTGAATCGAGTCGGGGTTTAATTTTGGATATGAAAAAAAATTACAACAACAAAACCAAACAAACTAGCAACAAAAGTTGAAGGAAAAAAGAGAATATTGAAATGTATGGTAGACTGAATAGATTAATATTGAATGAATCTGGCTCAGTGACCAAAAATGTAATCAACATTCAGTCTGTCTGTGTTTGTGTGTGGGGAATATGTTTGACAACTTGTTTGTTAAGAGCAGGAGCTGTTGTCAGTTATATCTTGTATCATAAGCAAACATACGGATGATGAGACTTTGAGTCCGTTCGAACAGGAAATAATTGGTTTTTCATAAATTTCAGCAAGTATTCCGTTGTCACTTTTGTGCTTGCTTAAATATTCCAGCAGACGGCCCATGAGCCATGCTTGTAATCTTTAGTTTTAAGTTTGTTAACTTTTGAAGTGAAAAAATAAAGATAATAATAATAATAATAATAATAATAAATATTTTGATTAATGAAACCAGTTTCAAAAGATTACACGTTTTAAGTTTTCGGAAATAAAATAGTGAAATGGAAATTACATCCAATTAATCTCTCTTACAAGCTTGGATAAATATTTGAAAGGAAACTATATTCAGAAAACATTAATGTGGTTTAACAACAGGCAAATTGATGTCTAGAAAAAAGCATCTCAAAATATCGTTTCTTTACAGACCTTCATTGATTTCAGGTCCTCTACAACCTGTGTGCTCCACCTGAGTCGCGGTGGAACTTGGATTCAAGGACTCTACGAACCGGAGCATTATTTTCCATTCGATAAACATGACCCAACAACCTAAGTCGTTGGACCTTTACTTTTCTGGCTAGGTCAGTGTCGCTGTAAAGCTCGTACAGTTCTTGGTTGAATCTTCTTCTCCATTCTCCATTTATGCAGACAGGACCAAAAATCACTCGAAGAATTTTTCTCTCAAAGCAGCCCAAAGCGTTTTCATCAAATGTTGTCATGGTCCATGTCTCTGCACCATACACGAGGACCGGGATGATAAGAGTTTTGTAGAGTGTCACTTTAGTTGCTCGGGAGAGGACTTTACTACTCTATTGCGTTCTAAGTTCAAAGAAGCAGCGATTGGCAAGAGTAATTTTTCGTTTGATTTCAGCACTGGTGTTGTTGTCTGAGCTTAAAGCTTATACAAGACGTCGATGTTGGCTGTCTTTTCTCGTTGACAGCATTAAATTGGTCTTGCCTTCGTTAACCGCTAGACCCATATTCCTGGCCTCCGTCTCAAGACTCACAAACCCTTCACTGACATCCCGCTGTGTTCTTCCAATTATGTCAATATCGTCTGCGTATCCTAGCAGCTGGACGGACTTTGGAAAGCCTCTGTACAATCTTTTCAAGAATGATGTTGAAGAAGTCGCATGACAACGCATCGCCTTGTCTAAAACCTTTTTTGACATCCATGAGTTTTCCATTTTCATCTTGCACAGACGGACGAGGTTTTCTGGGATGCCAAAACTAGACATTGCTCTATTTAATTGGTCTCTATAAACGCTGTCATACGCGGCCTTGAAATCGATTTGAAGTTCCTGGGTCTTCTCCAAGATCTGCCGTTGGGTGAATAAACTGTTACCAACATGTAAACTTACCACGATCCACGTTTGGACGGAGCAGGTTCAGGCGTCCACGAGTAAAAAATCCATAATGGAATTTTTACCCACTCTGGTGAGTTAAAAGTCCAAAAACAATTATTGAGTTTTAATCCATCAGAATGGGTTAGAACTACACACAAAAAAACAGTCTATTATTTAAACAAAATGTAAGGGAATATCAATAGAAGATTTGTCATAAAAAAAGGAAAATAACTGATAGTTTAAGTTTCAATGAGTTACATTGAAACATAAAACATAAAAGTTTCCGAAAAAAAAGTTAAATATTAACTGCGTGTAAGTATGCTTTTTCTGACTTTTTACTCATCAAATTCAGTTGTCAAGACTCTGAAAATAATCAAAAAATCAAGCAAATTACAAAGCTTCTCAATATTTTTGCACATGCTTCATTCTGAAATTCATCTGAGGTATGTACAAACAACTTCACCCGAAAAAAAGTGAAATTATTTCCCATATGAACTTATTTTCCGTGAAATTATGCACATTTTTGCACCTATTCTTAATATTATTCATCATCGGTAAGTGACCAAAAAATTTATGTTTCTTACTGTTTTTCCTTAGAAGAAGAATAAGAAAGCCAGTTTGGGTCAGAAATTCACAAGTATTTTTGGTGGATTTCTAAAAATTCAGAATTGGTATATGCACTCTTAACTCATCAGTTGGTCAAAAGAATATTATGGACTTTTGGCTCGTGGATTTATGATCCTGCGAGGTTTGGATGGTGTTTAAAATCGCTGCTTCACTAGCTCAATTTCCCGGTTTGGTGGCCAGACTCCAGAGGTAAAAATACATACTTATAATGATCGATCGGCAATATATGCAACAGGAGAGAAACCCCGGTCGGCAAAAGTAAATATACAGCTCTATAAATAAATAATACCTTCCGTCGAAGGTATTCTGCTCTTCTTGTGCGCACGATTTGCACACTTCCGAAGCGTAGCGTAGCGAAAACACCTCGTCTCATACATTTTTCGGTTAGTGCTGAATTTGAATTATACTACAAACTGATTCCGTGTTGTTTCATTCAATTCTTATTCTCAGAAGAAGGTAACCGTCCCCGCTATAAAATGATTGCGACAACGGAATCATTTTATCGCGGGGACGGTTGCCTATTTTATTTTAAGGTTTTACCCCAAGTCCGAATTTGTCGAAGAACATAAATTACTTAATTAGCTCATTTCTTTTTCGACTGTTAAATAGTTCATCTTCTTTCCTATGAACTGGGGTTTTGAATTATGTATAATACCAAAATCGTCACTAGCATTTGGGATTTCATATTTTATTTCGACAAAGGAATTTTATGTCCTGAATTTCGCTCCTAGCAAATTAAATATTGGAAATCATATTCCAATTCATCTCCTCGCATATTCTGTTTGAATTTTTTTTTTATAAAAAAGTATATTTTTCGTTTTTGAAAAGTCCATTTGTAAACTCGGGTCTCCTATTTTTAATTACAATTTCAAGGAAAAATATAAAAGGCTTTTTTACACACCACTCACAACGGTCATTTATTTTAGCAACAAACGAAAAATGGACCCATGTTACAAAGGGACAACAAAAACATATAGCAACAAAATTAAAGACTTAACAAAAAGAAGAAAAATAATAAACAAACAAAACTCTTCCAATCAGACTATAAGAAGGGATTAAGGAAATGTTCAACCGGCCTTTTTTGTGTTTATTTGTGTAATAACCCAGTGGTCCTGGGGCGGAGAAATTTTGTTCTGTTTTTTTTTTTTTTTTTTTCTTTTTTTCGTTTTTTGCTGACGTCGTTTTTTGTATGGCGTTTAATGCCCTTGCGGTATTATATGGCCACCATTCATGGAGCGCATTACATAGAAAGACTTTTTCTTTAACGTTTTGTTAATATGTCCCCTGTGGATATTTGGTGTCAGGCGAGCAATGCTCTTGCTGCTGGCTATGCTTGTCACCAGCAAAAACCTTTCCCAAAAAATATACAGCGTCAACAAATAAGCAGGTCTTTATGTATGGAATCAGTGTTGCCATTTTTTTTGCGTCATCTAAAAACATACATAGATATTTTTATTTGTTTGTTTTGAGAGCAGTGTGTCTATTTGGGCGTGTTTAGAATGACGTACGTCACTCGAGCCACACCGCACATCACTTTAAATCCCAAGTTACATCACATCTATGCTTGACGAAAGTTTGATACAACCAAATCTTTGGGTTGATATGAACAATTCTTTGAATAAAATATTTAAATACTATCTTTAAAAAGTGGAACATATACAACGGGTTACTCTCAAAGTAGCAAATGAAAATATAACTATTCTTGAGAAAGCACCACTCTCGTTTGTCTTAGTCATCTATTTTTTTTTTCCCAAAAACTTAATCAATGTCACTTTCAGAATGTGCAACCAAGACAAAAAAACAACACCTATTGACATGGACAGAGTAGTCTAGTCCGAGTATCCTGGGATTTTTCTAGGATGAAGTCTGATTAGACATAACAATCGATCATTTTTAACAGAAGCCACACGAACTTAATATTCTTTTCCTTTTGCTGGCATTGTTGGGGTTTCTACCTGAACGTATTGTTGGCAACTGTTTGACATATCTTTTTGGTCTGACACCTTCGAAGATCGATTATTTGGTGCACGAGACATTTAAAAGAGAATGGATATATTAGAACTGAAAGGAATTGGATTTTTTGTTTTAAAATTGGATCTGAGTGTGTTTCTCTTATCTCACAGAATTTGTTTTTCCATTTGAATTTTTTTTTTCTTAAATCCATTCTTAAACTTGTATTTCCAATAAAATTTTCAAGTTAAAAGGTTTCATCAATTAGATAAAGTGTAAAACTCAACATTTAGAAAAAGCAGTGCTCTTAAAAAGCAAGAAAAAAATAAAAATATATAAAACTGAAGCCGCTTAGGGGCCAGTTAAAGCCGTAATTGTGGAAAGAGTTTTGATTTGATATTTAACTATGTTTTCCCTTTGTAGTGTCCGTATAGCTTAGTAGTTAGGTGCGTTGGCTCTTGACCCCTGAGTGAAGGTAATTTGCTACATGGCCCTCATACGGCCGATGATCGTTTGTGGCTGTCCAGTGTGGTTCACCGTTGCACCATCTCAAATGGAGAAGATTCGGGTGTTCGAGAGGCAGTGTCTTCGACGTGTCGGTTTGTATCGGAGACGGGAATCTTCTTATGTACATTACTATTCTAACGAGGTTCTATACAACGAGGTTCGGATCAACGGAATTGACAATTTCGTGATAAAACTTGTTCGGGGTCATATTGCGAGAACTATGACTTCGACGAATAATTTGATGTTTGGGGCGTTCTATACGAACGACGAATATTTTAATAGTGTACTCTTGAGCGGCTTCATTCCAGCAGAGGCATTCCTCTATTTAGATAGATGTGGTATGATACAGGACAGATTGGCGGTGCCGCTAATCTACCACGTCAGGCGAAGAACCGTCGATCCTTTACAGTCGAGACTAGTGATGTGCCGTTACCGTAAATTTTTTAAACCGAGTTAACTCGAGTTGGTTTTTTTGCAAACCGAGTTGCAACTCGGTTTTCCCAACTCGAGTTGAACGAATCCAACTCGGTTTGCCAACTCGGTTTGCAACTCGGTTTGCCAACTCGGTTTGCCAACTCGGTTTGCCAACTCGGTTTGCAACTCGGTTCGAGAATTCGGTTCGCCAACTCGGTTTGCAACTCGGTTTGAGAACTCGGTTTGAAAATTCGGTTCGCCAAGTCGGTTTGCAGATCGGTTTGCCAACTCGGTTTGAAACTTTAAAAAAAAAAAACGAAAATAACAGGTTTTTAATCCGCTGATATAAGTTGAATGTCAATGGCTCAATAGAAAGATAAGGTACGAATCTAGGTCGTTAGAGGAATATTTCGTTCAAAATGTTACCGGATTGCCCCGAAAATCGCTCTAGAAAACATAAAAAAAACCAAAATACCAAGTTTTTAATCCGTAAAAATCTCTGCCATCCGCAGATAAAAGTTGAATGTTAATGGCTCAATCGAAAGACAAGGTACGAATCTAGGTCGCTAGAGGGATATTTCGTTCTAAATGTTTACGGATTGTCCCGAAAATCGCTCTAGAAAGCATTAAAAAAACCAAAATTACCAGGTTTTTAATCCGTTAAAATCTCTGCCATTCGCTAATGAAAGTTGAATGTCAATGGCTCAATAGAAAGATAAGGTACGATTCAAGGTCGCTATATATATATTTCGTTCTGAATAATACCGGATATTCCCGAAAACCGGTCTAGAAAACACATAAAAAATGGAATAATTAGGTTTTTATCAATGCCATCCGCTGAAAATAAAATTCTACCACTTGGAAATTAATTGCCTTATGTACAATATTTAAACTCAAAACTAAAAAAAAAAAAAAAAACACAAAATTAGAAGCAAGTAAACTAGGTTTTTTTTATCTGAACCTAATTGGCAAACCGATTTGGCGAACCGAATTTTCAATCCGAGTTGGCGAACCGAATTTAAAACCGAGTTGGCAACCGAGTTGGCAAACTGAGTTGCAAACCGAGTTGCAAACCGAGCTGCAAACCGAGTTGCAAACCGAGTTGCAAACCGAGTTGCAAACCGAGTTGCAAACCGAGTTGCAAACCGAGTTGCAAACCGAGTTGCAAACCGAGTTGCAAACCGAGTTGCAAACCGAGTTGCAAACGGGTTGCAAACCGAGTTGGCAAACCGAGTTGGCGAACCGAGTTGGAAAACCGAGTTGGACCGTTCAACTCGAGTTGGCAAACTGAGTTAGCTAACTCGAGTTGAAAAAAAAAACAAACCGAGTTAGCAAACCGAGTTGACCCATCACTAGTCGAGACGTCCTCGCACAAGACGGAGGAGAGCTCCTTCAGTTCAGTAGGGCTGTGTCCGAAAGGGAACGAAACGATAGGGTGAAGCAGAAGAACCAGTTCTGGTGGCTTCAATCAGCATTTGACAATGAGTTGTCGGGGTGGGGTTTTGAGCCTTGGCCGGATTACATACTTGTTTTAGTTTAAGGGTTTTGGGTTAAGGTTTTAGTATGTTACGGTGGAACATACAGGGACAAAGACCACAAATATAAAATAGGAAATAAAAAGAATAAAAAATAGAAAACGAAAATTCAAAAAAAAAAAAGAAAAACAAAATATATACAAAAAATAAAATAAAAATGATAGAGATAAAAATTGATAATGGCGTTAGTTTTTATTCAAATTTTGTAACAAAAACAAAATAAATTAATAAAAAACAAAAGTTAACTTATATACCGAAAGGCATTATTTTTAAGTAAAACATGAATTGCTTAGAGTGACCGGTTGGGGCCAGTAAGCTAATTATAAGATTTAAGATCATAAGCTAATTTGAATTCTTTTGTCTACTAAGCAGAAAGTCGTGAGTTCGAGTCCTACTCGTGCCCATAATTTTTATTTTCATCTTTCACGGGTACTGCCTCTTGCGAAGAACTGACAAAACTTCCAAGAGTATCATCTCTCATGAAAAAAGTGCTTCTCAACTTTGCCATTCGGAGTAGGAGTTAAATTGTTGTTAATTGTAAGTTGATGAGAGTGAGCCACTTACGCCTTGGCTCTTTAAGAGCTGTCGCGCCACTCTATTAAATTATTTTTCTTATGTCTTCTTTTTAATAGAAATGCAATATATTGTACCTATTCTAATTTTTTTTTTTTGACAAAAAAAAGTCAATTGTACACTTATTTTTTCATAACAATGTATATTTCCATATTCCGGCTGTTAAATCATTTTCTGGAACAGCTGATTGTATTATGTCAAAAATGGAACGAAACAAATCGTTCCACTGCTCTTTGTTTCAATCTCGTCAATTCCAATGATAGAATTCTATCAGGAAAAAATGTTCGGTTGGATTTCAAATAGGGAAATTTTTCACTAACACAAATTTTCCATGATTACTAAAACCGTCACAAGCTTTTCAGAGATGAGTTTCAATGTATGTTTTTTGAATTTTTACTTTCTTAGAATTGAGACAGAAAAACGATGTATATGCTGTCTTCGAGGAAGGACACTCAACATCGACGGCTCGGACAGAACGTCACAATAGACGCATACAACTTCAAGGTAGTAGAGGGGGCAATAACACCAGCGCCGAGATCAGACGAAGAATAACTCTTGCTAATCGCTGTTTCTTTGAGCTTAGAAAGCAATTGAGTGGAAAAGCCCTCTCTCGAGCAACTAAGGTAAAACTGTACAACACACTCATCATCCCAGTCCTGCTGTACGGTGCAGAAGCATGGACTTTGACAAAATCAGATGAAAGTGCCTTAAGCTGTTTCGAGAGGAAAGTTCTTCGGGTCATATTTGGCCCCGTGTTCATTGAAGGGGAATGGCGAAGAAGATATAGCAGCGAACTTTACGGGTTGTGCAACGACATGGACGTAGACAGAAGGGTCAAGGTCCAGAGACTCAGATGGCTCGGTCATTTAGAGCGGATGGATACAATGCTCCGGCCCGGAGGCCTTCCACACTATTCCCGAGGGACGTAGGAGGAGAGGAAGACCGCGACTCAGGTGGCGCAGTGGAAGAGGACCTCAATCAACTTGGAGTGCAAAACTGGAGACAACTAGCTAAGGACCAAGCTAGCTGGCGGAGACTGTTAATTGAAGCCCAAGTCCACAACGGACTGTAGCGCCACCTTAAGTTAGTAAGTAAGTAACTGGATTGTTGGCATCACATCGATAACGTCAAGTCTTTCCAAAAAAACGTCCTTTTTGGGCATCACAGCATGCACTTCAAGTGCGAACACAATTGTTTCGTTCTATTTCTGTGAACGTATAACGCTGATTCTCTGTCAATATTTCTGGTTTTCTAGAGAGAAACAGCTTTCACTGTCAAAATATTTTATTATATTATATGAAACCATTTAATGGTCCCCCGTTCGTTAGAGAAACAGTATGAAGTCAGTAGCTTTATTAATAATCAAACAAAAAATATTTGTGTCGCCATTTTTGCTACCATTTCTAGCTGAATACAATGAGATGTAGCTTAGGCCACAAAATTCGCTGTCGCCAATAACGTCATTTAAATCGCTTGGGAATACCATGCGTAGCGCAACAAAATAGGTAGGTATTGGTGTCAAAATTAAATTAAAAACTGAAAATTTAACTGAGTTGTGAAACTATTTAGCTTGTGTTTGCTTGAAAAAACTTAGATAATAATAAATAATGAACGAAGAAGAAGAAATTGCACTTATTGCAATGGTGTTCAGTAGATCTGATGAAATGTCAAATTTGTAGCCCAAAAAGTTGAAGTTCGCTCAACTTGTACTACGCATCAAGCAACAAGCTTCATTCTCAGCTGCACATTGTATCGCACTGCATTTATTTTGTATCTTCCAACTTTGACAGCGCTATAAGCTACGGCCAGGCCACAGCTACACCATTGTGTTCAGCCAGTTAAACTTTTTTTTTTTAATTATTAGGTAAAAAATCACTGAATGAACAATACATTTTTAAAAGTTAACCTTTAAACAGCAATAATTAATTTATAACTTATTCACGATGCTTCTCAATTTATTTTCGACTTGCTTGAATAAATTTTCATTGAAGCGCAACCACCCATTTTAATATTTTTCTTTCATTCCCAAAGCAAAAACAAGAAAAATGGTTGCAGTCACTTTAAGGTCACCTTTTGAAAGAAACAACAAATATGAAACGACAAACAGAAACGACTTCAACATTAATTAGTGAAATAGTTTAAACACCTTGAATGGTATGGGCCAACACGGGTTATTACTGTTCGTTTCCTTATGAGTAATGGTCATGTTTTTTTGCTGCCTGTGAGAGGTAGCTATGAAGCTATAATTTAATGAAGATTTAGCACGAGCTTGAATAGTGTACCTTCTGTTAAATCGATTTGGACTTAAGTATTTTCGAATTTTTTTTTCAAACTTCTGGCTGTTTTTAGAGTAAATTGTTTAATGTTCTTCAAGTGTGTGTGTGTTTTTTTTTTTTAAGACATTAAGGTGCCAGCCACACAGCAATGCAAATGCAATCTTTTAGAGTAATCGACACTTTATGTCCATAACATATCCCAACTTAAAAATATCTACAGAACCGTGCGTCTTAATTGCCAGTCATAACCAAGAATACACCAACATTTGTTCTTTATTTTGTTTTTTAAAATAACTCCAGAAAAAAAGAGAAAAACAAATTCTCATTTTTATTAGAAGAAAAAAAAAATGCGAGTAAGTTTTTGTTTTTAATTTGCACTTTCATTTTAAAACATGGTTAAAAGTTAAATTGAAATATTCTTTCCTGGCATTCACCATGGCAAAACAATTTCATGCTAACAAGGTTACGATTTATATTTAACGCTTCAAAACTTATATATCTTGTTTTGGGAAAAATAAATTTCCACTGAAAAGTTCACTTGTGACAGTTTCTTGATTTTCTTTCCGAGCCAACAAATTTATTTGGAATTGTCCTTGAAGCAGCTCCAGTTACGCCAAAGAGATGAATTGGTAAGAATAAATCATCATCTATCAAAATTATGTTGGAATTATTTTTGTAAGCTGGGTGGTTTCAATTAAAACTTCAGAACCAGAGGATGTCTGACTTACGTAGGTACTATTTTATTATTTATAAATTCGATTCATTGAAATTGATTGATTTTGTATTGATTTTGTCCCTTAAACCCCTTTAAGGTAATGATGAAACGAAGGTTTGACCCTTAGAGGCGGTGTGTTCATTGGAAAAAGGGTTTGCTTAGATTATTCATGGGTGTGTTGAGATTTAAATAATTGCACCCTCTTTGATTTCTCATTTATTTGGTAGGGCTATCATCGTCGGTATAGACGTGATTGTTTATAAGCACATTGACTCGATGTAAATAAATAAGATGTAGACGTTTTTCAAGGAGATAAGTCTACATAAATTAGCCTGAAAAAATCAAGGGCCTCTTGAGTACAAAATAGAATTAAGTTGTAACGAATGTTGAGCCTCCGAGAAATTGTTTATTTCTGATTTGCATAGGTATATTAGGTATTTTTAAATTGCGTTTGCTCGAGTAGCTAAGTAAAGGGTTTTCCAATAAGAGGTGTTATTTTGATATTCAAAGAAAAAAGACATTTTTTGAGATAAATGATCGGATGTTTATTTTATTATAAAGAGGAAGGTGTGCCGTTAATAATGGAACACAATATCAGCCAAATGGCTGCCACGACTACGCTTACAGGACCATATCTATTTCATGAAATTTTCCATAACCAAATCGCAAAGTGGCTGCCCTCTGTCCTCGATAGCCTCACGAATTCCATTTTTGAGGTCTTGAATCGACGCTGGACTGTTGACGTAGACCTTATCTTTAACGTGACCCCAAAGGAAGAAATCGCAAAGTATTATATCACAAGATTTCGGTGGCCACTTGTGAACACCTCTTCGAGAGATAACACGCTCCGGGAACTTTTCCCGTAAAATATCGATGGTTTTATTGCGGCACATAGCGCCATCTTGTGGAAAGTAAACGTTGTCCAGATCAATACCATCCAATTCCGGCCATTTTGTTCTTTGTGGAATGCCTACAATTCCAAAGAACGACGAGGAATAGACAAACCTGGGTTTTCTTCAACACTTTGGGCTACAACAGCAATATTCTCAGTTGTTCTTGAGCGACGTGCACGGGTCTTATTCTTCACATCACTAACATGTCCCAACAGCTCGAATTTTTCCACCAATTTCTGTATTGCGGTCCGACAAGGTGCTTTAGTTTAACGAACCGTCTCTGCCAAATTTTCGCCATATTTATAGTGAATTTTAATAATTTCACTGCGTTGTTGAAGCGTGTATCGTTCCATTTTAATTAATGGCGTAGTTTCTACTTGTCAAATGTCAAAAAATGACAGCTTCAAAAGTGACAGCTACCGAAATAGCGGGCTATTCAAAATAACACCTCTTATTGGAAAACCCTTTACTTGTTTTTTTTTTATAACTATAGGAGTCAATAAAGACAAAGGAAGATGATAATGTTTTTTGAAAAAAAAAAAAAGAACTAAAATGCTAATAAGAAAAAAAACAACATTACACTGCATATGAAGGAAAAGCTCACACTGTCAGTGCTTATTTTAGGGACCTCATTTTGAACTTTGTTTGTCAGTGAGCTGATATGTTTTTTAGAGTTACCAGATATTCAATTTTAAATTGTGTTCAAGTTCTGCCACAGCAAAATTTTGACTTTGAGGTCAATTTTTTTCAAATTCGTAATAAAAATAAAATGTTCTTATTTATATCTGATGAACAAAACAATAGTTAAACAAAAAATTAATAAATCCAACCAAAAATCCAGGGATTTTATTCGTGACTGTCACACTCGAAAAGGAAGTATACGTCACATTACAACAAAAAAAAGAATAATCGTAAAATCAAGAAAAAAAAAAAA
>CAKKXW010000001.1:43123130-43146268 GCA_920937365.1 Sphaerophoria rueppellii
GATAAAAGGAGATTGGAAACTGACTTAAACGTTTCATCCTCTGATACCGCAAATTTTATTTCTCTGTTACTTCGTGTATGTGATAATGATAAATGAGAAAAAACAGCAAACAAAAATGAAGTGAGTTCCAGCGGAACGTTTAGGCAGTATTGTAGTTTCACTTTTACATCATTCCACTGGACCTGCTTGAAGGCAAATTCATATTGACAGCTTAGTTTCCTTTCTCCTTTTTCTTTGGCTGAAATGCTTAATGCAAATGAATTGTTTGAAGTGAGCTGTCAAATTCCTTATTACAGCGGTTACTTGAACGAAAACAGTGATGCCAGATATACTTTATATTGTAAGATCGATTTTCTAATGAACGAAATAGGAGTTCAAGCTAAAATTGTTTTATTTTTCGTCGCAGGCAAATTTGCGTAGTTTTAAATTTATACTCCGGTCATTTGAGGTTGCATCTGCGGAAAAATTCCTAGTAGGCTGAAGTTTTTTATACACAGAGCTGATATGAAGATGTGCAAAATCGACATTGATATCGTGCTGGCTGAAAAAGTTATGGTGTCAAAACTACGCGAAATTAATTTTTTCGTGTATTTTTCACCACCTTTTGGCCGGAGGTCAAGGACTAATTGTTCGTCTTGAATTTATATAAAAAAAAGTCTTAGGCAAATTGCTGTAAAATGAACTGTTCTTGAAATAGAGGGACTAGAACGCGCTCACGTTTGCCCTATTGTTTTTATTCAAGTTTTTTAAGTATTTTTAAAACTTCCATATGATACTTGGGTGTTGTGTGATAAGAAATAAAGGGGTTTCCATCAATCGACTCACCAGGTTTTAAAATTGAATAAATGACATTATGTGTGAAATATACAACATCGTTCAAATGCCCCTGCATCTTTGGCACGAAAGTTCCAGTTTTCAATGACATTGGCGCATAAAACATGCTGAATTTTACCGATGGCATCGAATATGTTGTTTTTGAGGGCCGCGGTGGTTTGCAGTTTATTCGCATAGACTTGCGACCAACGATGAAACTGATACGAAGATGTTAATGAAATATATTTGTATTTGAAGAAAAACTCAGTTTAAGCATTTCGCAACTCTATATTCATTACATTGATGTGAACAAAGCCTTTGACATAAAATACAGCCGTTGGCTGTAGAGAGTCTATCACTGTCTGAATGACTGACTTCTGTGTTTTCACTTCTGCCATCTCCCGATAGATAGATAGATAGATAGAGATTTTTGATAAAAAGTCACTTTGTTAACGTTCACCCAAAATGAACCAAAATTCGGTAAACATAGTCGTCCTCTTTTTGCTTTAAAATACATACTGACCTTAAAAAACTTGTTCTTATTCAAACATTTAAAAAGTAGCCTTTAATTAGCCACAGATATATTACGTGTATCACATTAAGCCTATCATCACTAAAAAGTCTGTTTATAATGCTTTTCAACCCACTCATAGGGAGGGCAAACCAATGAATAAATTAGTTCTAATGAACTGTTATTTTCCACTCCTTAATTTCTTGAAACAAAAAACTTCAAGAAATTACAATTTTACGAGAACACCTGATGTATCTCACCAGGCTAATTTTAAAGACAGTAATGTTATATGTCGAACACACCGTGTCGATTAAAGTTAACATTTACTACAATTTTCGTAAATCAGAATATTTGAATATTTTTATTTCAATCAATATTTAGGATTTCAATCAATCGTCGTCGTAAGAGTCATATTTGGAAAAATAAAGAGTCTAAGGCTGCCAACAAATCAAACTCGAGCAACTGTTGCATTTCTTTAAAGAAATGAGCTTCTCTAAATCAAATGATTTTTAGTTTCAAGACAGTCAACAAAATTATAGAGGATATCTTACCAGCGTAAACATGTGTTTCGAATTTTAAAGCAATGCTTGTCATAACGTATCGTTATTTCTCAGGTAAATTTAGTAAGACTTGCCCTCTAGGCATATCTTGAGAAATTCTATGTTAAAACGATTCTCAATCCCTTTCCAAATAGGTTTTGAAAAATTAAGTTCTATCTGATCAACGAGTACCTTACTTTAGAGAGCTTTCAAAATTCTTCATCTCTTAAAGGAATCCCTTTACACAAAAGAAAACGAGAAATTATCTATGTTGTCGTTGGTATTACGGTTGGTATTACCCAATCAAATTAAACCCAGATGCTTCCCTGAAGCGAAAAATAACTTCTCCAGCAAAATAAAACAATATTAAACTGTATACGTAGGAAAGTTTAAGCTTCTCTCAGCAATGTGCCACAAAATAACATTCTACAAAGGTATGTCGCAAAAACCACATGATCCCCAACCCATATCCCAGCCTAAAATAAAAAACCTTCGTCACTCAATTCCAATCTTAAGGTTTACATTTTGTAAATAACTTCCATCAGACTGAAATATAATAAAAAAAAAAAATACAAACTAAACGAAAAAGAAAAGGTCCTGCTGCAGAGATAACAAGAAACCTATAAATCTTTTTGTATTCTAGGCCTAAAACATTGTGGACCTACCGACTCGACTCAGCATAGATACAAACGTTACACCATCAGAAAACTTTACACATAATGAAGGCATTTTTCCACGCTTCAGCAAACTTTAGTGTTTGTCGTGCCTATGGGGTGTGTTGTTTTTACTAATCGAAAAAGTTAACTTTTAAAGGATGTTGCTTCTTCTATTCTTTTTTTTTTCTTTTTTTTTTAATTAAAAATGTTTGCAGCTCCCAGGAGCGTAAGTTGATATTTTGAATGCAAACTGCCTTGAGCTGTTGTGAGTGTGTAACTAACATTGATTATTATTATTTTTATTTTTATTATTATTATGATTTGTTTGTTAATATTTTATGAAGTTTTTTTTTTTGGAAGTTTTTCACGTAAATGAAATGAAACTTTTTGTTTTATGAAATAAAAGGATTAAACTTATAGCAAAGTTTTAGCACCCGTTTTTAATGACTTTGTGCACTTAGCTGTAGCAGTTTTAGATGTTTTGATGATGTCTGGAGGAGTGAATACTTTGCACAAGTTTCTTGGAAATTTTAGATGAATTAATTATGATACATGTGAATGTTCACAAATGGGATATAGAAGCATTAGGATAGGATCAGGAGAAGGAGAAATGGAATAACAGAAAATAGAAGGTATTGAACATTGCTCCTCGATTCCGAAGAAATATCACCAATAATTGATGACACTCAGTACTCTTCCTATGTGTTCGGATTTTAAGGTAAAAGAAAGATAATATACGAATGTTGAAAAAAAAAAATGATTGCTTGGTAAAATAAATCGTCAAGAGTGATTTGTATTTGTGACATTAAGAGATTGAGGAACCAAATGCTAATGCATATTGAATTGGTTAAATAATTTAAACTCGTAACGATAAAAGGAAGTTTAAGAACTTCGTTCGTACAAGTGTATGCCATAAACGGATTCCATTTTGTTAATCTAATCTATCACAGGCCCTGACGTGATAGATTCATACTACGAATTTTTTATTATTTACTTAGAAATTCGGAGTTCGTGAAATTGATATCACTAGCACCGAACGAGGAGGAAATTTGATAGTTTTTTCCACGAACATTTTTTTTTATCGGAGCTACATAAATTCATATTCAAATGAATATAAAAATTCAACCTGTCTAATCAATTACATGCAAAATTAACACAATAGAAAAATTTTAATGGGTCAAATAATTCACAAAATTGTCTCCATTAGCATATACTTTTTCTGGGAAGATACAAACACTTTTTTTAGAAAGAGAAAAGTTAAAGCACACTTTTTTGGAACTACAACTTGTACTTTTAAATGGTCGGGCTGCAAATGTCAACAAAATTCACTTTTTCTTGGAGTTTTGAAAATGTTTTTTAGATGTTGCAGATCTGCAAGTCAGGGAATTGATGATGTTGGAAATGGTGATGGCGCCGAATAAGTACAGGAATATAAAAAAAACAAAAAAAAAAAAAAACAAAAAAACCTCAAATCCACTTTGAATACACGTCGTAGAAATTTAATTTGTTTTGAAATTCAAGATTTCAAGTAGTCAACTGATTCCGAATGTCGGAATAATTGATTTTTATTTGGCAATGCCTCTTTTGATTTCGTTCGGGACTTATGATTATAAATTTTTTGCTACGAGGATCTCTGTGATAGGGGTGTGTTTTAAAAGTTGATTTTGTTTTCAATATGTTTCTAGGACCAGATCTTCAAAGTTAGGAACAATAATTTGCATGCTGTTTACAATGTTTCTTAGTTTCTTTTTTGGTAATTCACAAGAAACTTTATTTTTTGGTTGACGAAACAACGTTTGTCGGGTCGGCTAGTCTTCTATAATGTTAATATTTTTTCATACTTGAACTAAGACTTTAAATGAGATTGTAGAACTGTCCTTATGTATTCTTGTTGCGCTCATTTTTCTGTCGAGAGTATGCAAAAAGTTTGAATTTTCATACACGACGAATAATTCTTTAACTGGTCACTATGCTTCCTCGATAGTAACGTAGACTCCAGCGCAGATATGATTACTAATATGATTATTTTGGGAGTGAAAACTTTTATCCCGAATAGAGTTAAAAGCATCAAACCCAAGGAAAAGTCATGGTTTGATTCAATCTGTAAAGAGGTTATCAGGGAAAAAGAAGTAAGGTTCCGGTGTTTTAGAGCCAACCCAACTGAGGAAAACCGGAACAAGTTTGAAGAAGCCAGGAAAGCCTGCAATGCCCATATTCGGCGGACCAAATTTTAACATGACCAAAAATTACGGCAAAAAATACTGCAATGTCCCAAAGGCAGTAAGAATTTTTGGTCTTTTGTAAGAAATATGAAGAATTCTTCTTCTTCCTCGGTCCCTACGCTCGTTGACAATGACACTCCAGTTGTTAGCTCGCTCGCGAAAGCTTACCTTTTTGCTAGGCAAAAATGGATCTCAACATACATATATACGCTGGTCCGGATGGTATCCCCGCTATTATGCTGGCAAAACCCTTGCGTAAGCTTTTCCATCTAACCTACTCTTCTGGGCTCGTTCTGAGCAGTTGGAAAACAGCATTTGTCCAGCCAATCCCAAAAAAAGGCGAATCGTTTTCTCCCTCCAATTATCGTCCGATTGCTCTTACGTCCCTTCTTTCTAAGGTCATGGAAACGCTGATAAATTATCAGCTCAAGAAATATCTCGAAGACCGAAAGCTTCCTAATGACCGGCAGTACGGCTTTAGCAGCAACAGGTCCACTGGTGATTTGATGATTTATCTCACTGAACAGTGGAACAAATCTTTACATCCTTTTGGAGAGAGTAAGATAGTTACACTTGATATTTCAAAGGCATTTGATAAAGTCTGGCATCTTGCTGTTTTATCGAAAATGCGTGCCTTCGATATCGACGAATCCCATCTTCGTTGGATTAGAAACTTACTTAGAATACAAGTTGTATTGGACGGATTCAAGTCTGAAACCCACAATATAAATGCTGGTGTGCCCCAGGGCTCCGTTTTGCCTCCGACCCTCTTTCTCATTTTTATTAATGATCTCTTGTCTGTTACTTCTAATCCAATAAATTGTTTCGCTGACGATAGTACCCTTAGCTTCTCATATTCGTTCCCAGATTCACATCCCTCCTCTTCGGAAGCTCATTAAACTCTGACTTAAACAGCATTGTACAATGGGAAATTAAAAACCGTGTAGAGTTTAATGTTTCGAAAACTCAATGCTGTCTTGTATCGTTAAAGCGAGATATACCCCCCCCCCCTGCCACTGTCCATGAGTGGCACTTGCATCAATGAGACCGAACATCTCGAGATTCTCGGTATGTGCATCACTGACCACCTTGTGTGGTCCGAACACATACGCGATGTCGCCAAAAATGCCGCAAGATGTTTGGGTTTCTTAAGACGGTGCAAGAAATTTTTCTCCCCGTCTGATCTGGCTATTATCTATAAAACCCATATCCGCCCAAAGCTTGAGTACAATTCCCACCTTTGGGCTGGTGCTCCAGCTACTTACCTCTTGGATGGAATACAAAAAAGAGCTGTAAGAATGATTGGTGATAGAGAGATCACTGACGCATTCACCTCTTTAGACCACCGTCGTAACGTAGCGTGTCTCTCCTTGTTCTATCGCCACTTTTACGGTAATTGCTCTAGTGAAATACCCAGTTGCATTCCTCCCCTCAAACAATTCGCCAGTAATGCTCGCGCTTCTAGGAATGCCCACCAGTTTACCCTCGAGCCCAACTTCGGACGTACTCTCAAGTATAGCGAATCATTTTTCACCCGTACTACGCGAATGTGGAACTGTCTTCCACACTCTGTCTTTCCCAGTCATTGCTATGTTCAAGAATTTAAGACAAATGTACACCGATACATCCTTTCCAACCCCCTCTCTTCTTCCTAATGCACGCACTGTGCCTCTGGCATAAAAAGGATATAAAAATCCCTTGAGTGGGTGCAAATTATAAAAAAAAAAATTCAATGATTATAACAGTTTCACACTGTCGAATGAAATTCGGGGCCGTTTTTTCTTACGTCATGCAGGCTTTTAATCAATTCCGGTCGACCGAGCTGTCCAAATTCAAGGGCGTTGATTTTTCATTTAGCAACATATTATCAATTTATGTCGTGTTGGCGGATTGGTGTAATGAGAACACCACTGCGAAGTGTGAATCCACCTTAATTCTTTGGATTGATTTTTAATGACATTTTTTCGCGAACACAACCTGCACTCAACAGTTGTTTGACAGTTCCAATTGTTAAATATCAAAGGCTACATTACCGTTTTATTATATGATTCCGGTTGGAGCGTAAGAAAGTCATATTATGTCGAATAACAAAACCAGATTTTGGAATTCTAGAGTTCACCTTTCAAACGACATGTTCAGTAGATGTGTCTCAAACAGATATCCTATAATATTTACGCAATCCTTATCATAACATTCAAACTTGATGCCATACCATATCAATCAAATTTGCTGTCATACTAACGCGGGCATATTACAGTGATTAATTATTCGTTGATTTTCATTTCATTTCAACATTTTCTTTAGCGATGAGGCACATTTAACAAACAAAATAGCATTATTTGAAGCTCAGAAAATACACAAGTGATCAAAGAGGTACCATGCCATTGCATCCAGAAAAAGTGATTGTTTGGTGTCATTGATCTGGCGGACTGTTACGATTACAGTCAATTCGGAGCGATATGGTCGAATGATAAACTGATTTTCTTGGCTGGCGATTGAAGGCCATGACTTGGACGATATATAGTTCCAACAAGACGAGGCAACAAGCTACATAACACGACCAATTGTGAATTTATGGCGTGAGGAAATGCTTGGTGGCGTAGTATCACGTTTTGGCAACGTAAGTTGGCACCAATATCATGCGATTTGACACCGTTAGATTTTTTCTGTTGGGCTACGCAAAAGACCGAGTTTTCGCGAATATTTTCCGATTCTAGACGCATTAATACCATCATTACTCAAGTAGTGTCCGTAGCTTAATGGTTAGGGAGGGGCGTTGGCTGCTAAGCAGAACGTGTCGTGGGTTCGAATCCTACTCGGGCTCAAAGTTTTTATTTCATCTTTCACGGACACTGCCTCTTGCGAAGAACTGACAAAACTTCTAAGAGTATCATCTGTCATGAAAAAGTGCTTCTCAACTTTGCCGTTCGGAATCGGCGTAAAATTGTAGGTCCCCTCAGTTCTTCACACGCACCTAGAGAATTGTTGATGAGAGTAAGCCACTTAGGCCTTTGCTCTTCAAGAGCTGTCGCACCACTCTATTTATTTATTTTTTTTACTCAAGTTTTTGCCGTGATACCGCCCGATATGTGTAATATTGACTGATGAACAATCGGTTAAAGTGTGATGAAATTTGAAGAAAATCCAAAACAATAAATAATTTTTAAATGAATTTTAAATAAGGACTCCATTGCATAATCAAAAGATTTTTTTGTTTTTCCTTTCATTTTCCAAATTGCAATAATGTTTTATAATATTGCTTTGCTTCAAAATGGTAATTGCAAACGTCTACTTAAAATACGCTTTGATAATAAAGCTGAAACTAAGATGAACTGTTGATGAAAGTAGAAAGTCCTTATTGAAGCTCGTTCAATCTTTAACAAAGTGTTCAAGAAAATTTGTGTTACAAAACTTCTAAAAACTTTTTCACTTAAAAATCGAAGGAACAAACTCACTGTATAGTTGTGTCGTTTTTAATTGAAGGTTTTCTCTTGTGTAGTAGGAGGTTATACTTTTACAATTTCTTTATGGCTGAAAGTCCTTAGACATTTATTTAAAGTTAAGAAAAAAAAACTCAAAGACAAACAGACCGAAGACCATCTGCTATAATCATTATTCATTATAACAATAAACGAACGTCTCTGGTAACTGATATAAAGTTAAAGTTTTTTTTTTTTTTGTAAAATGGGAAACTGAAACTTCACATTTTTCAAAAAGATGTAAAAACAATTTGAATGTCTTAAGGACTCCAATATGGCTCCCATAACTTCTGTTTATCTCTGAATTTCACTTTCAGTATTAAATTTACTTTGACCAAAGCCAGTATCATTACTAAAGTTATGTTGGCAAGTATAACATGATTATTATTTGAGAATATGTTCCAATGTTGAACTACAAATTTGTATGAAAATGAGCTTTGAAATATGAAGTCAACGATTACCTCAGTTTATATTTAGTTAAAATAATTGATGGTATGAGATAATCTAAAGCAACTTTTGAATCTTAGCTAATTTTCCAAATAAACAATAGCGTTTGAAGCCACGCACACCTAATAAATGTAAATTTCCACCTACAACTAATATCAAAAGTAACCATCCATTTTGTGGTGTGCTGATTCCTTGAGAACGGATAAACACGTTTTTTCTGGTACCAAAAGTAAAAAGTTAGAAGTGAGACACACATATATTTTTCGGGTTGAATAAGGATCAATGTGTTGCTTTAAGATTTTTGATGTCCATGTGACTCTTGAACAGTCAACATTATGTGAAATCTCACATAGAAAATAAGTGTCTCCAAATTTCCCTCATTTCTTCACATAACCTCAGGAATTGTTAAAGATTTTAGTATAAATTATTTTACTTTGAGCAACAAAAATGTCTCAAATAATTCACAGGAACAAGAAGTCGTCCGATTTGTTCTGGAGTATGCAATCGAATGAATGCTTTATTTTCTTTCTTTTCTCGTTTTTTTTTTTTTTTTTATAATCAACGCGCACTCAAGGGCTTTTTTCATTACCCTTTATATGCCAAGAGCTACTCGCACTGTGCTCTTGGCATATAAAGGAAAAGGATAGAGGATGTAAAATGAGTTGTCGGTGAACATTGATTTCGAATTCTTGAATATTGCAATGGCTGGGGAAGACAGAGTGTGGAAGCGAGTTCCACATTCGCGTAGTAGGGCTATGGAACGATTCTCTGTATGTGCGTCCGAAGTTGGGCTCAAGGATGAACTGATGAGCATTCATGGAGACGCGGGTATTACGGTGGAATATCTTAAGGGGAGGAATGCAACAGGCAATTTCACAAGAGCATATACCGTTGAAGTAACGGTAAAATAGGGTAAGGCATGAGACATTACGCAGATGTTCGAGCGATGAAAATGAATCAATGATGGTATGATCACCAATCATCTTGAATGCTCTTTTTTGGATATTGTCCAAGAGACTTAAGTATGTGGCTGGAGCACCAGCCCATTTCTTGCATCTTCTTAAGAAACCTTAACATCTTGCGGAATTTTTGGCGAAATATGTGTTCATTCCATAAAAGGTGGTCAGTAATGCACATACCAAGAATCCCAAGATGTTCGGTTTCATTGATGCAAGTGCCACTCATGGACAGTGGCAGGGGAGGTATATATCGCTTTAACGATGCAAGACAGTATTGAGTTTTCGAAGTATTAAACTCTACACAATTTTGTATTCCCCATTGTACAATACTCTTTAAGTCAGAGTTTAATGAGCTCATCATATTTTGCCGTTGCAGTTCCACATCCGAAGGGGAGGGATGTGAGTCTGGAAACGCATACGAAAAGGTAAGAGTGCTATCGTCAGCGAAACAATTTATTGAATTTGAAGTAACAATAAGAGATCATTAATGAAAATGAGAAAGAGAATCGTAGACAAAACGGAGCCCAGGGGAACACCAGCATTTATATTGTGGGTTTTGGACTTGAATCCGTCCAATACAACTTGTATTGAATGGTTCGAAAGAAAGTTTTTAATCCAACGAAGAAGTGAATCATCGATACCGAAGGCAGACATTTTCTAGTCTTACATACTAATTCTTTTATTTTAACCTGCAAATAAATAAATAGAGATGGCGTGACAGCTCTTAAAGAGCTAAGGCCTAAGTGGCTGACTCATCAACAATTCTCTAGGTGAAGAATTGAGGGGACCTACAATTTAACGCAGATGTTGACAGATGATACTCTTGGAAGTTTTGTCAGTTCTTCGCTAGAGGCAGTGCCCGTGAAAAATGAAATAAAAACTAGGGGCACGAGTAGGACTCGAACCCACGACGTTCTGTTTAGCAGCCAAAGCACCTAACCACTAAGCTACGGACACAGCTACGCTGTGACCAATAGGAGCGAAGAATCTAGGAAAAATGTGGAAAGAACGGCAAAAAATGTTAATACTTCTGCGATTTAACGCGCTTATCTCAGGAACTGCTAAATAACATTGAACATTTCTTTTTGAATTTAATACTACATGAAATTTATCGAGGAAGGATTCAAGCTATACGACGTTACAGATTTTGGATTTTATTATTAACTAAACTACTGTTTTTTCTATGAACTAAAGTCTTTTAGTTAATAGTAAAATCTAGTTTGCGCAATACTTTCGGAAGCTTGAAAGCAAGCAAACCAAGGTATTTATACATCTAACACAAGGACGCGTGCAATGAAAGAAGCAAAAATGGAATCCGTGATGATAGTGAAATTTCGCCGTCATTCACCGTATTGAAACAGTTATGCGCGGCTTTTCCGGCTATATAGCTAAATTCACGACGCGATGACGGAACTTTCTTGTATGGGGGATCCTGGGCTATAACCATATGTGATTTTCTATTTTCTTTGATTATTGTTATTTAATTAATTTTATTACTTTCTTTTTTTTCGAAGACTATAATTTGTTTTCTAAAAAAACTTGATTTTATTATTTAGTATAAGGAAGCAAATTTTAATTTTTGTGGGACAAAATGGGTTTTTTGATATTCATCGTGGGACTTTACGCTTCAAAAGTCTGCCATCACTATAATGAACACTCGATAAATTTTTAAATTGAAAGACGCTCTTTTTAATCATTTTTACCTGTCAAATTAATGAGTCGTTCATTTTTCACGAACCAAAAAACAGAAAAAAAATTACTTAATATTAGTAAGAGAAAGAGAATGAACTAACCTTTTTTGCTGTAAAATAATCAGGTCTGAGCTGTTCTTGTATCTCTTGTTCCGGTTTGTTTGATGGTGCTTGAACCGTTGACCGGAATCCATCCAAAACTCCTTTAAACGTAAATTTCTTCATTGTTTGTAAAAAATATTATATTTCTTAACACTTTTCACACGTATGTAGCAATTGATAATTTTTAAATTAGTGTTGAATAATTTATTTTATATTTCCACTAAATAGGTAGATTTCACTAATTTGTTTTCATTTTTATTTTTTCGGTTAAAACACTTTTAATAATTTTATTTAGTAGACATTTAAAACACCAACAATTATTATTACTATTTTTTTAAGGGTTCTTTCTGTTAGTTTTGACAACACATACACAATTATTTGATGTTTTTGTTTCTTACAAGTTCTACAAGAGTTTACATTCATTTATGTATATATTTTTGGGGTTTGTTTTTATATTTAAGACATCAATTGTTATTATTTTGTTTAATAACATAAAGAAACTAGACATTAATTTTGTTTGACTACTTGATAGAAGAATTTTGTCCACTAAATTCACATTAATTAACACAAACACATATATTCATGTATTGTAATCATATGTATGTTAATTTCTTTACATTTATTTAAACTTATACATGTGTGTATTATATCTATATATTTCTTTATGCAAACACTTAACACTTAATTTAATTTATTTTTGGTTAGAAACTTTATTTTAGGTAATTATGATGTTTTAGTCAATATTATTTTTGCGTCATTTTTGTCTATAGATGTGTCGAAAGAGTTTTTAATGGCTTGAGAAAATTTTGGTGCAAGTATCCTGATATTTTGGAGCGGTTTTCATTTGTGAATTAACAATTGCAAACGAACAGCTGGAAAATAAGTAAAAACAATTTTCGATTAGTTTTCTTTCGTTCACTGATAAAGTTTATACAATAAAAGGTGTATGCAATGAGAGAAAGGAGCACCATACAATTTGCACAAGACATTTTATTGCATTTTGGGTCATTTTACGCAGGACAAAATAAAATGCAACACAAGATTTAAAGTCTTGAAAAAAACAACACACACTTTCAGGGACATAAATACTCAAACTTTGATGAAGTCTTTAAAAAGTTAATTTTGTTTTTTCTTTATTTGTTTAAATTTAACACCAAAATAAAAATAGAGAAAAACTAAACAAAGAAATTATAAATGCTTTCTTGAGCATACAATAAAATTCAATAAATAAAAGAAAATAGGATACGTCGTCCTTCGCGGCGTTTACTAGAATGTCCAGTCCGAAGCCACATCACCCAATGAAATACATACGCATACATTCTAAAGATGGGATATTTCTTGTGCATATTGGTCTCGGTGAGGAATTATCGGAATGGAAACTGTACAAAAAAGCTCCCACAAAAATATAAGGAGACAAAAATTTCCCCCATTTTGTTAATCATCATCTGAATAATCATCATGATAATCAGCATGTTGTTGTGAAAGCTTTCATATAGGAAGCAAGTTGTTGTCCTTTTTTCTGCCATTGAATGTTCAATAAGTAATGCCACTCTATCTGTACACTCACACGACAGTAACCGTTTTTACTCGAATTTGAATGAGTACAAAATCAAGGATATATTTGATTGTATGAAATGAACTCATCACGACAGGAACCAGGTACTTGTCCCACTCTCATTTTTTCATTGCATAAATTTGAAGGTAGGATTTGTATTCCATTTCCATATGTGGAACAAAACAAATCTAGGGTACACAAATGTCCTTTGCTACACAAACACAAAATAAACTTCATAAGTTGAACTTTTTGTAAATCTGTCTCTTTCTGTCGTTCTCTCTTGAGAAAGATTTGTAAGCAGGCAATGTGGAACACCCACACGTTCCGTTCACATTTGGCGCCACAATTCATCTTTTATTACCATAGGTATATCCCTCCAAGCAGGGGTTGTCTTTTTATTCAAAATCGAACATTCGTATGCGATCCTTGACTGTAAGAATTCCTGTAGGAATTTTCATCCTGTTGTACCTCTCCTTTTCTGCCAGAAAATTTCCTCTCGTAAAATAGTGTGCAGGAATTTTACTCAGGTTTAGCGCATGCGAAGTTTTGAGTACTGAAACCCATACACTAACAAACTACTCTAGGTAGGTTAGTAGGACCTCTTCAACTTCGCATCTCTTAAAAGCGCATTCAATTGAACCAAATTATGATTATACGTATACATGCAGACACAATTCCTTAAACTGATAACCAACATTTGGAAATTAAATCTAGTCTCAACCACCGAGAATTTATTCTCCCTGCGAAATCAGCGAAAACGAGAATTTTGTTATGTCAAACTGCTCCTGCGCTAAAAACCAAAACCAAAAAAAAAGTAACGAACTTATGTATGAAATCACCGTTCATCGATGTCAGGGCAAGCTTATTGCTGAATACAATATTTGCGGGATAAGATGGACGAAGAAACGGAAACGGAAAAATATTCAGCACAATGAGAAAGGATCTAATGCTAAATATTGTATTGGTGCTGGTGCGGCGGTGGTTCTTATTGTTTACTTTGAGCACGCATGAAAGTAGGGAAAAGGATCTAAAAAACCAACAAGTGAATTTATAGGAACCACATGCATGTTGTGTGTTGTAAGTTTACCTATACACATAGATGTGATTATGGTTTTATCTATGCTTTCATGTGACACATTATTGCTATAGTTAGATTGACAGGTTTTGATGTTGTGGGCTTTTTTATTTATTTATTTTGGCTTAATGGAATTTTTTCAAAGCCGCATGAAGCTTTAAAGAGATTTTTTTTCCTTTTGTTTTTGTTTTGTTTTATTTTTGGGAGGCTTGGAAGCGCCAAAATGTTTTTTCATTCTTCTATTTTTTTACTCTTCGTCATCAAGTTGTGGTTGGTCTGAATATAGTGATTTTTTTTTTTTTTTTGTTTCTGTAGGGTAAACAACGTCCTGTTCTAATTGACAAAAGCAAAGGTAACTCAGTGCTAGAAGGACTTGATTGTTTATCTTTACATGGACTCATTTATTTGAAAATTAAGGGACGATTTTTTGAAAAAGACAAGTGGGTTCTTTAGAAGGTCATATTGAAAGAACAAACAATAATATTTGGATGGAATGACAAATATGCATACATTTATATGTAGGCATCCTAGCAAATGTCAAAAGTATATTTAGATATGTATGTACATACTTATACACATACATGTGTACATGAAATAGTTTAAAGTTCTTTCATGGAGACGTTCTCTTACGTATAAGAGTCCACGAAGTTTACTACCAACTGGGTTTAAAAAGGCGAATGCCTTTTTTTTTGTTGTATCAAATGACAAGTTTACTTATCTGTGCTTTTCTTTAATTTTTTTGTTTTAAGATATATTTAAATGCGAAAACCTGGGGCCGAATTACGGCATCCGTTATCGAGTGAGTGAGTCTCATCAGTGATCGAACGAACGAGTAAATATTTTGGGATGATGACATTCGTTAGGTCACGTATCGTTTGAGAATTTAAAACTGTAGTAGTTTTTACCGAGTCTCGATTATTTTGAAGGAATTTTGAGAGGTTTGACAAATGAATAAATAAAACTTGAGGGAAATAGTGAAGGCAGAAATATTATTTTTTTTTTATGAAAAAACACAGTTTGACAAAAGACGAGACTGGTGAAGCTTTGGAGAGGTAAAATCTTGACCTTATTAAATTATTGGCTTACAATTTCATAATAAAATAACTCAAAGAAAAAAATTTAGTTGCTCCATCAGTGAGCTGTTTGTGTGTCGAATGAAATTAAGTTCGATAGCTGAGCAGAGAATGTAAAATTATTGCACTAGAAGCTCGATACATAGCTCGATATCGTGAGAGCTAATGCCAAACACGCACAATTCAGTAACGTATTATTCGATAACGGATGCGGTAATTCGGCCCCTGACATTTTTAAAATTTGATGTTGATTTGATGATCATGATTCAAGTTTAAAAAAAAGGAGTTGTTCGATCAACAAGGTTGATAGCATCTTCCGTTTCAAGAGGACCCGACGAACTTCAACTCCTCAACAAAAAAAAAAATTTTTGTTTAATCTTATTTGTGCCTGTAATAATTTGTATGCTTTACTTAAGCCTCGTAGATGGTATATAAAAAAGAGCTCTAAGAGTGATTGGTGATAGAAACATCACTGATTCATGCACTTCTTCAGACGACTGTAGTAACGTTTACTGTCTCACCCTATTCCTCTATGAAAATAACCAGTTTAATTCCTCCACTTAAACACTTCAACCGTAATACCCACGGTTCTAGGAATGCCCATCAGTTTACCTCTAAGCTCAACTTCGGACGTACTCTCAAGTATAGAAAACCGTTCTTGAGCCGTACTACGTGAATGTGGAACTCCCTTTCATACTCTGTCTTTCCCGATCATTATAATGTTCAGGAATTTAAGACCAATGTACATCGACACCTCTTTTCCAAAGCTTTCCTTTTTTTCTATGGCACTCACTGCTGAGTGGGTGCAAATTATAAAAAAAAAAAAGTTTTCGATCGTTCCAGCCGTTCACGCGTGATGTAGTGACCAAGGAATCAGCAATCAAGGATTTGTTTTTATTCATACAGGGAGGGGAGAAGAGGTTGAGCTGAGACAAGAACAAAAATGTATTGTCGGTCTCCCCTTTTCCGCACTGTTAAGCCGGAGGAGAAATTTAATAAGAAAATAACTTATTCTTAAAAAAAGTATAAAAATCAACGGCTACATTCACAGGACCGTGATATTCCTAATAATTTTTAATATGCTGTTTACTCTTACCCTAATCACGAGATTTAACGAAGTAGATTAAGAACAAATCTCGACTTTTCCGGTATTTAGGGTACGTATTACTCGATCAAAACGTAGAATAGTAATACGTTTAGTATAGTTAAACGTTTTCATCTACTTTAAATTCGAGAAACGTCGAAATGTATACTAAATCTACTTCGAGAAATCTTGTGATAAGTGCAGTTTAAACAGCACATAAGTAAAGCTATTCTTGGGAATTGTTTTTTTTTTTCAAACTCAAAATTTGAAAAAAAATGTGCTTCTTATAAAATTAAGTACCTACTAATTTTATATTCAACTAGCTGACCCTGCAGACTTCGTTCTGCCTCAATCGATAAATAAAAGCTCTAGACTTTGGTATCTCGCTACTACACTTCACTGTTATACACAAACAAATGAGCTTTTAAGGTATTCTTTATCTTTATGTTAGTATCTGTTTGGTAAAAAATTAAAAAAAACCAATACGTAACTATAAGTTTACTAAAAGAAATAATTCTATTTCCTATAAGACAACAAAAGTCAATAACAATTTTTCAGTTTTTTTTTAAAACTATTTGTATTTAAAGTGAAGTATCAGCAACTTAGTTTTAAGTCACTTGTTTCAATATACAAACAAAAATCTACGTTTTGACTGGAGAGTTTCAGAGAACTTAAGAATTTGAAATTGTCACCCACAAGTCGTGGTCATACGCCTCTTCCCATTAAAGTCGAAGCGGTTGTCATGGTACAATGGCATAACGTGGTGAGGCCGATAACTTTGCTCGTCGTTGACAGTGGAAGTGCCTTGAACATAATGGGACTTGATTGGTTAAAAGAAGCTTTCTCAAGGTTAAATATCCAAACGAGGAGAAAATTTTGCAGTTATAAGAAGTTCCCGTGATAAACTCGCAAAATAGGCACAAGCACTTTGTGCTGAGTACAAATCAGTATTTTCATCCGAACTTGGCTGTAAGAAACATTTTGTTGCTCATCCATTTGCTGATAGTCATCCATGTTATTTTAAGCATCGGTCAGTTCCTTTTGCTCAAGAGGCCGCTGTCAAAAAGGAAGTTGAGAGGTTTAATAGTTTGGGTATTTTATGAGCTGTAGACACTATAGTTAATGAGCTTTTTGCGGTCTTTAAGGCGGTCGAATTTTTACAAATTCAAATTCCACTGGACGATTCTTCTAAGCGTCTTTGTGTCAATCTTGGATTGTTCGCATACCAGCGTTTTCCTTTTGGGATCGCAAATGCGGCTGCGATTTTCCCACGCTATTTGAAGCAACTAACAGCTGATCTGGATTTGTGTGTGTTATATTTGGATGACATTATCGTTTTAGGTCGAAATGATGCTGATGATTGCTTTTTGTTTTAGTAGACCAGGGTAAATAATTTTTCAAAACGAAAAAAATCACAGTAGAATAAAACAAATAAGAAATAGTGTTGAATGCGATAAAAATGAATAGTAAAATAAATTACGGGCGATCCCAGTTCGGGAAGTGGGTGGGGGAGGGTATTTAGGGGGTAAACTGGTTTATCTTGATTTCCGGCAAAACTAGAGGTTTTCGAATTCGAGTTTTTTCAATTTTTTTGCATTTTCTGAGAATATTTACTACGATTTTTTTCTTGTCTCGAACCAACCTACACACTCTACCTTTTTGGCAAAACATTCACCCTGAATCACCGTGTATAATAATAAACATGAAAATTAATTTTGTTCCTCACCTACATTTTACCGTCTTGCTATTATTTGCCCTAATATTTATATTTTCATATTTCAAGGTTTTCACTGATAAAAAGTTGACAGTTGTTGTGTTTTTACACATGTTTATCCAAAAAGTTTAAAACACCAATACGAACCCCTCCGAGGAACTGGAAACAATGACTGTCCCTTCGTTTAAGATTTTTTATTTTTACTTTATTTAAAAAATTATTAAAAATTATGATGAAGGACTTTTTTGAAGTGGAAAATTAAAAAAAAATCCTTTGAATGCTAATTTGGGTCCATTATAATAAGTCATTTTATTTTGATAACCCTTTGGCCTTTGAACAAACACCACTCCTTCTGTACAAAAAAAAAGAAAGAAAACTGTGATTTGTGCAAGGCATTTTCAAAGAAAAGTTTTTGTTTACCTTATATCTTACATAGAGTACATTTCTACAATGAGTTGTCATCACCTATAGCAAATGTTTTGCCAAAAACCATAAATTCACAAAAATTAAGTCCTGGCAGGACATTATCAGTTGAGATTTTTGACCCATGTATTCGATAAAGAAGAGAAACGCGATGAGAACAAATTCAAAATTATTTGAATCTAATTTATTTTTTGTTTCTTTTTCTTTTGTCTTGCATCGTTGCCAATTCAATGCTAACCTTGTAACGAGAGAAAAACAAAACAAAACACAAAAACAAAAAAAAAAAGTCTTCACGGATGTAATTAAAAAGTTCCTTTTAGTCAGTAACTTATTTTATGAGGGTAATCAACAAAAATTATTTTCACCCCATCAACGTAAATTGCTTTATTGACTTCAAACAAAAACAAAAAAAAATACGAGTTAGAGCCAAAGAGGGAAACTTCTACCGCCACAACCTTCGGATTTCACACCACAGATGAATGTGTTTGTTTTGCTTTTTTTCTATATGTTGTTTTTTTTTTTTTTTGTATTGTTTTCATTATTGGGGTATTGAATTAGAAATTAAAGGCATGGATACTTGAAAAGGACGAAAAACGACCGTCGAGGGCTATTGAGTCTACCTATTTGAAAAAGGTCATAGATTTTTGGACGGATACTAAACAAGGGTTTAATTATGTATTTCCACAGGTCCCTGCAGAGTAAACTGAGTTTTTGTATGCCTTTTAAATAAAATCATTGTAGGATCTTAAAGCATTTTTCACTTTCAGAGTATCTTTAATGCCGGCCGTTTATTTCATGTGGTCGAGATAGAATTGGTCGAAATGCCTGCAAAGACAATGTTGTATACATATGTACAGATACTGTAATGCAATTTTCTGCTTAACCTTAATTCATTGTTTTTTTTTTTTTTTAAGTACGTATACGCCCGAATGAACCCTAAAATTTAAATCATCTAGTTTTTGATTGAAACGTAATTGTATAAATATATCTTAAGATAGAATCAAATCGAATATGTAAAATTCTTCTGTCAGAGTTTTAGTGGAAATTAGTTTTTGATGAAATTTTATCTGTGAATTTTTTATACCGCTAATTGTTAAGGAAGGCTCATCCACTAAATTTTTTTTTGGCATTTTTTTGGGCAGTTTTTTTATTATAATTTTTGTATGGTGCGGCATTAAGAAATACATTCAATCCTTAATTTTCAACTTCCTACCACTTACCCATACTTTTTAAGAGCCACTTCTTAATGATCGCAGTAGTGATAGTGACATTGAAACTTATTATTGTGAAAAGTAGGTTAAATAATAAAAGAAAAATAAACATAAGCAAACAATGCCATGCTTATGCGGGGTCGAGGTCGGTAATGGTAGTGGGGTGGTGGGATAGTGGATAGCGGGTAACGGTAAGCGGGATTACAGGTTGTGGGTAATGGGTAGTGGGAAGCGGGGTGACGGGTTGTAGGTAATGGGAAGTGGAATGCGGGGTAACGGTGTAGCGTGTATAGGTAGACATAGCGGGTATCGGTTACTGGGGTAGCGCAAAGCGGGTAGCGGGTAGAGGGTAAAGGGGTTAACGGGTAGAGGTTAGCAGGTAGAGTAGTAGCGAGATAGGTTAGGTTAGGTTAGGTTATGAGGGGTGTGCACAGCGTGAACTGTTGCATACACGGGGGCCTACTCGTCCATTGTGATCCCCTATGAAAATAAAAGTTAGCTCTTCAAGGCCAATTAAAGTAGACTAGCTCGTTAACGAACCAGCCTGTGTAATCTATAAATTTCCTCATGTTTGCCATTGAGACCTGTGTTAGATCATCCAGTTCCCAAACAAACCTGTTCCCAAAATGACGGAGTTGGTTAGTTTGGAGGTTCGGACAGTCACAGAGCAGGTGTTTAATGCTTTCTATTTCCTCCTCATCCTGACAGCTCCAACAGAAATCGGGTGCAATGACCCGTTAGTACACCTATCAGGATTTTAATGTTCCTTTTACTCAGCGATAAAATATACCGAGTTTCCTTTTCATTAATGTTAGACCATAAACTTCTTGAGATTACGCAATCGTCCCTATATTTCCAGGAGTTATTGATTTTTTTTTATTTAAGGTCTATCTTCCTCTTGAGTACCCCAATCGGGACGAGTGGTCCTATCTGAATAGTCGCTACTGCTAGCATCTGCTTCTGACCCTTTCCTGGCTAGTTCATCTGCTATTTCGTTTTCTTCTATGTTGCTGTGTCCAGGAACCCAGCAAATCATATAACCTGGTTAGTGTGGCAGATTCTATTTAATTCTTTCCTACAGTTTAAAACTGCCTTTGATCTTATGATCTCACTGGCTAAGGCTTTGATAGCAGCCTGGCTTTCTATGAAAAAAGTAATCTCCGAAGAGCTTAGCTTTGCATGATGTGCCAATTCAGCTGCTTTTTCAATGGCATAGATCTCGGCCTGAAAGACACTACAGTCAGCTTGGAGTTTATACGCCTCTCTGATGTTGAGAGATTGGCAAAACACTCCATCACCTGTTCCTGATTCCATTTTCGAACCGTCAGTTAAGAAAGGGATACCCTGTTCAGTTATAAGTGAATTAGGATCCCAAACCTGGCTTTCTGGTATGCAAATAGAAAATTTTCTGTCAAAATCCAGTAGAGGGGGAATGTAATCGGTGGTCTCCATCAGTTTTTTTTAAACAAATTGCGGTTTTGGCTGCCGTGCACCTTATGAACTCATCCAGAGGCGGGAGATCCAAGATCATATCCAACCCATCCTGTGGTGTGGATCTCTGAGCTCCTGTTATTCCTATACAGGCTAGTCTCTGTACCTTATTCAGGTTCTTGAGATAGCTTGATTTTTCCACCATACAGTAGAGCCATAGGTGAGAATGGGTCTGACAATCGCTGTGTACATCCATTGGATGACTTGCGGTCGCATACTCCAACGTACACCGAAGGTCTTTATACATGTGTAGAATGCACATAGTGCTTTTTTCATTCTTACTTCAGTATTACCTTTCCATGTAAGCTTGGAGTCAAGGATAACCCTTAGAAATTTAGCTTCCCTAGAAAGTTTTAAAGGAATACCATTTAATTAAGTAGGGTTGATGCCCTCCAGTTTCCGTTTTTTCGTGAACAAAACTAGCTCTCTCTTGGTGGGGTTGAGACCGAGACCGTTTTTAGTTGCCCAAGAAGATAAATCTTTTATTGCGTTTTCCATAATGTTTCCGATGGTATTAAGGAATTTGCCTGATACCAACACCGCTATGTCATCTGCATATGCTACAATTTGTATGCCCTGATCTTTAAACTTTGTGAGAATTTCGTTTACTAAGAGGATCCAGGGTAGGGGTGAGATGACCTCTCCCTGTGGTGTGCCTCTAGTATCTGTTTTTTCAATAGTGCTAGAGCCCAATTGAGAGTTGATTATTTTGCTATTAAACATGGTGCGAAGATCCAATCGACAATGACAGATTCAACTCCGACTTCAACTAAGGCGGTTTTGATTGATTCCGTTTTTACGTTATTAAACGCACCCTCGATATCAAGAACTTGATTCCGTGTGAGTAAAATCCAGCGTGTTCGATTGCAAGTAATCAGAACTTCCTGGGTTCTTACAACCGGAGAAATGAGTTTCCATGAAGAGTTCAAGCGTTTCTAGGCTCGAGTTCGACCATGATCCATCGGGGTTAGCGAGATACCAAAAGAACTTTTATTTATCGATTGAGGTAGTACGAAGTCTCCAGGGTCAGCTAGTCTTTTTATAAAAAGAAGAAATGCTGTGTTTGTACTTCTTCTTTAAGGTATCATTTCGAACTAAGAATTTGAAACGATCATGTTCATAAATTTCAATCTCCTCTCCATTTTACTTAAACCTCGAAATACTTTCACGCACAAAATATAATGCAATTTTCTGGTGCACATTTTATTGTTTGAAAAAATATGTATACGCCCTAGTGAGCCTAAATAATTAAAGCAGCCAGTTTTTTACTGAAGAAAATGTCGAACCAGTTATTAAAGCTTTAGATGCTAGCACACACAGACAGACAGACTGTTCGACTTCTACCATTGTAATGCCAAATATGATGCAAAATTCGATATCGGATATTTTGTTTGTCGGATGCAAAACTTGCCTTATATTATTAAAATTATTCTATCAAAATGAGTGTTTACCCCGGGAAAAATTCGACGGGCTTCGTCGATTGCCGATCGATATTAATCGGCATGAATGAGCAAACAATATTGTTATTTTTCCGTCCAATCCATTCAAAATCTATGAAAGTCCAATTCATCTTAAAAAACATTTTGGGGTGTCCCTGACATTGGACTATTAAGGATACCTACCTCTAATGCCCTATCAAGAGATTCCATCGATAGGCCTTCCATTCGAATAAAAAAGTATCGATAAGCTCTCTATTGATTAGACTTTGATTTATTTACATTTTAAGTTAAGAAGCACTAAATGAAAGACGCCTTACAAAATTGATTAAATCAGACTTCAATTTATGATTAAAACAAATTTAGTCTTCAATCAAGATGCAACTATACAAATGAAGCTCATGCGTTATTGGCATACAAACTTAGAAATCAAACATGCATGGCACAGCAAGGTTTGATTTTCCATACCCGTTTGCTGCTGAATTTTCATTAATGAGGTCAAAGTCAATTAACAGAACATCAAACAACACCGCCAGACGTGCTATTAAGACTCCGAACATTGTAATACAATTTTGATTGCTAACTTCGATGCTGATTAACAATCACAATACAAATTACCTGAGTTAATAATTAATATTTCACAAAATAACTCCTGTC
>CAKKXW010000001.1:43146768-43157207 GCA_920937365.1 Sphaerophoria rueppellii
ACTTACAGAATTGCTTGCTCAACATCCGACAATGAACTAATCCTGAACCTTATCTCTTAAAATTTACATATATGTAGTAGCTAATGTTCGATCTTATGTTTATGAATTAAGGTATAACCATCTGTTTATTGTTTATTTATTTTATGTAGTAATTACCCAGTAAAATGCATTTCTTTTGTTAATTTAATCATTTATGTATTTATTCATTAATTAACTTATTATTTATTTATTTATTTATTCATTTATTTGTTGTTTGTTATTTATTTATTTATTTATTTATTTATTTATTTATTTATTTATTTATTTATTTATTTATTTATTTATTTTATTTATTTATTCATTTATTTATTTATAAATATATTTATTTTTCTATTTACTCACTTATTTAATTATTTATCTACCTATCTATTTATTTATTAATTATTTATCTATTTACTAATTTATTAATTGTTTATTCACACATTATTATGTATTTATACCTTTTTTATAAAATTCTGTGATACTTCATTGTTGGATCATTAACCACCCCTTCTCCCTTGCTCGAGAAAAAATATATTTATTTACTTTTTTTCTTTTTTTCTGTTTAATGAAGGTTTTTTGTGTGTAGCTTTTCCTTCAAGTCTAAATTTTGTCATAGTTAATCACTTATAAAATTATTATATACTTGGCAGTAGTAAGGTAGTTTATATACCAATCTCTGTAAATTGTGAAATATAAATTATAAGAGAAAATGTGATATTTTGCTACAATAAATATATATATAAACATTTCAACTGTAATACCCACGGTTCTAGGAATGTCAATCAGTTTGCCTCTAAGCTCAACTTCAGACGTACTCTCAAGTATAGAAAACCGTTCTTTAGCCGAACTACGTGAATGTGGAACTCCCTTTCATACTCTGTCTTTCCCGATCATTATTATGTTCAGGAATTTAAGACCAATGTACATCGACACCTCTTTTCCAAAGCTTTCCTTTTTTTTCTATGGCACTCACTGCTGAGTGGGTGCAAATTATAAAAAAAAAAAAGTTTTCGATCGTTCCAGCCGTTCACGCGTGATGGAGTGACCAAGGAATCAGCAATCAAGGATTTGTTTTTATTCATACAGGGAGGGGAGGAGAGGTTGAGCTGAGACAAGAACAAAAATGTATTGTCGGTTTCCCCTTTTCCGCACTGTTAAGCCGGAAGAGAAATTTAATAAGAAAATAACTTATTCATAAAAAAAATATTAAAATCAACGGCTAAATCCACATGACCGTGATATTCCTAATAAATTTTTAATATGCTGTTTACTCTTACCCTAGTCACGAGATTTAACGAAGTAGATTAAGAATAATTCTCGACTTTTCCGGTATTTAGGGTACGTATTACTAGATCAAAACGTAGAATAGTAATACGTTTAGTATAGTTAAACGTCGAAATTTATACTAAATCTACTTCGATAAATCTTGTGATAAGTGCAGTAAAAACAGCATATAAGTAAAGCTATTCTTAGGAATTGTTGTTACGAATTTTTGCCAATTTTTAAAGTAAGGTCACTGCGGCGTATACGCAACAAAAAAATTAATAAATAAATAAAGATATACGTATATATGAAAAGATGTTTCAGCAGAGAAAACTAAAGAAAAAAATATTGATTGATTAGAAAATGCTAAGGAAATAACTGCTCTAAAGATATTTTGAATTAGATGGCTACGCGGTGCGATTCGAACTCGTAGTTCGAATCTTTGATTTCGCTCGGGAAGCAGTCCTGCCAAGGACTGCTTTGAATTAGTCTTTTCCATTTCAACCACCAATTCGGAAAGATCTCTGCTCCTAAGAGTAAAATTCTATTCAATTATAGAAGTATCGAAAATTGATCCCGTTTTTTTTTTTTGTGTGAAAAAATTCAAAAGTCCTAAGAAGTCTGATTCTTCTCATTTGTGAAAACAAATCGGTTCAGTTTCGGGCATAACGAAAAAGAAATATAAAAAAAGGAAAAAATAAAAGGATTGCTGCAACCAAATCTAGGATTTTCATTAATAAGCCCATTGTAACAGGTAAAAAATCGTATTCTTAGTACTAAAGTGAAATAAGAAGAGTTTCCTAATTAAGCGCCAAATAAATTTATGCAGGCTTCCCTGATCAATTCTTGTGTGGAAACTACAGTCCACGAAAACTTGCATTCCACCACGTGCAGGTAAAGCCAGGCTCATCAAGAGGGCTTTAGGTCCACCACGTGTGCCTGGATGAGGACTCAATACGAAGGCCAAGTTAAACAATTGAGTAGTATGGGATTGTAGGAGTTTCACGCTCAATACCAGCTACTCTCCATTAAGCTGCAAATTGATAGTAATCGCCGCTAACGGCATCTCTAAAGGAGACTTACAATTCAGCCATCGAGAAGTAGTTGATTGAGGAGTGCCCAAGAGGTAGTCGACTCAAACCACAGTCAACGTGAGTAGCTGATGGGAAAAGTAATACGAAGTCGGCGGTGGAGTGATTTAAGTAAATAAAAAAAAAAAAAATCAGGCTTATCAGAATATAAAAATAAGTAAATTGAAAGGAAAAGTGTATGAATGGGTAAAGAAAGTTGATTAAATTAGCTATATAACGAAAGAGAAAGAAATATTGTGAGAAGTAAGAGAAAAGAGAAAGTAAGTGTAAGTGAGGCATAGTGATAGTTTGGACGCGAACATCAACATTGTCGACCTGCTCTAAAAGTGAGCAAACCACCGTTGGACATTGTGCACAATTTCATCATCGGTCATCGGTAAGTCTTTTTATAGAAAACTGCATTATTTGTTTATTTATAATGGGCCAAACTACTGCTATTTTGTTTACATCTTTTTTCTTTCGCTTATCTACAAAAATAATTTACGTTAATAATTAAGCAATGAGCAAGAAGAACAAATAATAGGGAAAAAGTTCTAGTTTACGACCAAGTTAGACCAACTTCTCAGTTTATTCATGATTTTATTATTTGCTCGTTTCAATTTGGTGTTAATGTTACTAATCTTGCAAGAACACTCAGTTATAGGTCGTTTAGCAATTTTTGTTTTGAAAACGTAATGCGTGACTTTAACAGCTCTTTATGGAATGATATATTCTTCACACCAGATATTAACACTAAAGTTTCTTTGCTTAATAACTTAATTTTGAATTTGTATGATTCTTATGTGCCATTAATTACGAAGGAACTGAAGTTTAACAGATGTCCGTGGTTTACTAGCAATATTAAATTTCTAATAAAAGAAAGAGAACGTTTTTTCCGAAAGTTCAAGAGAAGCCCTACTGATTTTAACAAAAGGCAATATGTGTTTGCGCGTAACAAAGTAAATTCTTCTATACGTAATTGTAAGCGATCTTACTTACTGCAGAAACTGGACCCTTCTCTGAGCTCCAGAGAAGTCTGGAAAACTCTAAAGCAAATTGGTGTAACAGAAGACAAAAGCAAATATAAATGTCCTTATCGCCCTGATGTAATGCAAGATTCTTTGATTCCTTTCTACTCTAGCTGAGAAACTCCTCAAAGTATTTTTGATCTGCCTGATAGTGAAAGTTCTTTTTGTTTTGTTTGTATTAGTGCTTATGATATTTTAAATTCAAGCAAATCTGTGAAATCTGATGCCATTGGTCCTGATTGTATTCCTCCGAAATTCTTAAGGCATGAAGATCTAAACTCTATATTTGAATGGTCTAATGATAACCACATGACTCTAAATCCATCAAAATCAGTTGCAATGTTATGTGCTAGAGATGAGCTCAACTCTGACGATTTCCCTTTGGTCATTCTCAATAACGAAGTCATTTCATATGTAAAAGATGTCACTTATTTGGGTTTTAAAATAAGCAGTAATTTGAGTTGTTGTAAAGTGATTTCCGATACGATTAGGAAAATTTATTATGATCTACGTTGTTTGGGATCGTCCTCGGACATTCTGAATCCCAGTATGAAGAAACATCTCATTAAGTCACTGATCATGCCTTATTTTACGTTTAACTCGAGTGTATATCCAGCTTTAGATTGTGTGTGTAAAAGGAAACTAAATGTTGCCTTAAATGACTGCATTCGCTTTGTTTACTCTATACCAAGATACAGTAGTGTTTCTCATTTACGTCAGAGTATCTTTGGTATGAATCTTGATGATTACTTAAAATTTCGACTTCTCTTGAGGCTTCACAATATCATCTATGGTGGAGGTCCTAGGTATCTAAGCGCTGTTCTAAGCTTTGCTAACTCACAGAGAGGTTTAAAGTAAATCTAACCCCGCTTCTCACACTGCATTTCAGAACGCTCATTCTATTAGTCTGCAATTCGTCAATGGAATTTACTTCCAAATGAATTGCAAAACACTATCGCTCCTGCAGCTTTTAAGAGAAAACTATTTTTGCACCTTTCAAATCATCAAATTTAACTTATTTTGTTTCTTTTTTGATTAGATTCAGTTGTTTTTTTTTAAATTTATATACATACATATGGAAGAGGACCTCAATCAACTCGGAGTGCAAAACTGGAGACGACTAGCCAAGGATCGAGCTAGCTGGCGGAGCCTGTTGATTGAGGCCCAAGTCCACAACGGACTGTAGCGCCACCTTAAGTAAGTAAGTATATATATGTACATATTTTAAATTTCAATGTACATAATATTCTCATAATTTTTTTTGTTTTTTGATATATTCGTAAATGTTATAAATTTATTTAGGTGCTCTAAAAGATTATAATCTTAATGCGGCAATGTCAACTATTATACTTGAAATAAACGAAAAATAAAAAAATATTTTAATCTGTTGCATGCACTTTCAAAAAAATATAACATTTACATTAATAAGATATACATTTCGTTAGCATTAACGAAATGACAGCATTTCGATAAAGAAAAAGAATCATATGTAAGATGAAGTATAGAGTTCATAGTTTGAATAAATAATGTATGTACAAATTTACAACATGTTTTAGATTGTAGCAAATGGATGTGAGTGGGGAAGATTGGGTCGCATGTGTGAGTAAAGTGGTGTAAGGCAGTCAGATTTCAAATCAGGGACAGCTCATCAACCATCAGAGTGCGCAAGCCGTCAAGGCGTCTTTAACGACGATTGGGGAGGGAATCAGCACTCCGAGTGGCCATCTATCTGTCACTCCAACAACATTGATTAAAAGAAAAGACACTCGTCCGCAGTCCATATGTTCAGTTAAAAATCTTGGTATAATTAATATTTTTCTGTGTTACGATCGTCCATCAGGGAACCAGAACCACCCCGTTCCGATGCACCTAGCCCGGCTCACGCAAGCATACCAAGTGAGGTTCCCGCGATAGATAGAGAGATACGTCTCGCGTAGCATTGTTTTTTTTTTTTCAAACTCAAAATTTGAAAAAAAAAATGTGTTTCTTATAAAATTAAGTACCTACTAATTTAATATTCAACTAGCTGACCCTGCAGACTTTGTACTGCCTAAATCGATAAATAAAAGCTAGACTTTGTTATCTCGCTACTACACTTCACTATTATACAAAAAAAAGCTTTTGAGGTATTCCTTATGTTTATGTTAGTATCTGTTTGGTAAAAAATTAAAAAAACGAATACGTAACTATAAGTTTACTAAAAGAAATAATTCTATTTCTTATAAAAAAACAAAAGTCAATAACAACTATTCAGTTTATTTTTTTACTATTTGTATTAAAAGTGAAGTATCAGCAACTTAGTTTTAAGTCACTTGTTTCAACATACAAACAACAAACTATGTGTTGACTGTAGAGTTTCAGAAAACTTAATAACTTGAAATTGTCGCCCACAAATCGTAGTCTAAAGGCATATTGTCATACGCTCAAGAGGCAGCAAAAGAAAATTGAGAGATTTACTAGTTTGGGTATTTTACGAGCCATAGAAACTAGTCAATTGGCTATTTGTGGTCTTTAAGGCGGGCGAGTTTTTACAAATTCAAATTAAAATTCCACTGGACAATTTTTCTAAGCGTCTTTGTGTCAAAACGCATCTTGGATTGTTCGAATACCAGCGTCTTCCTTTTTTCCACACTATTTGGAGCAACTAACAGCTGATCTGGATGACATTATCGTTTTAGGTCGGAATGATGCAGAATACCTAAAAAAATTAAAGACACTATTTGAACGTTTCGAAGATCATGGATTGAAATGTCGTTTAGTGAAATTTGCAGAGCCGGAAATTGAATACTTAGAGCACATCATTTACGATACAGGCATCAGAAACGCAAGAAATAACTCAGCGGCACCGCTAATCAAGCTCAGATCCAAAGAAGTTATGGAGATGTTATCTATAATCAAAACGCTGACGGAACGGAGAAGCAAATTATTTCGTTTGCTTCAAAAACGCTAACAGAAACCAAAAAGGGTACAGCCATGATAGGAAAAGAAGAACTATCAATGATTTTTGGTGCAAAAAAGTTCCACTAACGGCAGTTTCAAACCTTGGTCACAATTTTTAACCCGAATAAGAAGCTACCTGTTATGAGAATTCATCGATACTGCTTGTTAGCTACTCTTACACGATTCGCTACAGACCTACAAAACTGCAAGGAATTGTTTTTTTTGTCCCGTTTGCCCCATGGACCAGACGAAGAGTTCGACAAGTCAGAGGAAGATAGAATTCATGTAATAGACAACTTGTTGGAGAATTTTCCAGTTAATGTTGCAGACATCGCTGCAGTTTCAGTTCGTGATAAACGTATTAAAAAGGTCATGTCGTAAGTTCAACATTGCATTGTTGGCCAAATTGTATACCTTCTTCTGAGTCCAAGGTACACCCATTTTTCCGTAGAAAGTTCTGCTTAGATAGCGAAATAATGTTCTTCTTTTTCCTCCAGCTAGCCAACAACTTACGATAGCCATGGATTTTCTACATAGTGTAGTCAACAGCGGGAGTCTCACTCCGGAACTAATTCCATCGACAGTTCCAAAAAAGAAAATGAGGTGTTGTTGTTAGCGTTAGTGACATTATTTGCAGATTTTTATTTAGTATTCATAATAGGCATGATTTAGATGTACGGCAGTGCAGTGGCGTTTGCAAGAACTCTTCCCTCATGCCTAACCGCATTCGGACGACTGGACAACCTACTTTGCGTTCACTGCGGTGTCTTTGTGTTTCCTGTGGATCAGAGGGATCAGTGAAGATTCATGTCATGGCACATTCGTGAAGTAGTAACAGCAGGTGGTATTCGATTCAATACTTTATGTCGCCACCTTTCAATCGCGAATCTAATGGAGCCGCAGAACGAATGGTACGCATTATCACGACGTCTTTGTCTAAAATCTTGGACAGTTGATCTCAAGATGAGGACGCTCTAACCATTTTATTGGCAATATTTTGCTCGACGCCAGACAGTGCAGCCAGCTCAAAAGTTGCATGGCCGATCGTATCGGACAATATTGACTGCCATATGGTTCCGGACAAACCCATTGCTGCGAAATAATGTGAAAATAATTCTTAATTCTCACTGAAACAACCGGTATTTGTCTGTATTACTCAGTGACTAATGATTTTTTTTAAATGATCGATTCGTATACCTACAGTTTTCTTACTTCAAATTCACACTTTTAAAAATCAAATTCACCGTTTTGCAAATCAAATTCACTTTGGCTTTTCAAAATACTACGTATAGCACACTAGTGCGACTCTGTAAGTTTTATTGCTATTTTTAGAATTTTTTTTTAGAAAATCGACCCTCCCGGCAAAACCGGGGGACTCCATTCGATTTTTTTCTTGTTTCGAACCAACCTATACGCTCTAGCTTTTTGGCACAACATTCACCCTGAATCACCCTGTATAATAATAAATGGGAAAATTAATTTTTTTTACCTACATTTTACCGCCTTTCTTATTTTTGCCCTAATATTAATATTTATTTCAAGGTTTTCACTGATAAAAAATTGACAGTTGTGTAAAAATGTTTATCCAAAAAATGTGAAACACCAATACGAACCCCTCCTAGCAACTAGAAATAATGACTGTCCCTTCGTTTAAGATTTTTTTTCCTTTATTTAAAGAATTATCAAAAATTATGATGAAGGACTTTTTTGAAGTGGAAAATTAAAAAAACAAAAATCCTTTGAATGCTAATTTGGGTCCATTATAATAAGTCGTTTTATTTTGAAACCATTTGACCTTTGAACCAATCATACACCACTCCTTCCGTACAAAAAAAAAAGAAAGAAAACTGTGATTTGTGCAAGGCATTTTCAAAGAAAAGTTTTTGTTTACCTTATATCTTACATAGAGTACATTTCTTCAATGAGTTGTCATCACCTAAGGCAAATGTTTTGCCAGAAACCATAAATTCACAAAAAGTCCTGGCAGGACATTATCAGTTGAGATTTTTGACCCATGTATTCGATAAAGTAGAGAAACGCGATGAGAACAAATTCAAAATTATTTGAATCTAATTTATTTTTTGTTTCTTTTTCTTTTGTCTTGCATCGTTGCCAATTCAATGATAACCTTGTAACGAGAGAAAAAAAAAAACAAAACACGAAAACAAAAAAAACGTCTTCACGGATGTAATTAAAAAGTTCCTTTTAGTCAGTAACTTATTTTATGAGGGTAATCAACAAAAATTATTTTCCACCCCATCAACGTAAATTGCTTTATTGACTTCAAACAAAAACAAAAAAAAATACGAGTTAGAGCCAAAGAGGGAAACTTCTACCGCCACAACCTTCAGATTTCACACCACAGATGAATGTGTTTGTTTTGTTTTTTTTTTCTGTATGTTGTTTTTTTTTTCTGTATGTTGTTTTTTTTTTTTGTATTGTTTTCATTATTGGGGTATTGAATTAGAAATTAAAGGCATGGATACTTGAAAAGGACGAAAAACGACCGTCGAGGGCTATTGAGTCTACCTATTTGAAGAAGGTCATAGATTTTTGGACGGATACTAAATAAGGGTTTAATTATGTATTTCCACAGGTCCCTGCAGAGTAAACTGAGTTTTTGTATGCCTTTAAAAAAAAAATCATTGTAGGATCTATCTTAAAGCATTTTTCACTTTCAGAGTATCTTTAATAGCGGCCGTTTATTTCATGTGGTGAAGATAGAATTGGTCGAAATGCCTGCAAGGACAATGTTGTATACATATGTACAGATACTGTACTGCTTTACCTTAATTCATTGTTTTTTTAAAGTACGTATACGCCCGAGTGAACCCTAAAATTTAAATCATTCAGTTTTTGATTGAAACATAATTGTATAAAAATATCTTAGGATAGAATCAATCTAATATATACAATTCTTCTGTCACAGTTTTAGTGGTCATACTCCTCCGAAACGGCTTAACCGTTTTTGATGAAATTTTATATGTGTATTCAGTAGGTATGAGAACAGGGTCATATCTATTTTTTATACCGCTAATTGTTAAGGAAGGCTCATCCACATATTTTGTTTTGGCATTTTTTGGGCAGTTTTTTTTTTATTATAATTTTTGTATGGTGCGGCATTAAGAAATACATTAAATCCTTAATTTTCAACTTCCTACCACTTACCCATACTTTTTAAGAGCCACTTCTTAATGATCGCAGTAGTGATAGTGACATTGAAACTTATTATTGTGAATGGTAGGTTAAATAATAAAAGATAAATAAACATAAGCAAACAATGCCATGCTAATGCGGGGTAGAGGTCGGTAATGGTAGTGGGGTGGTGGGATAGTGGATAGCGGGTAACGGTAAGCGGGATTACGGGTTGTGGGTAATGGGTAGTGGGAAGCGGAGTGACGGGTTGTAGGAAATGGAAAGTGGAATGCGGGGTAACGGTGTAGCGAGTATTTTTTTTTCACACAGTATCAGAATTGGTCGTATACGCTTATAGCAAGCACCATATTACGACCAATGGTTATGGTATGGGTAGACATAGCGGGTATCGGTTACTGGGGTAGTGCAAAGCGAATAGCGGGTAGAGGGTAGTGGGTAGAATTACGCAATCGTCCCTGGATTTCCAGGAGTTATTGATTATCTCTTTTGATTTAAGGTCTATCTTCCTCTTGAGTACCCCAATCGGGACGAGTGGTCCCCTATCTGAATGGTCACTACTACTTATGTCTGCTTCTGACCCTTTCCTGGCTAGTTCATCTACTATTTCGTTCCCTTCTATATTGCTATGTCCAGGAACCCAGCAGAGCTTAACCTGGTTAGTGTGGCAGATTCTATTTAATTCTTTCCTACAGTTTGAAACTGCCTTTGATCTTATGGTCTCACTGGCTAAGGCTTTGATGGCAGCTTGGCTGTCCACGAAAAAAGTAATCTCCGAGGAGCTTAGCTTTTCATGATGTACCAATTCAGCTGCTTTTTCAAAGTCCGGCTCTAGATACGGTAACTTTTTCGTCGACTTAACCATGTAGTACTTTTCGATTCGAGGAGCCTCTAATGAAAAAAGCACCTGTCGGTTCGACGGTAGTTTCGGAATCGGTCACTCTGGTATTCTAGTTTCCGTCAA
>CAKKXW010000001.1:43158360-43169192 GCA_920937365.1 Sphaerophoria rueppellii
AAGCGGAGTGACGGGTTGTAGGAAATGGAAAGTGGAATGCGGGGTAACGGTGTAGCGAGTATTTTTTTTTCACACAGTATCAGAATTGGTCGTATACGCTTATAGCAAGCACCATATTACGACCAATGGTTATGGTATGGGTAGACATAGCGGGTATCGGTTACTGGGGTAGTGCAAAGCGAATAGCGGGTAGAGGGTAGTGGGTAGAATTACGCAATCGTCCCTGGATTTCCAGGAGTTATTGATTATCTCTTTTGATTTAAGGTCTATCTTCCTCTTGAGTACCCCAATCGGGACGAGTGGTCCCCTATCTGAATGGTCACTACTACTTGTATCTGCTTCTGACCCTTTCCTGGCTCGTTCATCTACTATTTCGTTTTCTTCTACATTGCTGTGTCCAGGAACCCAGAAAATCATATAACCTTTGTTAGTGTGGCAGATTCTATTTAATTCTATCCTACAGTTTAAAACTGCCTTTGATCTTATGGTCTCACTGGCTAAGGCTTTGATAGCAGCCTGGCTTTCTATGAGTAAAGTAATCTCCGAGGAGCTTAGCTTTTCATGATGTGCCAATTCAGCTGCTTTTTCAATGGCATAGATCTCGGCCTGAAAGACAATACAGTCAGCTTGGAGTTTATACGCCTCTCTGATGTTGAGAGATTGGCAAAACACTCCATCACCTGTTCCTGATTCCATTTTCGAACCGTCAGTGTAGAAAGGGATACCCTGTTCACTTATAAATGAATTAGGATCCCAACCCTGGCTTTCTGGTATGCAAATAGAAAATTTTCTGTCAAAATCCAGTAGAGGGGGAATGTAATCGGTGGTCTCCATCAGTTTTTTTTAAACGAATTGCGGTTTTGGCTGCCGTGCACCATATGAACTCATCCAGAGGCGGGAGATCCAAGATCAGTTCCAACCCATCCTGTGGTGTGGATCTCTGAGTCCCTGTTATTCCTATACAGGCTAGTCTCTGTACCTTATTCAGGTTCTTGATTTTTCCACCATACAGTAGAGCCATAGGTGAGAATGGGTCTGACAATCGCTGTGTACATCCATTGGATGACTTGCGGTCGCATACTCCAACGTATACCGAAGGCCCTTATGCATGTGTAGAATGCACTTAGTGCTTTTTTCATTCTTTCCTCAGTATTACGCTTCCATGTAAGCTTGGAGTCAAGGATAACCCTTAGAAATTTTAGTTTAGAGGAATACCATTTAATTAAGTAGGGTTGAAGCCCTCCAGTTTCCGTTTTTTCGTGAACAAAACTAGCTCTGTCTTGGTGGGGTTGACCCCGAGACCGTTCTTAGTTGCCCAAGAAGATAAGTCTTTTGATGCGTTTTCCATAATGTTTCCGATGGTATTAAGGAACTTGCCTGATACCAAAACCGCTATGTCATTTGCATATGCTACAATTTTTATGCCCTGATCTTTAAACTTTGTGAGAATTTCGTTTACTAAGAGGATCCAGGGTAGGGGTGAGATGACCCCTCCCTGTGGTGTGCCTCTAGTATCTGTTTTCTCAATAGTGCTAGAGCCCATTTGAGAGTTGATAATTTTGCCATTTAACATGGTGCGAAGATCCAATCGACAATGACGGATTCAACTCCAACGGTTTTGATTGATTCTGTTTTTATGTTATTAAACGCACCCTCGACATCAAGAATTTGTTTCTGTGTGAGTAAAATCCAGCGTGTTCGATTGCAAGTAATCAGAACTTCCTGGGTTCTTACAACCGGGGAAATGAGATTCCATGAAGAGTTCAAGCGTTTCTAGGTTCGAGTTCGACCATGATCCATCGGGGTTAGCGAGACACCAAAGCCTAGAACTTTTATTTATCGATTGAGGTAGTACGAAGTCTGCAGGTTCAGCTAGTCTTTTTATAAAAAAGAAGAAATGCTGTGTTTGTACTTCTTCTTTAAGGTATCATTTCGAACTAAGAAACTGAAACGATAATGTTCATACCTTTCAATCTCCTCTCCATTTAACTTAAACCTTGAAATACCTTCACGCACAAAATATAATGCAATTTTCTGGTGCACATTTTATTGTTTGAAAAAATATGTATACGCCCTAATGAGCCCAAATGTTTAAAGCAGCCAGTTTTTTACTGAAGAAAATGTGTACAAAAATTATATTAAATTAGAACCAAATTTGAGAGCAATCGAACCAGTTATTAAGGCTTTAGATGCTAGTACACACAGACAGACAGACTCTTCGACTTCTATCATTGTAATGCCAAATATAATGCAAAATTCGATATCGGATATTTTGTTTGTCGGATGCAAAACTTGCCCTATATTATTAAAATTATTTTATCAAAATGAGTGTTTACCCCGGGCAACGTTCGACGGGCCTCGTCGATTGCCGATCGATATTAATCGGCATGAATGAGCAAACAATATTGTTATTTTTCCGTCCAATCCATTCAAAATCTATGAAAGTCCAATTCATCTTAAAAAACATTTTGGGGTGTCCCTCTAATGCCCTATCAAGAGATTCCAACGATAGGCCTTTCAAAGTATCGATAAGCTCTCTATTGATTTGACTTTGATTTATTTACATTATAAGTTAAGAAGCACTAAATGAAACGTCCGATTATAATTGATTAAATCAGACTTCAAATTATGATTAACACAAATTTAGTCTTCAATCAAGATGCAACTATAGAAAATTCAACTGAAGCTCATGCGTTATTGGCATACAAACTCAGAAATCAAACATGCATGGCACAGCAAGGTTTGATTTTCCATACCCGTTTGCTGCTGAATTTCCATTAATGAGGTCAAAGTCAATTAACTGAACATCAAACAACCCCGCTAGACGTGCTATTAAGACTCCGAACATTGTAATACAATTTTGATTGCTAACTTCGATGCTGATTAACAATCACAATACAAATTACCTGAGTTAATAATTAATATTTCACAAAATAACTCCTGTCAACATAATTGATGCATAACCACCTACTTGGTCATGGAGCTAGCTGATAAGTGACTTTTGATATACAAACAGACAAACACGTTTAATTAGGGACGTAAAGCAAACTTGAAAGAAATGAGAAAATATTGAAAATTTTCATATATGGGAAAGTTGCAGAGGGCGACAAGAGAGCTTATTATTGAAAGATTTACGATAATAGCGTTCGACTTTTGTCCCTTGCTAAGAGAACAAAACAAAACTTCAAAACAAAATACAGACACCCAAAAATTACCTTTGGGAGGTTTGTAACCTAGGGAGAACATGTTCGGTCAATATTAGAATTAATAAAGCCCAACGAGCACCATGAGAATCAAAAGGATCATACAAGTTTTAGGTTCTTGACCTCATAACTTCTTGTGTATTGAAAAATTTGTTGCCATAAATAAATCAATAATAGACAAGTATTCTTATGCTAGAGAAATATTCAGCTAAGGGAGAAATGGACTTATTCTTTTCAGACAAACTGGAAAAGTTTCTTTTTTTCCGACTGAAGTCCATTACCTTTGCCAAGAACTCATAGAGAAAAGTGGATGTCGAGAAATAATAAGGAATGAAGACTTTAAGTGATGGCAATTTTTTTGCTGACGCAAAAGCAGTGAGGTGTCTAGTCTAGGATGTACACAACTTTTGGTTAACACAATAATAGAGTTTTTGATCTACTTTCGTATTGGTGATTTATAAAAGATGAAATGAGTTTAGGAAGAAACAAAGATCGTTTCATTTCTTCCCGATTACTGAACTACGGGAAATGTTGAGATGAAATGAAAGTGATAAGAAAAGTCATCGAAGAATTCTTGTATTGACTTTCAATTTGTTGAAACAGACTTGCACTTCATGAATTGGAACCTTGTAGAAAAGCAATCGGTAAGTTGAATCGATGTCTGGTTGGTCATGAAATAAATTTCGATCAAATTTAGTGAACATTTTGAAAAATAAAAATATATCACCAACTGGTGCGTTTGTCTCTTGACTATTTTCCTGGTAAATTATAACTCTGCTGCTGCATTCGTTGAGTGAAAAGCAATTTGAAAAAAGTTGTTTATTCATTGATACTGTTGGCTATTTTACCGTGTACTCGTGACTAAGTTATTTCTAGTTTTTTGCAATGACTTGATCTTTTTACGAACTAATTAGATCCTTGGGATCCTTGGCCATCACCATGCAATTTTGAAAATCAAAGTTTTGCGGATTCTGGTCAATACCATACTCCTAGCGCAAATGTCACGAAGCGCTTTTCTCTTCGAGCTAAATATCCAGCCCAAAGCTTGTATGTCGTTTTATCCCAGAAATGTATCTAGTTGCGCTATTCTCCGTAAGAGTTTTTTTTCTCGAATATTGGAAAGAGTTCATTAGTTCAAGTATCGGACCAGCAAGCTAGTTCATGCTTTTAAATAACCCATCGTTATGCTTTCTTAATTTATCTCCATATTTAAAAAAATAGTTCTTAATCGTTTTAAATACTCAAAATACTGACCTAATAGGTGACCTTATAGTTTCTCTCACCTAATAGTGAAGAAACTAAGATTATTGGGGGTTGGTATTTTGAAAGCCATTTGATGAAGCCTGATATGTATGTTGACCCCTGATAGAAAATGTGTGCGAGGATGAATTCCTACGTTGTTTCCTATAAGTTATTGTATTGTATGGATTCTGAATTCCATAACATGAATCTTGATGTAATCAAGAGCTCCGTTTTGTGGAATCAAATAGAGCGATGCCATTGTCTATGATCCGCATAGGTATCAATGAAATCGAACATTTCGCGATTCTCGGTATGTGCATCAACATCCAAATCATGTAAAACGATCACAATATGCAACTTCGCCAATTATGACGAGCTTCTAGGAATGCTTATCAAGGGTAAACTTGAGCCAAAATTTCTGTCATAATTAACATAAAAAAAAGAGATTTATTGCAAGTATTCAGGAATTCAAGACCAATGCACATCATCGGCTTCTCCTTCCCAACTTTCCCCTCCGGCATTTTAGTGGTAAACACAATAACCTCTTGAGTACGCGTTACATGATAAAAGACAACGATTTAATGAGTCGAAAAAGTGTGTTGTTCAGATTTCATTTAATTCTAACTTCATATTTGGTATGGAATTATAAACCTAGCTTCAAAACAAATGTAGGTATATGTTTCAAACCTTCAAGTGCAAATTATGCAAAACAAGTATAATATCTGCAAATTTCTCGTGCCAAACTAATCCAGTAAAAGACAGAGCTCCGAAGAGAACCTTGTGGCAATACGAGAAACCCAACTGGGACGGTCTCAATAACTTCTTCGGATCTTTAACTGGTCACTATACTTCCTCAATAGTGACGTTGATTCCAGCGCAGATATGATTACTAACATGATTATTTTGGGATTGAAAACTTTTATCCCGAATAGGGTTAAACGCATCAAACCCAAGGAAAAGTCATGGTTTGATTCAAGCTGAAAAGAGATTATTGGGAAAAAAGATGTAAAGTTCCGGTGTTTTAGAGCCAACCCAACTGAGGAAAACCGAAACAAGTTTAAGCAAGCTAGGAAGGCCTGCACTGCCCATATTCGTCGGACCAAATTTTTACATGATCAAAAATTAAGGCAAAAAATACTGCAATGTCCCAAAGGCAGTACGAATTTTTGGTCATTTGTAAAAAATATGAAGAATTCTTCTTCTTCCTCGGTCCCTACGCTCGTTGACAATGACACTCCAGTTGTTAGCTCGCTTGCGAAAGCTAACCTTTTTGCTAGCCAGTTCGCCGCCAACTCTTCGCTGCCTGAGAGTGTCATGACTCCGTCTGCTCTTGAGCGCGTCAATGATTCCATGGGACAAATCTTCTTCCGCACTCGTGCTGTGGCGAGATTCCTAAAGGATCTCAACATACATAAATCCGCTGGTCCGGATGGCATCCCCGCTATTGTTCTGAAGAGGTATTCTTCCACGCTAGCAAAACCCTTGCATAAGCTTTTCCATCTATCCTATTCTTCTGGGCTCATTCCGAGCAGTTGGAAAACAGCATTAGTCCAGCCTATTGCAAAAAAAGGAGAATCTTCTTCTCCCTCCAATTATCGTCCGATTACAATTACGTCCCTTCTTTCTAAGGTCATGGAAACGCTGATAAATTATCAACTCAAGAAATATCTCGAAGACCGAAAACTTCTTAATGACTGGCAGTACGGCTTTCGCAGCAACAGGTCCACTGGTGATCTGATGTTTTATCTCACCGAACAGTGGAACAAATCTTTACATCGTTTTGGAGAAAGTAAGATTGTTGCACTTGATATTTCAAAGGCATTTGATAAAGTCTGGCATCTTTCTCTTTTATCGAAAATGCGTGCTTTCAGTATTGGTGAATCCCTAACAATCAATCAATACAAGTTGTATTGGACGGATTCAAGTCTGAAACCCATAATATAAATGCTGGGGTGCCCCAAGGCTCCGTTTTGTCTCCGACCCTCTTTGTTATTTTCATAAATGATCTCCTGTCTGTAACTTATAAATCGAATTAATTGTTTTGCTGACGATAGTACCCTTAGCTTTTCATATTTGTTTCCAGACATTGAAGGTACAATGGGGAATAAGAAACCGCGTATAGTTTAATGCTTCGAAAACACAATGCTGTCTTGTATCGTCGAAGCGATGAGTGGCACTTGCATCAATGAGACCGAATATCTCGTGATTCTAGGTATGTGCATCATTAACCACCTTTTGTGGAACGAGCACATATGCGATGTTGCCAAAAATGCGTCAATATGTTTGGGTTTCTTAAGAAGGTGCAAGAAATTATTCTCCCCCTCTGATCTGGCTATTATCTATAAGGCTTATATTTGTCCAAGCCTTGAGTATAATTCCCATCTCTGGGCTGGTTCTCCAGCTACATTTTTAAGCCTCTTGGATGGTATACAAAAAAGAGCCATTAGAATGGTTGGTGTGAGAGAAATCACTAATTCATTCACTTCATTGGATTACCTTTGCGTCGTAACGTCTCATGCCTCTCTTTGTTCTACCGTTACTTCTACGGTAATTGCTCTAGGGAAATAGCTAGTTGCATTCCGCACCTTAAACAATTCAACCGTAATACCTGCGCTTCCAGGAATACCCATCAATACTTTCAAACCCCTTTCTTAATTCTTAATGCGCTTACAGTGTCTCTGGCATAAAAAGGGTATAAAAAGCCCCTTTAATGTGTGAAAATTATAAAAAAAAAAGGAAGGAACCTAAAATTCAAAGATCTTAATATCTTATTACTCGCTATTCATTCAATTTTTGCAATTTTGTGAGTATTCTTCAAACTTAACAACTTGAGTGTGCAACTAGTGACGTATCTGAACAAGTATGTTTAAATTTACCCACGTACCACGTGTCATCACGCTTACGTCAATCCCTACCAACCCTGACACTAGATTTCTGGAGAAACAAAACCTTGCAATGAAATATGTTCCACCATTTTAAATGAAGGGTTTATTAAAATTTCACATTTTTTTGCATTCATAATTTTGTAAATAGTTCAAACACGATATCACAAAATGTCTCTGTACATACGTATTACATTCACATTTAAAGTATTTTTGCTTTTTACATTTTCCTTACAAAAAAATCACACACACACACCAACAACAAATATTCCCGCAACAGATTATTATAAAGCTTGATGAAAATATGACTCATTCTTTAGGATGACACACATCGGCATCGAGGTCCATCACACGAAATATTTATCATGTTTAATATAAAAAATTGTATTTGAGATGGAAAATAAAAATAAATTTAAAAACAAAAGCAATAAGCAGATAACTTCGCAACCCCATAGCCATCAAAGCGAATCAATTTCGAATTCTTTGGTCAGTCATTCATTCAGTCAGTCAGTCAGTCAGTCAGTCAGTGATTCAATATCCCAATAGCTTATTAAGTAAACACAAAAGGGCTTACTTTGAATGTAATTTTGGGAAAATGCTATTAAGTGGGTTTATTTTTATTTTGTATTTTACTTTTGAAAGCATGCAAGTGTTTCTGTGTTTGATATACGTTAAAATTGAAATTGAATTGAAAATTCTCTTACATTATCATGAGTTAAAGTAAATATTTGACTAAAGCACCATATCATGTTTCCAGTTGTTTACAGCTGGTATTTTTATTAAGCGTTCTACAAGTATTTGGAAACAATATAAAAACATGATGATGTTATTGTATGAAATAGTTTCGCTTGGAGGGAATTCCTTTGAAATTATGAGTAGGTAGTTATTTTCTACAAAACTAGTTATTATTGCCTTGCAGCAGTAAATGTGAAAAACTAAAAGCGTTAGTTTTTAATTAATATATATTTTCCATAAAACACCTATTCAGTGCCTTGGCAAGTTACCTGGCTTAACTTATTCTATTACTGAAATTCCGGCAACATTTTATTAATGATCAATTTCAATATATGTACATACATATAATATACATATGTATGTCAAATCGAAAATTATTTTGTGTGAAAATTAATTATTTTCTATTCATGGACGAGGACATTTCTCATTAAGGTAAGATTCAAATGGAATAACAAAAGTTTCTGAAGGACTAATAACATCACCATCATCATCGTCGGGCTGGACAAAGAAAGTTTCCCTCTTCATCTGCGCCAAAACAGGGATTCGGTGCGGGACAGTAAGTTTGGTATCCTGACGCCGACGCCATTTAGGTCCGTGCCCTCAGGCTTTGGGCGTTATTCCATCTCAGCGTCTGCCGCGCTGTCTCACCATAAATCTTACCGCAAGGTACTTTCTAAGCCGGTTCTTCTTCGCTCATACGAGCTAGGTCTCACGCCCACTGAAGTACCTATACCACTGATCAAATGAACCAATTGAAAGATGGTTCTACTTTTTTTTTCATATATAATTTGCACCCATCAAGGGATTTTTATACCCTTTTTATCCCAGAGACACAGTGAGTGCATTACATTCGCGTAGTACGGCTAAAAAATGATTCTCTATACTTAAGAGTACGTCCGAAGTTGGGCTCGAGGGTAATCTGATGGGCATTCTTAGAAGCGCGAGTATTACGGGCGAATTGTTTGAGGGGAGGAATGCAACTGATGGCTATTTCACTAGAGCAATTACCGTGAAAGTAGCGATAGAACAAGGAGAGACACGCTACGTTACGGCGGTGGACCAAAGGAGTGAATGCGTCAGTGATCTCTCTATCACCAATCATTCTTAAAGCTCTTTTTTGTATACCATCCAAGAGGCTTAAGTAAGTAGCTGGAGCACCAGCCCAAAGGTGGGAATTGTACTCAAGCTTTGGGAGGATCTAGGTTTTATAGATAATAGCCAGATCAGACGGGGAGAAAAATTTCTTGCACCGTCTTAAGAAACCCAAACATCTTGCGGCATTTTTGGCAACATCGCGTATGTGCTCGGACCACAATGTTGTGGTCAGTGATGCACATACCGAGAATCTCGAGATGCTCAGTCTCATTGATGCAAGTGCCACTCATGGACAGTGGCAAGGGGGGTATATCTCGCTTCAACGATACAAGACAGCATTGAGTTTTCGAAGCATAAAACTCTACACGGTTTTTAATTCCCCATTGTACAATGCTGTTTATATCAGAGTTTAATGAGCTTAGCATATTTTGCCGTTGCAGTTCCACATCCGAAGAGGAGGGATGTGAATCTGGGAACGAATATGAGAAGCTAAGGGTACTATCGTCAGCGAAAAAATTTATTGGATTAGAAGTTACAGACAGGCGATCATTAATAAAAATGAGAAAGAGGGTCGGAGACAAAACGGAGCCCTGGGGCACACCAGCATTTATATTGAAGGTTCGAACTTGAATCCGTCCAGTACAACTTGTATTGATCGGTTCGAAAGAAAGTTCCTAATCCAACGAAGAAGGGATTCATCGATACCGAAGGCACGCATTTTCGATAAAAGAGCAAGATGCCAAACTTTATCAAATGCCTTTGAAATATCAAGTTCCCCAATCTTACTTTCTCCAAAACGATGTAAAGATTTGTTCCACTGTTCGGTGAGATAAACCATCAAATCTCCAGTGGACCTGTTGCTGCGAAAGCCGTACTGCCGGTTATTAAGAAGCTTTCGGTCTCCGAGATATTTCTCAAGCTGATAGTTTATCAGCGTTTCCATGACCTTAGAAAGAAGGGACGTAAGAGCAATCGGACGATAATTGGAGGGAGAAGAAGATTCGCCTTTTTTTGGGATTGGCTGGACAAATGCTGTTTTCCAACTGCTCGGAACGAGCCCAGAAGAATAGGATAGATGGAAAAGCTTACGCAAGGGTTTTGCCAGCGTGGAAGAACACCTCTTCATAACAATAGCGGGGATGCCATCCGGACCAGCGGATTTATGTATGTTGAGATCCTTTAGGACTCTCGCCACAGTACGAGTGCGGAAGAAGATTTGTCCCATGGAATCATTGACGCGCTCAAGAACAGGCGGAGTCATGACAATCTCTGGCAGCGAAGAGTTGGCGGCGAACTGCCTACCAAAAAGATTAGCTTTCGCGAGAGAGCTTACAACTGGAGTGTCATTGTCAACGAGCGAAGGGACCGAGGAAGAAGAAGAATTCTTCATATTTTTTACAAATGACCAAAAATTCATACTGCCTTTGGGACATTGCAGTATTTTTTGCCTTAATTTTTGGTCATGTAAAAATTTGGTCCGCCGAATATGGGCATTGCAGGCCTTCCTGGCTTGTTTAAACTTGTTCCGGTTTTCCTCAGCAACTGTTACTGTGAGGTCAACATTCGAGAGAGCGCTTTCGATTAGAAAAACCATCCGTCAAGCGGCGGTTGAGAAGCGACGGTCTCTAACAGTACTGAGGCGGACAAGAACTCGCGCAGTTACTAAGGTACCCTG
>CAKKXW010000001.1:43188183-43200342 GCA_920937365.1 Sphaerophoria rueppellii
GGCACAGAGGAGGAGACACAGATTTTAATTGTCTCATATCATCGCACAGGTGGCCTCAGATAAGCTGGCGATTTTTGTAGAAAAAGAATGCTGCCGAAGCTGGGGCTTGAACCCGTAGCATTAGGCTTAGCAATCAACTACTATTTTTTTTTTCTCAAAATTCATTTTTTATTCATAATCACTTACAACTACTTATTTCTAGACAAAGAATTCAAACTAGCTTATTATCAAAAATCTTACACTTAACTTACTGGCCCCAACCGGGCGCTCTAAGAAATTCATGGTCAACTTAAAATTAATGCCTTTCGGCCTATTTAATTAATTTTTTTTTTTATTTTTTTATTGTTCTTGTTAGAAAATTAAAGAAAAAAACTAACACCATATAATTTTCATTTTCCTTACATGCTACTTAAAATTAGGTCCTTAAAAATAAAACTTAAAATTAACTAAAACTACTTATTCTACCTAACAACTACTTACGAACTAGAACAACCACAGCAGCAAATCTCTATCATTTTTATTTAATTTTTTTGTATTTTTTTTTTTTTTTTTTTTTTTATTTCGTTTTTTTCGTTTTTTTTTTCATATCTTTTTTTTATTTTATATTTGTTATCCTTGTGTGAATTTTGTGCCACCATGCATGCCTACATGCATGTAGTGTCCGTAGCTTAGTGGTAAGGTGCGTTGACTGCTAAGCAGAACGTCGTGGATTCGAATCCTACTCGGGCCCAAAGTTTTTATTTCATCTTTCACGGACACTGCCTCTTGCGAAGAACTGACAAAACTTCCAAGAGTATCATCTGTCATGAAAAAGTGCTTCTCAACTTTGCCGTTCGGAATCGGCGTTAAATTGTAGGTCCCCTCAATTCTTCACACGTACCTAGAGAATTGTTGATGAGAGTAAGCCACTTAGGCCTTGTCTCTTCAAGAGCTGTCGCGCCACTCTATTTTATTTTTTTATGCATGCCTACTCTACTTAAACCTAAACCCAAAACCCTTAAACTAAAACAAGTACGTAAGCCGGCCAAGGCTCAAAACCCCACCCCGACTACTCATTATCAAGTGCTGACTGAAGCCACCAGAACTGGTTCTCCTGCTTCACCCTATCGATTCGGTCGATAACTACTATATCCTCTGAACCATGGCCACCTGCTTAATGCTAACAGACTGCAAACACTTAATAAATACATTAAATAAAAAAATAATTTTAACGTAACATGTGTATATTTGAATTTATTTAATTTTGAAAACATTATTAACATATAAAAGGTTATGTAGTAAGAACAATAATGGAAAGTAGTTCTTTTTTAAAGCTTTCTCGAGATATATTATAATCAAATGAAAAACAAAGTGCATTGAACGATGAAACATTGGTTCATTTTTCCCATAATTTGTTCGATGTGTAGGCTGATAAAGGAACTTTCTAGTTCTAAGCGGTCTTATGGGTATATTTATTGAAATTAATGAGATCAAGACTGAGCTTTTTATTTTATGGCAAAGAATATCTCTTATGAATAACGCATCCTGAACTTTTCTACGTGTTTCTAACGACGTCAATCCAAGAAGCTGACATCTTGCTTTGTAGCTTGGGTAAAAATCCCACCGTATTTTGTAAAATATGTACCTAGTGAATAGTCTTTGAATTTTTTCAATTCTATCGATTTTGTTTTCATAAAACGGATTCCAAATCAATGCATACTCAATAACAGATCTTACTAATGAATTATAAAGTACTAGCTGACCCTGCAGACTTCGTTCTGCCTCAATCGATAATAGATAATCTACCACACTACCCACTACCCCTTAAACGCTTCCCGTTTGTGCTACCCAGTACGTCTACCCATATCTGCTACCCCATTTCGACACTACAGAGTGTGGTATTCAGATTCATATTTTTGTTGTTAGGATAATAAACGTATCCCTGTACTTGACAGCACGATAATCGATAATCTACCACACTACCCACTACCCCTTAAACGCTTCCCGTTTGTGCTACCCAATACGTCTACCCATATCTGCTACCCCATTTCGACACTACAGAGTGTGGTATTCAGATTCATATTTTTGTTGTTAGGATAATAAACGTATCCCTGTACTTGACAGCACGACCGAATTTGGGTTCGTAAGGAGTCCTGAAGCCGCGAGTTCTACAGTCTAATCTCTTAAGGAGATTTTCCCATCACGAATTTTCTATTTTCCCATTTTTAAAAATCCATTCAAAATTTGACTGGGGATTTTCTTGCTCTTCAAGAGTTTTCCATTTTACCATTTCAAAACTAATACATTTCATTTGAAAGAGTGATTTTGAGATTTTTGTTAAGTCATTTTTTTTTGCATATCAAATTTTCCATTTTTCCAATTTTTTTTACTTTTTTTTGCTTTCTAGTTCCCCATCACAAATTTTCCAGTTTCCCTTGAAAACCAATGAGTTTTCCGAGTTTCATTCGAAAACCCATTTTGAAATTTTCCAGTTTTCCATTTGAATTGCAATGCACCTACAATTAAATGCAATTTTTTATTTGAAAACCAATGAGTTTTCCTTGTTTTTCATCAAGAACTTCTATTTTCCATTCGAAGACCCATTATGAAATTTTCCAGTTTTCTGTGTGAAAACCAAGGAACCTACAGCTATGTACATGCAATTTTCCCTTTAAAAACCAATGAGTTTTCGGAGTTCTTATCAAGATCTTTCTGAAATTTTCCAGTTTTCCTTTTGAAAACCATTGCACTTACAATTACATGCAATTTTCCCTTTGGAAACTAATGAGTATCCGAGTTTATCATCAAGAACTTTCTATTTTCCATTCAAAAACCCCTTTTTGAAATTTTTCGGTCGTTCGTGAAGAGTCCTTAACTCTACTTTTGGTTTTGACTGAGAACGAAAATGAATGAATCAATCGCGAACGACAGAGGCCTAATTTTGACCGAAACCGAAATGCAGGTAGAGGTACCTAATATTCATAATGTGAAATGTACATGCACAGAGATTGGAAACTAAAATCTATGCTTTTTTTAATATCGATGTTAACATTTTTTTTGTACAGAAAATCTTATCCAAGAATTCGCGTGTAAACATTTTCTTGGAGAAAAAGCTTAAGTAGGAGTTCAGCTTTAAATATAATACAAAAGAACGAAGGAATTGAAATGAATTGAAAATTGGAGAGACATTTCAAAAAACTGATGTCGGCTGTCAGTTTCCTGAATTTAAAAACAAAATTTTCGAGTAAGTAAATTGAAATCAATGTTCTTTGGCATTAATCATTATTTCTTTTATTTTCAGAACCTCCTACTGCACAATCAGTGCATAGAAGAACAATTGTCCATCATTTATAAAGTGAGATTTTTGTTTGTTTGTTAGTTTATCGACTACAAACATACAACCGACAAACAAACAAAAGTCTCACTTTATATATTAGTATAGATTAGTATAGATTAATAATACATAAGGACCAGTAAAATCCTTAGTGTTTCTTTTAATAAATCCCATAAGTGAATTAGCCTTTAGAGAAATAAAATCAATATGAGACTTTAGCGAAAAAGAAGTGTTAATGCCAGTGGCAATACTGATGACTGCCATGCCACACAGCGATACGCCGCATAAGAACATAGCTGTGAAAAGCACTGGAATTTCGAGAAGAGAAAAAATCGAAGTCGGTTGCCCAGAAAAAGTTACTTTATAAATTAAAATAAATCTAATTTTCATTTAATAACGTCATTTCCTAATTGCTATAAATTGTTTAAAAATATTAATTCAAAACAAAGAAATTTGTAGTACTCTTTTAAACTTTAATAAAAGTGTTAAGATACTGACAAATTTCGATTTCTTTTACTTATTGCTACATAAGGGCAGCAATAAGCAGAATCAAACACAACTCCGAGGTCCTTAATTTTACCAACACTTTGAATATCGTTCTTGTCGAGATTATAATTGTTTTGAACTACAGAGGCTGACGATATAGTAAAACACTTTCTTGTATTAAGTTTGAGTTCATTTTTAGAACACCAGTCATGAATACGATTCAGATCAGCTTGAAGATCATTGCAATCCTCAGTGTCATTTATTTTTTAAAATAATTTGAGATCTTCCGCATATAGTAGACAATTACAATTGCGAATCACATCAACGATGTCATTTATATAAACATTGAATAGCAGTGGAGGAATAGCTTCCTTGAGGAACTCCTGACGTGCATTCTATAAGTCTAGAAAACTTACCATCAATTACCCGCAGAGTTCTATTGACAAGCTAGGAAGATATCCAGTCAAGCAGTTTTGAATGAAAACCAAAGCATTTAAGTTTTTGGGCAAGAATTCTATGGCTTACAGTGTCGAATGCTTTACTGAAGTCGGTATAAACTTGGCTTTTATTTTCTAGAGTATTTACAACAAATGACGAACCAGACTTATAAATCGGGATTAAAAAAGATTCTTTCCAAGCAGGTAAAAAATAACCACCGATAACGATTTATTACAAATTGTTAGCAGAGGCAAGCAAAGAGAAGATTTACAATTTTTCAAGATTATAGATGGAATTCCATCAATACCAGGCATAGAGTCGCATTTAAGAGTTTGTAGGCCTAACAGCACCTCATCGTAATTTAACTTGATCAGTCCAATATCAACCAAATTACTCACATATGTGATATCGGAAGAAGAAATGTTGCGATTCAAATAAACAGATTCAAAAAAGCTTGAAAACAGTTCCAAATGTGTTTCGATAACAGAAGATTGTATAAAAGATAATATTCTATTATCTTTGATTGTATGCCATTGAAACTGACATTTTGTGGTATTCCTGATGATTTTCTTTAAGAGTTAAGGAAAGTCCAAAATGATTTACTGTTCATTTTAATATTATTTACGATTTCAAAATTATAATCTATATATATAAAAATGTTATGTTGGTTTGTGTGCGCTCGAAAAACTCAACAACCGTTTGATCGATTTTCTTAATTTTTGTTTTAAACAAAAGAGGAATAAGGGTAGAAGGTTGTTAACAAACAATATGTTAACTTTTTAAATCACAAACGGTGCAAATGTTAAAAAATAATGCTTTTCTCACTTCAGCAAAATATATCAATATAGCTTAGAATATTCGATTTCGTCAAATATTTTTATTTTCAGATTTCAGTATAAAAAAAAAAAAAAAATAAATAAAAAAATTTCAGTGAAGAAAAATATTGTTTGTCAGATATTGTTTTTAATCGACAGTAAAAAAAACTATACACGTGACATTTTTCGTTGTCGATTTTTTTTTTTCTTTTTTTAGATTTGTTGCTTAGTTCGACTTACTAATTTTGTACCAGTGGAGCGTTTGTCATCGTATTTTGAGGGAACGTTTGGGTAGTGACGTAAATGTTAGTATTTTGTATAAAATCGACCAAGCCGTTTATGAGATATGGCCAGGTAAGCTGGTAGTGGAGTAGCGAGGTAGTGGGGTGACGGGTAGCGTGTAGAAGTAGCGGGTAGCAGATAACGGGTAGTAAAATAACGGGGTACCGGTAGCGGGTAGAGGGTAGTAAGGCCGTGGATAGAGTTTAGCGGGTAGTGTGGTAGCGGGGGGCAAAAGTTAAGGTCTTATTTTTATCAAACGAGGAAGCACGAAGTCTGTTAGGTCTGATTTTTTAGATATGTTGCTTTTACTTTTGTTGAACTGCTTACAAGGAATAGACTGGTTAATTTGTGAAGTTCTGGAAAATGACTGAAAATGTTAAATTTCGTTGTACAACGTGTATGTGGTTTGTACTATGTGATAATAATATAATAATAAGATCATTTGTGTGTCATGAAAATTTCAATTTTTCGTATTGTAGTTTATTTAAAATTTTTACCGGATTATGTGATGCACGTGACGTATTCTTGATTGTTTTTGTGGTATTGAGTTCAACTCACTACTTTTGTACCAATGGAGTGTTCTGCACCGAATTTTGACTGAATGTTCGGGTAGTGGTGTGAATGGGTTTTTAAGTAGGTATTTCGTGAAAAATCATATGAGCAGAGTAGTGGAGTAGCGGGGAAGCGTAGTGACAGAAAGCGGAAGTATGGAGAGGGCATAGGGTTAGCAGTTAGCGTGTAGGGTAGGATAGCGAGCAACGAGGTACCGGGGTAGCGGGAAACAGATAACAGTTTAGGTCTTTAATTTATAGCATTTGCAATCACAATCAATAAAGCTCAAGTTCAATACTTAGAATTTTGTGGCTTAGATTTAGATGCGACGGATCGTCTTTATATCTACGCAGACAGAAAAACAAAAAATATTGCAAAATTAAATTTGTATGAAATGTAATCTTTGTTTAATTTCTCATTTCTCAATCATCCAATCACATGTACCACTGCGAAGCGTGGCAGGGTACAACTGTTTCTATATAAAAATCTACTCAGCACAGAAAAATCCTTTCTCAGCCCACTATTAATTGCATAATCATACTCGTTATTAGTTTTTTTAAACTTCGAAAACGCTTTATTTTTTTTTTTTTTTTTTGTTTTTTAAAAATGAAAGTCTTTTATTGTACCAAGCTGGCTTTGAGTACTTTGATGTATGTTTTCGAGGAACAAATTGGTCAAGGCCAGCATAAAGTATTTCTAGAGCTTTTTGGTAATCCTTGGGCAGGATCGTTTCCGTGGGTAAGTTTTTTTAAATAAAAACGAATGGACGAATATGAACGCCGATTGGCCAGAAAGATTCAGTAAAGATCATTTTAGCGAACTCAGCAGGAATTCCAATTTTAAAGTTTATGAATTTTAAATTATCAAGATTGCTTTTGGAATTAACAAGCTTATAGCATAGAATAGATGATGAAGGAACATTTAAATTAGTTGATATATAAAGTTAATTATGTCATCGGGTGAAGTAGATGCCAAAAAACTACCCAAATGAAACCATTTAAGGTTCCTTGCAATCTTAAAAGTTGATTGAGATCCTCTTCCACTTGAGTGCGCCAACTGAGTCGCGGTCCTCCTCTCCTCCTACGTCCCTCGGGAATAGTGTCGAAGGCTTTCCGGGCCGGAGCATTGATGTCTATTTGCTCTAAATGACCGAGCCATCTGAGTCTCTGGACCTTGACCCTTCAGGCTAGGTCCATGTCGTTGTACAACCCGCAAATTTCGCTGTTATATCTTCTTCGCCATTCCCCTTCAATGCATACGGGGCCAAAGATGACCCGAAGAACTTTCCTCTAGAAACGGCATTAGGCACTTTCATCCGATTTTGTCAAGGTCCATGTTTCTGCACCACACAGCAGGACTGGGATGATGAGTGTGTTGTAAAATTTTACCTTTGTGGCTCGAGAGAGAGCTTTTCCACTCAATTGCTTTCTTAGCGATTAGCAAGAGTTATTCTTCGCCTGATTTCGGCGCTGGTGTTATAGCCCGTGTTTATAGCGGAGCCTAGGTAGACAAACTCCTCTACTACCTCGAAGTTGTATGCGTCTATTGTGACGTTCTGTCCGAGTCGTCGCGTCGGTCGGTATTGGGTGTCCTTCCTCGAAGACAGCATATACTTCGTTTTTCCCTCATTTACCGCTAAACCCATTTTTTTCGCTTCTGTCTTAATTCTCACAAAGGCGCCATTGACAACACGCTGTGTTCTTCCAATTATATCAATATCATCGGCGTACGCGTGAAGTTGAACAGATTTTTGGAAGATAGTGTCTCTGCTGTTGACGTTGGAGTTCTGCACTATCTTCTCAAGAACGATGTTAAAGAAATCGCACGACAGTGCATCGCCGATGTTCATTTAGAACACATAAATCTGTTCATTGAATATTCCGATTCAGAAAGAGTTTTTGTTTTCTAAGGTTATTCACCTAGCTCAAAAATTGGTTTGTTTAGTTTTGTCGTTGATTATATTCATATCAGTATGCTTTCTTATTTTCTTATTCAATCAAACCCCAAGAATATGATAAACATTATAGAGAGGACAAGTTAAACAACTATGTATAAGCTGATAAACAGCCTACTTTCAAGAAATCATTCACCTCAATGCATTTAAAGTTCCACTGCCAAGTTTTTTTTTGTTTATCAGAGAAACTGAATAACAAAACAAAAAACCCAACGTTATTATTTATAGAAACATATAAGCTTGTGGCCGTAGCACGTAAGTTATAGTTCAATGACACACCCAATGGTGTCATTTGCCATAGAACATGCACTAAGCAATGACATCAGCGATATATGCAAATTTTATTATTTTTCTATTTTTTTACATTATTCGCACAAAATTATCTCCGGCATAACGTCATAACAAACAATATTGCGCATCACTTGATCTGACTCATCTTGTCAGTGATAAAGTATTTTTTTTTGTTCTTTTGAATAAAAAAATAAGAAAATTGATTGATTTGATGTGACAAACGTTTATCTGTGCTTCATGCCATATGTCTGCGTAGGAGAACAAATGATTTCAAATGCAACTATTATTTTTTTTCTTTCAGGATACATATATTTTATGATAACACATTTTTATCACTTACAATTCTGAGTTTCATAGATCGCATAATGTCTAGCCGGCAATAATTATTATTACTGACATACTAACGTGACCTTTGACGATTATAGCACAAAAAAAAAACCGTATTAACACCTTTTGAAATTATGAAAAGGACAAATGTCCTGTCCCACAGACAGAGATTGTTGAAACAACCCAAAAGAAACACGCGAAATAAGAACAAAAAACAAACTTCAAAACAAATTAAAAAAGCTTTCTCTTTGAAGATTCGACAAGTACAAGTGCCAGTAGGTAGATATAACCAACAAGTCAGGTTGAAACTTTTGAAAATATATGTCAACATCAAGACACCACTCGAAAAGTCATACCTAGTGCCCAAGAAAGAATGTTCGTGCATAGATGTCATCATCATCTTCTTCTTGGGAGCTGCCACAAAAGAGCACTGCGCTGCAACCTACAATATTGGCAACAAACTTCAACCACTTCCATGTTCCATTTGTACGAGTTGTTAGCGGCGACAGAACGTATCGGTGGCAGCCGGTGCAGTGGATGTGGCTGTCGGACAAACGTTCAATGTTAAGTTCGGGATAATTGCTTAAGAGAAAAAGAGCGAGATAAAGAGTTGGTATTTGAAATTTCCTATTTCGAAGCTTTTTCCCATTTCATTCTTTATTAAAGACAATGATGCCACCGTCACCTAGACCTGAACGCACTCATACTTGAATGTATCATTTATGTGTCAAATCAACACATACTTCTAAATATTTAATACAAACCCACATTAAGTTAAGAGAGGAAGTTTGAAATATGCTTGCAAAATACTGTAAGCTTTCGAAATTGCCCTATAAATGAGCTATTGCGCATACGCCTACTCTTAAACGCCATAAATTCCACCCATATGTGTGCAAATGAAAAAATTAAACTCAGAAATACCTCTAAAAAGTGTTGTCAACTATTTTTTTAAAAGATCGTTTTTTTCGAAATGTTTGTGAATGCGTAGTTTAGTGGGGAAACAGAAATACTTAAAATCAGGGTTGGCATGATTTAATCATTTTGATTTAAATCATGATTTAAATCACTGTTCCTCTTACAAACTCAGCCATATCGTCGTAGAAACTTACGATAGAAAAAGACTGATCGTAACATTTATTTTGTCCGTGTTTCGTTAAGAAAATATTGACGTGTAAAAACGCATAGTTCCGCAAATGTTCCGCCAAAAATTAGCTGTCGGAACAATCGGCGATGTAAAAAACAAAATATTTCTGAGGTGCATACATCGAAACACCTATTTTGAACGTGCGTTAGGAAAGTTAGTAATGTATCGTCTTCAAAATAACTAGGTAGATATGATCTTCCACTGACGTCTTTACGACCACATTTTCAACTTTAAAAATCATGATTAATTGGATTTTTTTCAAAAAAAATCGGGATTTATTCGATTTTTTGAAAAAATCGTGATTTTTTCCAACCCTGCTTAAAATGGAATAAGGGCTTGTTTACTTCAATAAAATTTACATTGAAATTCTGTAAAAGATTTGACAGTTGCCATAGATGTGAGATGGCGAATTTCATCCGACTCAAGCCATGACAAACTGGGACTTTCGGAAAGACAGACTCGAATTTCTTTAAAATTGTAAATAACGAACAAAAGTTTCGTGACTCGATAACAGAACTTTCCGCTATATGTTAGAAAAAGCCAAAAGGCAGAACAGCAATATCAACAAATAACCTCAAAATCAGAACATTTTTTTATAAATTTGGTTCTGAGTAACTCAACTTATCTGTTTTTCGAGCTGTAAAGCAGAAATCACAAAGTAATTTTAATGTTAGTAATGACTTCGAAGAAATACTCGGGGGGTTGCTCAAAGTCAAAGCCAACAGAACTTTCTTTATTCTTTCAAGACTCTTTGAATCCCAAAAACCTTATCTTACTTGTTATAATGGAGAGTAAGCTTCAACTTTATACGTCACTCAGCGGAAATCCAAAAGTAGCTTCGTAATTCCCAGTTTAATGACACATACACCTGAAATCTACTGATCAACAACCAACTACTTTGGTCAATCATTAATGGAAGGTTTCCAGATTCTTTCACGATTTTAAAGACAGTGATGAAAAAATTGGCTTTGAATTTACAATGGATCGCAATTTAACGAGGCGATTTAATATTGCGAGTAAATACATACATATACATTGTATATAGAAAACTTGGGGCCTTAAAAATCCTATCTGCCTTGAAAAAACAGAAGGAATACTAAGAGATATCGATTTGTTTAACCGTAATGTTAACTTCTGCTCTGTATCTGTCTGTCTTTCTCTCTATCTCTCTCTTTGCCTCTTTACCTGTCTGTCTCTCTCTATCTCTCTTTGCGTCTTTCTCTCTCTTTCTCTCTCTTTCTCTCTCTCTCTTTCTCTCTCTCTCTCTTTGCCTCTGTGTCACTCTCTGCCTTTCATTTCTGTTTCTGGAATGTCAGCTGATGCATTCAATCGACAGTGACAAATGCTTTTTGTGTCTCTACTTTGTAAATTTGTTTACCATACCACAATGGGCCATAAACTGGCCTAAGAATGACAATCATGACAGCCACCTTAACCATGTACATTTAAGTGATGTTCTTTTACTCCCTAAAACTGCAGAAAACTCCCAAATTCTCCCACTTTTCTGTTCTTTTACTCCCGATTTTGGTAAGTTCTGTCACTTTTGAAGGAGAAACATATTTTCCCTATCTGCCGATTTTAGCTACAAACATTTCTTGTGGCAGTTTTCGTAAGTTCTGTCAAAACATAAAAAGTACATTAAATTTTGTTAACGTTTGACATAATTTTGTGCATTTGGGAGATTAAAGCTGTCAAGTGTTCTTTTACTTTTTGGGAGAATCAAAAAATTTTATACCCACTCCTTGATTTTTGACAGCTTTTACAAAAACTGCCGAAAAAGTAAAAGAACGGACCTTATGAAATTCAAGAAATTAACGATTGAAAGAAAATGTTGACCAAATATTTTCGTTTTTATTTTTTTTTAAATATCAATACCGAAAATGGGTAAAAATGGTATTCAGAACCACTCACGTTTCAGTCAGAAAATGTTTAAACATTATAACATAAAATTTTCACTTACTCTGAACAAATTTCAAATGACACATACAAATTTTGCAATCTGGTAACTCTATTCTTTGATTTGCCCACGTTTCGCGATTAATCACTCAACACACATACACAACAAAACTTTTTCAGCTTTTCACTGTTTAATGATTTTTGCATGGAAAAATAAACAAACCGAAAAATATATGGAACGCACCTTGAAAAAAAACGGCAATCGTTGCTTTTTTCTTCATTCACTCTTAAATCTCTTCCGCCTTTCAATCAACACAAGAATGAAAAACACTTTTACAATGTCAAAAAAACCATTAAACTATGAATGGTTCCGATTTGCGAATTTCGACAGACAACAACTTCCAAACTTCGTCCTACAAGAGCGGAAAAAAATGTTAACCGTGCGGCTTGTTGTTGTTTTTAGGCTTTACTAACTGCAATCAAGCACTTGTCGCAAGAGAAAGAAATGTGTCACAAAAAAGAAGAAAAACAAAAAAGATTCTGTGTTGCATGACACACTCAACGCGTTGACAGGTATTCTCTCTGTATCTGTTACAAAACTGTAAACAATAAAAAAAAAAAAAAAAAACACAAAAATGTCTTTCGGAATGTGTCGTTTTGG
>CAKKXW010000001.1:43226021-43247137 GCA_920937365.1 Sphaerophoria rueppellii
CAGTAACTGTCTCTTGTGGTGTGGTACTCTATTTTATTGTACACTTTGTTGAATATTTGCAATGAATAGAGTACACTGAAGTACTGCACAAGTTTAGAGAAAGCAAATGAATGTATTCTTGCATACCTCTAGTATGCACGTACTTACTTACTTAAGGTGGAGCTACAGTCCAGATCGGACCATTGCCCCATCCAACAAATGTTTTCACTCGTGCTACATCTAAGTCGCGGTCTTCCTCTTCTGCAACGTCCTTCCGAATTGGATTCAAGGAATGCCAGAGCATTATTTCCCATTCGCTCTACATGACTGAGCCATCTAAGTCGTTGGAACAGCTCGTACAGTTCTTAAATCTTTGTCTCCATTATCCAAAAATCACTCTAAGAAGCCCAAAGCGTTTTCATGCGACGTTATCAAGGCCCATGTCTCTGCACCATACATAAGGACCGGGATGATAAGGGTTTTGCGTACCTAGTGTAGTGACATTTAAGTTGCTCGAGAGAGGACTTTACTACTCTATTGCCTTCCAAGTCCAAAGAAGCAGCGATTGGCAAAAGTGAGTTTTCGTTTGATTTCAGCGCTTGTGTCATTGTTTGAGTGTATAGCGGATCCTAGGTAGAAAAAGTCCTCAACTACCTTAAAGTTAAATCTATCTATACTGACGTTGGCTCCAAGACATTGATGATGGATGTCCCTTCTTGTTGACAGCATTAACTAGGTGTTGCCCTCGCTAATAGCTATCCCACCTTCTTAGCCTCCGACTCAATTATGTCAATGTCGTTTGCGTATCCTAGTAGCTGGAGTTTTACACTGTCAGTTCAAGAATGATGTTGAAGAAATAGCATGACAGCGCATCATTATGTCTTAACACAAAGGTGGACCTACGAAAATACGTAGGTGAGAAGGTCTACAAAGACTGCAACAAATTTCAAGAAATCCTTTGCCCCGAGCCCTCAATACAGAATGAATGAATCGTTTACTGTTTCCATTTAAACCGACGCCAAACGGCTTGAAAATGGATACTGGGATATGTTCAGATAGTACTTTGACGACCTCAACCTTCCTAGTTGTTTAAGACTGCCGATAACTACAGGGTCATATAAGCCGGTATCTTGTCAATTGCAAATATGATAATTGGATGCTGTCTAAGATTCGAGGCAAGATAACATTTGCCGGTCCATCAATAAATTGCTCCCTTATAGAGGTAAATACTGCGTGACATGCAGTACAATTCTCGGTAGCCCTGTTCTCAAACCAGACGCAATTCGGTGCGACCAAGACGTGCCGTGCGTTTTACTTCAATCATCGTGTACTTCTTGTTGCTCGATCGTTTCATCAACCGCAAATCAAATTGTTTACTTCTGCTTTTTACGTTAACATAATTTTGAATAAAAATAAACAACAAAGTGTTTCGCGCAGTTGGTTCGCTTTGTCTCGTTAAATTGAGAGCAATGTGGTTTGTTTACTATCTAACGCTGCTGGCGAGCTCTTATTAAATCACGATTTGGTGCCAGTTAAAGTGTGTAGTATGCAAATTCTCTTGTTTATCAAAGCAAAGGGACATCTTCATTGATAGTATTTCTTGGAAATTGTTATTTACAATTCTTAGACCTATACATCCGGGTAGTTTTGTTTCTTGAACTAACAACATGAACCTAAGCTCATAACGTTGGTAATCATCATTAAAATTTATTGAAAATCTGATATCTTTTTTAAAGCTACGCTCATGCATTCATCCTCGGATCCGGAGCAACAGCAAGCGTTGTTGTAGTTGGCCAAGCCAGACGAAACCTAAGTACCTCCCAATTCATGGCCGAACCAATAACCGACAAAGATGTTCTCCTCAAAAACGAAAATGACATGAGAATCAAGGTCGAACTGTTGATTATGAAAATCCAAGCCGATTTCTGCAAAGCTCTCGAAAACGAAGAAAACTTTGGTCAGAAATTCAAAGTCGACCGTTGGCAACGCAAAGAAGGCGGTGGCGGTATAACTTGTGTCCTACAAGATGGCGATATCTTCGAGAAGGCCGGCGTAAATATATCCGTAGTAACGGGTATGCTTCCACCGGGTGCTATCCAGCAGATGAGGTCGAGGGGCAAGAATCTGAGTGAAGGACATTTGCCATTTTTCGCGGCCGGTGTTAGTGCGGTGATTCATCCGCGTAATCCAATGGTTCCTACAATACATTTCAACTATAGATATTTCGAGGTGGAGAATAAGGATGGAGAGAAGCAGTGGTGGTTCGGAGGAGGTTAGGCGATTCATTGATTTTCATTAAATTTAAACTTGACTTTGTTTTTATGTAGGAACCGATTTGACACCATACTACCTTGACCAGGACGATGCCGTTCACTTCCATCAGACGCTGAAAGAAGCGTGCGATGAACACAACTTGGACTACTATCCGAAATTCAAGAAATGGTGTGACGACTATTTCAGAGTGACACATCGAGACGAATGTCGCGGAATTGGTGGAATATTCTTTGACGACATTGATGGACCAAGTCAGGAAGAGGCATTCAAATTCGTGTCGTCTTGCGCTCATTCTGTTATACCATCCTACTTGCCGCTGGGTACGTTCTCATTTTTTTGAAATTGCCTTATTTCATGTTAACCGTATGTATTTGCAGTTCGCAAACACAAAAACGATGCCTATGGAGATAGACAACGTGAGTGGCAACTCCTCCGTCGTGGCCGGTATGTGGAATTCAATCTAATTTATGATCGCGGTACCAAATTCGGCCTGTACACACCTGGAGCGAGATACGAGAGTATACTCATGTCGCTTCCCTTAACAGCGGTAAGATCGTAAAGGGTCTGCGCTTTCAGTTGACTTTATTTTTGAATTTCTTGTAGCGTTGGGAATACATGCACAATCCAGAACCCAAAAGCCGCGAAGGAATCCTCGTTGAAGTACTAAAGAATCCCCGAGACTGGATCCAAATTGAACAGAAGATCCAACAAGCAGCGTAATCGACATTTCATTGCCTTAATTTAAACAGCATCCATCACCTAACAGTTAATTGTTTTTTATTGTATTGTAAATATCCTAAAAAAAAGAATCATCTAAGAAAAAAAAGTAAGAACGCACAAAACGTTAAACAAAAGCTTCTCTTTATTTGCCCAACAATTGCATCGCAATCATTTCGGCTTCGTTAAGTGACAATTTTTCGGTTATTTGTTTCGCCTTCTTGTGCCGAGGTTCATCGTCGACTTCATCATTTGAAGCTTCCGACGCATCGTCCAACTTTCTCTTTTTTTCGTACAATCTCTTTGGCGGACGATGCACCAAACTTTCACTCTCGCTTGCTTCTCCTTCGTTTCCATCACTGCTCTCCGAATCACTATTAACAACATTGTAACACTTCTTGGGATCTGGCAACCAAGACAGATCGACTTCGTTTGCTTCATCTCCATCGCTGCCGAACTCATCCTGTTCGTCGTTTTCGTCCTCGTCTTCCCTCTTAGATTTACTTTTCTTCTTCTGTACCTTGTGCTTGGCCTTGACCTTTTCCTTGAATCGCTTCTTATCGAATTTATCCTCCTCGCGAAGGACTCTTTTGGCTGTTTCAATATCAATTCCGCCTTCGTCCTGATTGATGTAGTCCCTGGCGAGTTCAGATTGCAATTGCTTCCGAGAATCAAGAATTTCCGTACCGTCTTCGTTGAATTCGACTTTCGTGTTCGGTTGGAAACTTTTTTTAAGCGCACGTTTAGCCACAGCAGCTTTTGTTAAGACTTTGGCCTTTCTAGCAGCCGTTAGCTCGGCTTGGGCTTTCTTATTTTCCTCCTCGTCCTTTTGCGAGTCTTGGTTAGCATCTTCAATATCGTGATCTCTACGCTTGATTTTGAATAGCTCTTCACCGGCATCAGAGTTATCACTATCATCAGAATGAGGCAGATTGAAGTTAACATCACCATCGTCAGCCTTCTTGGAAGTACTGGTTGGTGCTTCATCTTCCTCGTCTTCTTCGGAGTCATCCGCCGAAGATCCAGATGATTCACTATCTTCATTCTTTGTTGGTTTCGGTGCAGGTGCTTTGTGCCATTTGAAACGTTCCAAAAACCGAACTCTTGGCACTACCACCAGCCCAAGGGATTTCGCATACTCGTCTGCATTCAATTTGGTGACATTGAAGATCTTCTTGTTCTTCATCAGAAAAACTGACTTAAAATACGAAATAAACGCCCGCTGGGCGGTTTCCTTGAGTTCCTTGTTTTGCGCCAAAAAGCTTTCCATCTTGCTTCGAGGCGAGAAGAGCTTCTTAGGATCAATGTGGATTTGATTGATTTCAATTTTGGCTTCTTTCAACTCGGCAACCATTGCCTCTTCTTCGCTTGGTAGCAGTACCAAAAGACTCTCCCCGCGGGCATTATGGCGAGCTGTTCGTCCTGCCCGATGGATGTATTGCGTTACATCTTCGGGACAATCCATTTGAATAACCCAATTTACGATCGGAAAATCAAGTCCACGTGAGGCAATATCAGTTGCGAACAGCACTACATTGCTCTTGCGACAGTACTCCTGATACACTGCAACTCTTCGGTCTTGATGGAGAGTACCGTACAGCGCGAGTAGACTCGTTCCAGGACGCAATTTGCAGAATATTTCGTAAATATACTTCACCTGTTTACAACTGGAAAGGAACACAATGCATTTCTGTTTCAAATGACACTTGATGAACGACCACAGCATAGTGATTTTGTCCTCAAGATTAACCACGACATAGCTTTGTTTTAGATTAATAGGCGTCACAGTTTGTTGTGCAGTTGGAGCTACATAGATTTCATTGTTCAGACTCAATCTGGCCAGATCTTTGACAGAATTGGTTTGTGTGGCAGAGAAAAGAAGTGTCTGTCGTTCGGGTGGGAGGTTCTCGATAATTCCATTCATTGTTTGCTCGAAGCCCATATCCAGACAGCGATCGGCTTCGTCAAGGACCAGAACTTGCATGGTTGATGCATCGAACAGAGGATTTTCGTCCATGTGTTGCAACAGACGTCCCGGTGTGCAAATAATGATATTACACTGATCCATTCGTTTTCTCTCGAATTTCAGATTCTTCCCCCCAATAATGAGACCAGCAGAGAAATCATGATGTGAGCCGATCTTTTTGAGAGTCTCAAAGATTTGGAATGCCAATTCTCGAGTTGGTGAAACTATAATCGCGCCGACACCATCCAAACGAGTCCATTTCTTCATAAACAAATTCTCAATCACCTGAAAGTCGCGGATAGGTTAGTTTCAAAGTGAGAACTACCACATTTTACTTACCGGAATGAGAAAAGCTAGTGTTTTGCCACTGCCTGTTTGGGCTGCCCCAAGTATGTCTCTTCCCTGCAGGGCATATCCAATACTCTCACGTTGGATTTCTGTGGGAACTTTGTAGTTCGACTCGCGAATACCTTTCTGGGTTTTCCATGACAACGGGAAATCGGAAAAATGCTTCACTTTACTCGGATCTATTGAGTCTAATAGCGAACGAATGCGTTCGATTTCTTCGTCGTCTTTTGGTTTAACGGCACCTTGTGATTTGTTTTGATATTTTTTGAACTTTCTACCCTTTTGAAAGGACTTTGTGGTTTTTTTGTTTTGCATATTTTGTGTTTTTAAAACAATTCAGAAGAATACAAATTCTTTAAAATTAAATAAAACATCACTTGGTGTTGGTTTGCAAAATAAACTCTAGGACAAACAGAACAGCCTGTAGCAGTGACATGCACGTGTAGTCCGTTGACAGAAGGCTGGCGGCTGTGTTCGTTAATGGTGGGATTAAAATTATACCATTAACATTTCAACTTTCAGCGAGTTGTTTCCATAGAGATAAATATATGTAATTGTACACGGAAGGTAGCCTGAAAGTGTCCCATTGGACAAGTGAGAAAGAAGATCAACGAGTTCTCTCAGACAACAAACGTTTTGACTTTTCCTTTATTTTGTTCACTCTGTCCATTTGACCTTACAGCCAATCATCGAGAAGCTCAGAGAGAGGAAGGGAGAACTTGTTAATATTCTTTCTCCATCATCCCGATTTGACAATTCCACTTGTACGAAGTGCAAGTGCTACCTCTCCGATGCTCTATTATATTATCTCTATGGTTATTGCCACCATTCTTGAAATGCTTAGATACAGACCAGACAGAGAAAGAAGAGGAATAGATTGGAAATTGGAACTAAAGCTCAAACTGACGAATAGTGAGAGTGTATGCGTGTTTTTCACAAATGCATTCTTATCGTTCGTCAATTCACCAAGGGGAAATAATATGGCAGTAACTCCTAATTATTAATGTACACAAAAGAAGAGCAATTTAAATATAGGAAAATTTCAGGATTTAGATTGTCAGTCAGTCTACGAACTCGTTCTTTCTCTTATCGCTGTTATCAGCACTTCCACCACGATAATTAGGGAGTGGGTAAAAACTGATTCAAATCAAATTTAAGACACACGAGAAAAAAATAACCGGCCATCGATGACAATTTATTGCAAGATATAATCATAAGCTATATCTGAAATCTGTTTGAAACCACCCTGTTATCTTATACCATTTGAATTTAAACCAACTACTCTGCGGACACATCCCTCAGGTGTTTGTTGATTTCTTGAATAAAAAACCCGGCTGCCTGAAACTGCTGGTTTGATTTGTGTTTGTGTTTCTGAATTTACATTTTAAGAACAAATCAAGCTTAAATTCAATCCAAAAACCCAATGAACAATGTCGTCCTTATCAGGAATTCGAGTTCATATGTTTAACGAGAATTTCCTCAATGAAACCGAACAAGATGCAAACTCCGTTCTCACAGAACTCGACAAAGGTAATTCAATACAATTATGAACAAATAGCAACAATTACTGGGTTTCTTTCTAAAAGGTTTGAGATCAACAAAGATTGGAGTTCAATGTGAAGCTATAGTGAGATTCCCTCGCTTATTTGAAAAATATCCCTTCCCAATTCTGATAAATTCTTCCTTTCTCAAATTGGCCGAATTCTTCTGGAATGGGTAAGAACCAACAAAACTATTCTGTCAACATTATGCAATTCAATCTCTTTAGCTCCAATCTCCTGCGCTTCTGGGTCCTCAAAGTCTGCCAACAGAGCGAGAATCATTTGGACAAAATTCTTAACATCGATGCATTCGTGAAACGAATCTTCATGGTCACTCATTCCAATGACCCAGTCGCTAGAGCCCTGACTCTTCGGTAAGTGAACGTTCTCAACTCTCTAGTGATTCATTAATTTTTCCCTATTTGTTGTCAAGAACCTTGGGTGCCGTATCAAGAGTTATCCCCGAAAAACAACAAGTCCACCACTCTATTCGACGAGCTTTGGACAGTCATGACACTGTCGAAGTCGAAGCAGCCATCTATGCAAGTGGACAATTTGCCGCTCAATCAAAGTACACAAGTGATTCATAAGTCCATTTTAAAGTAAACTCAATTTCCTATTTTGTTTGTAGATCATTCGCAATCAGCATGTGCTCGAAAATAGCCACAATGATCGAGTCCCTACAAACGCCAGTGAGCATGAAGCTACAACTTATTCCAGTGTTGCGTCATATGCATCACGATGCTAATACTGCTGCAATGGTTAAAGATCTCTGCTTGAATCTTTTGCCAAAGTATCCAGCCGAGAGTTTTGTCATTGCCATATTGGATTCTCTGACAAAACTGTCGAGCCAAACTCTGATTGGAATCCCAGATCAAGTTGACTTACTGCTAACCTACTTACAAGACCCTCGCCAGAGGGTACGTTGTCAAGTTCTGAAGTCGTTAACAATCCTGGCAACACAAAAAAGCGCCCATTCCTGGCCCAAGGGGTCACTTAACAATCTGATAACCAAAGCAAAGACTTTCGTCGAGGGCACCGAACAGACTCTGGTTCTCACAGTTGTTCTAACCCTCACCGAATGCCCGCTAACGTGTCATGCTCTGCTCAATGAGGAGCAAAGTTTGATCATTGATTTATGTTCGTCGTGTCTGAATTTGGAAAATCATGTCGTAGCCAGTCAGGCGTTGGCTATTCTCAAAGGACTGGTGCTCTATTGGTAGGCTTATTCCCTATTTTTTTTTTTTCGAATTTGCGTAACGAATAATATTCTTTAGCCATGCCAACTCAACCCAACCACCGGATCTGATCATGGAACTGATCAATATCCACTTGGAGAGTCTGATTTTCTCATCAGTTGGAGATGAGAATCACACCAAAGAGCTAAAGAAGTACCTCATATGTGGGGTAAAAATCTCAGAAGCTAACAATGCCTTTGGCGAGGACTTTATTGAGATGATCGGCGACTTGTTGAGTGATGAAATAAGTGAGTTAGAACTGTCTTTTCCCATTTTCCTCAATTCAAACTCCACATTCATGTTTAGCATATCCAAAGAAGCACTCTGAACTTCTGTGCGAAACAATGGCCGCTCTATCGTCGAAATTTCAACTGCGAAAGTTTGCGACGCCCAAAGCCGATGCAATGGACACCGACGAAAGCCAAACTAGCGAAGTTGTCAACCCAGTTGCCGAACGTCTTCCACAAATCTTGAAAAAGTTGAACTCAATTGTCGATGCCGGCGATTGTAAGGACGACTCACGGATCATCGAAATCCTTTCGGCTGTCATGCTACAATCACTTATTGGATGTTTCATACCGAGTGTTGTCCTTGACACCTTTGATCGAATTGCTGCTGTAAGCAACTGTTGGACTCAGTATCGAATTGGACGATCGGCTTCGAGGTATTTATTTTGACTTCCTCTCTATTGTTCTTCACTTCATTAATTTCCCCTTTCATTTGGAGGTATGGTCAACACTTCCTAGCCGCTCGATTCTACCTAAAAATAGCTAACCATGCATCAATGGATAAATTTCATTTCTTCCTTATCGGCGTCTCTCAAATGTCCAAAGCCGAGTGCATTCTCAACTACGGCCTTGAATACGACACAATGTGCCAACATTATAATCTCTGCGATCCGAAATACACAAACAATCAATTGAAATTGATTCCGCTGATTGAACGGTTAGACATGGCCATAAACTTGTATTGGGAAGCTCTAGCGAGTTTACGTGCAAGTTCTTCGGCCACAAGTCCATTGACTTTCCAATTGGAATTTATTAAGCTTCGCGCACAGTTCTTGCAGACGTTGTTCAGTGTTGTGACTGCTAAAAATGCACAAACGATTATACCGCCGCCGGCGATTGCCGCAAGCTTGGCACAAAATTCGAGGGATTATTTGCAGAAATTCGGACATGTTACCAATCAGTTGAGGAAAGTAGTGAAGGCTATCAAGGGATGTGAAGAGTCTTATTTGAAGCTCTATAAGACAGCATTTGATGCGGATCCGGCAACGTTGGAATTCTTGGAATTGTAGGTTTCTTTTTGGGTCTTATTGGAATGGTTTCAAAGTTTTGTTTTCTTGTTTTAGAACTGAATATCAATGCGCTTTGTTTGGCAATATCATTGAAGGGGTTTGTTATGCTTCACCGTCAGAGCCTCCTTTGTCTGTAATGAATGGACAATATCCAGAAACAAAGTAAGTACTGACAATTATTTAACTAATGGTGAAATTGTCCTTCACAAGATACAAATTCTCAAGTTAAGTTTACTAACTTGTGAATTAAATGAGTATCAAGTGTGAGCGCGAGACAGGCTGGTAAAGAGTGCTGTGACTTCTTGCTTTATGAGCATATTTATCTCTTCCGAGAAAAGATGTAGTAGTGTTACATTTTAATTGATAGCAGAAAAAGGACAACGAACTGCGGATATGCATGAGAAGCCTCAGATCGAGGATGTTGAGAAAGCCAGCAGCAGGAATGAAGTTCCGAAGTTTTATCGGAAGGCTGGCTCCAGGTCATCGCCCAAGAATCGAAGCCTGCAGAGATGAGCTTAGTAAAATCACAGTAGATGCTGTATAACGACAACGACGAACAAAATCCGACTGTGAAACAGGAGCCCTACTACGAAGAGTAGGTAAGTAATTTAGAAATGGTTGCTATGCAATGTTGAGTAAATATTGCTTGCTACTCAAGTGGGGCATTTCCAACCTCCATGAATGGTGCAGTGTGGAAACTAGACTACGGTCTAGGCGAATGAACATACGATAAATGTAATTTAAGTCTTCCAACATTGGTCACCGCCCTCCAACTGTCAAGAGACTGCATGACAAAGGACTACTGTGTTCCTTGTTAACCATAATAAAACAAAACAGGATAAACATCCTTTTGTAAAAGTATAAAACACGTGCAATAAAAGCAAGAGTCTAGCAAGACTTCTGAAATAAGTTGTTACTCCTGGGTAGTTGGTAGCTCCATTCATAGTAACATATGAATGACAACTACAGTTGCGGTAGGCCCCTAGTGGGAGTTTCAGAGAAGCTGTTGTTGTCAATAGATCCGTTCCGTTCCGTTCTAAGGCTCAATTATATAGAAAGAAAAACATTAACCAGTAAGGTTTCTTTATGAAGAAAATATCTGGTACTTAATGAAATCACGTTTGAAATTGACTATGTTAAATGCGATGTAATAAGCTAAAAAATGTTTGCATTAGCTAATCTCAAATAGTGTGATTAAGGGTGTCAGCCGTCACCCAGATACGGCTCCAAAAGAAATAGTTCACCGTCAGATAAAGCTGACGTAAAACTTGCTCACGAATCTGTCAGGCAGGAGCCATTCATTGGACACGACAATAGCCAACAATTCCGTGAATCCGACCTGGATGAAGTTAAATCGGCAATATCACGACTGGAATTAAAAAAAGCCGCTGGAGCAGATAGTCTAGCTGTAGAGCTGTTCAAAGCAGCAGACGACGATCTATATAGGAGTGTGCACCGAATCATATGTAACATATAAAATAAATAAATAGAGTGGCGCGACAGCTCTTGAAGAGCCAAGGCCTAAGTGGCTTACTCTCTAGGTGCGTGTGGAGAATGAAGGGGACCTACAATTTTACGTCGATACCGAACGGCAAAGTTGAGAAACACTTTTTGATGACAGATGATACTCTTGGAAGTTTTGTCAGTTCTTCGCAAGAGGCAGTGTCCGTGAAAGATGAAATAAAAACTTTGGGCCCGAGTAGAATTGGAACCCAAGACGTTCTGCTTAGCTACGGACACTACATATGTAACATATGGTCAGAAGAATATGAATGGAACCTCAGCATTGTTTGCCTGCTCTTGAAAAAAACTAAACTGCGCCATCTAAAGAGGAATTACCCTTCTTAACATCGCTTATTAGATCTTCTCTGTCGTAATATTTTAACAATCTGATTGGTCTTTATTTATATGGCTTCAGAACATCAAAGTCAACTGGAAAAAAAACCTATGAACTCCAAATCGACACCCACCATCTTTTTATCGATTTCAAGGCCGCGTATGACAGCATCTACAGAGCCAAATTGTTTAAAGCTATGTCTAGTTTTGGCATCCCTGTCAAGTTCGTTCGCTTGTACAAAATGACGATGGAGAACGATTCAAAAATAGCAACTTAGCTTAGTGTAGGTATCATTCAATGTCAAAAAATGGATTCAGACAAGGATGCACTGTCATGCGATTTCGTGTAAAACTTAACCGTCAACACCATATGTTTGTTCAACTTCTCGCGTACGCCGCTGATATTGACATATTAGGAATGGAACACTTCGTGATGTCAATGACTTATATGCGTTAAGCGGTAATTGAGGGCAAAACGAAGTATATACTGTCTTTGAGGAAGAACACTCAACACCCACGGCTCGGACACACGTCACAATATATGAGGCAGCAGAGGCTCAGACTAACTCACTCTTGCTAATCTCTGTTTCATTGGGCTAAGAACAACGGCCTCATCATCCCAGTCCTGCTATGTGGTGCAGAAGCAAAGAAACTGTGAATCGGATGAATGTTACTTAGGCTGTTTCAAAGGAAAGTGCTTCGGGTTATCTGTGGCCCAGTGTGCATTGATGGAGAATGAAGAAAAAGATTCAACAGCGAACTTTACGGATTGCAGAACCAAACAGACCTAGCCAGAAGAGTCAAAATCCAACGACTGGCTCGGTGATATAAAGCGGATAAAAACCAATGCTTCGGCTAGTAAACTCTTCGACACCATCCCAATGAGACGAAGAAGTAGAAGACTCAACTGACGCACTCAAATAGAAGTGGGCCTTAATCAACTTGGAATGCAAAACTGGAGACAGCTAGCTAGAGAGTGAGCTTTACCATTAGCCGCCTGCGAGAAAGTGTCTTACGGACAATATATTGCTTCGATTGTGAGTAAGGAAAGTTCTTGTAGCAGAAAACAACGCGGCACTTCTTGCTTGAATGATGGCGTAGATTAGGATCTAATTGTCGGCCAACAGTCGAATTAGATGAAAGAAGTTCTGCCGGACCCCGGTTATTGCGGTGACGATGAAGGCCTTATCTTAACGATAGGTTTTGTGTGGCCTTTGCAGGTGCTGTATGAGCGAATCTCTATCGAAGAATCCATTTGATTGTTTTTCATTTCAATGGCTATAGTGATTCGTCTTAAACAGGCCATTATCTGTCGCTAGTGTGTCAGGCACTTTAAACTTATCTAAAATACCGTGAAATTTAACGTTTGCTTGTAAATTAAATTCTTTTAATTTTAGATATCTCATATCCACTTGCGGAAAAATGGAAGTTTTGGCTCAAAATTTACCTCAGGAGCCGGGGAATGCAAAAACTATTACAAACAGGGTATTCAAAATTCCTTAAACCATTGAATAATTTCGCTGCACAAATAAGTTGAAGCTAATCCATCCATTTTTGCAGCACATGGACGTTATAACCAGCGAAATCGAACTCATTGTGAAGACCCCAATGTGTATGCCTCGTTATTTCTTCCAAACACTTCAAGCCACACAAATAAAACTCTCCGTTAGTCCCCAGCCACGAGCAGCTGGCGAGCATATCATTGTCCAGTCTGGCAGTAATTTGGTTATCAAAGTCGAAGGGGTCATTCAGCATTATGGCAAAAGTCCTAGTTTATTCAGATCCGTGGATTCGGTACAACTCAGTTTAACATCGCAATTGATGACTCCACGCGTCAATACTGACTGTGTTAAGGTAAATTAAGAACAATCAATCTAGTTTTCAATGTTAAAATGTTGCTCTTTCCAAGCCCACAAATGACACCGTCATACTAACTCAAACAGTGAAGCCTCAAAGAGATTTCTTGTCTGGTAGTTTTCTTTTGCCAATTTCGATTGGTGGCCAGTGGAATGTTACACTTGAAACGTTTGCTATCGACGAAGTTGGAATTACATGGAGCACAGGACCAAAAAAGTACAATCACTTGTTTTTATTATAAGTTAATGATTTAACCCTTATTTTTTGCAGTTCAATGATTGTTCGTGTATTGGACGATCCCAATAAACCTCAACCGGCATCGACTTCAACCAGCAATATTCCAGCAAGAAGATTTTAATCAAGAAGACATTTTTGTTTGTAAGAATAAAATAAATGTCGAAAAGGTGTTGCGTCCTATATTTTCTGAAGTTGAAAACGATATAAGAGGACACGAAGAAACCATGTTATCGATTAGAGGCAAATGTTGTTTAAGGCACACTTACTGACAAAAATCACATTTTTATCGATTTCAAAACCGCGTATGATATGATATGGCTGCGTCTATAGAGACCAACTAATAGAGCAATTTCTAGTTTAAGCATCCCAAAAAAAAAATGGTGCGTCTGTGTAAGATGATCGGGAAAAACCTAACGGATGCCTTTGATTTCAAAGAGGCTTTAGACAAGACAAAGCAATTTAATGCGATTTCTTCAACATCATTTCTGAAAAAAATTGTGCAAAACTCCAACGTCATCACCAGAGATACAATCTTTCAAAAGTCCATCCAGCTACTAGGATACGTAGACGACATTGACATAATTAGAAGTACACACACGGTCAACGAAGGCAAGAATGTTAATGCCGTCAGCAAGAAACCCAACATCGACGTCTTGGAGCAAACGTCAACATAGACAGATTTAACTTTGATTTAGTTAAGGACTGTGTCTATCTGGGATCCGCTATAGCTTCAGAAAATGACACCAGTGCTGAAATTAAACGCTGCTTTTTAGGACTTAGAAGGCAATTGAATAGTAAAGTCCCCTCTCGAGCAACTAAAGTGTCACTTTACAAAACCCTAATCAACCGTTCCTTACGTATGATGCGGAGGACAATGTTGGATGAAAACGCTTGGAGAGAAGAATCCTTTCCGAGTGATTTTTAGTCGCGTCTGCATAAATGAAGGATAGAGACGAAGATTAGACCAATAAATGTCCGAGCTATTCAGCGACATTGGTCTAGCGATAAAAGTTAAGATTCAACTACATCGATGGCTGTGTCATGTAGAGCGAATGGGAAATAATGCTTCGGCTCGTAGCCTTCGAATCCAACGAGAGGAAGACGTGACTCAGTTAGAGAACCCAGGTGGCAGAGGACCTCAACCAACTTGACGTACGAAACTGGAGGCAGCTAGCTAGGGACCGAGCCGACTCGATAGGCTTAAGGCCTTGGTCCGCCCTGGACTCTAGTAAGCTACATAGTAACTGACAAAAAAGATGAGCGTGGCCTCATGATGAGTTCGTATGATAATAGAAGAAAGAAAACTTGAGATTACGGAGACGATAAAACCACGAGCTATATCAAATCTACCGCGAAGCAGACTTTATAACCAATATTAAGCTTGATAGATTCCCTTGGGCTGGATACCTAGCTCGTATGAGCGAAGAGGAACCGGCCAGAAAGTCCTTTATGGTACAATTCATGATAGGAGACAGCACGGCAGACCAAATTTGCGCTGGAAGGATACTCAGAGCCTTGGGGTGCTGAACAGGAAGTCGTCGGCCAACAATTACCTACTTATTTAAGGTGGCATTACAGTCCGTTGTGGACTTGGGCTTCAATCGACAGTCTCCGCCAGCCAGCTCGGTCCTTAGCTAGCTGTCTCCAGTTTTGCACTCCAAGTTGATTGAGGTCCTCTTCGACTTGAGTGTGCCAACTGAGTCGCGGTCTTCCTCTCCTCCTACGTCCCTCGGTAATAGAGTCGAAGGCCAACAATTGGGATGCATTAAACAACTTGTTTAATAGGGCTCGGACCGGATTCTGGTTGTCACGTAGATAAAGGGATAAATTTCACTGTCCAGGCCGACGGCCCTGCGAAGAGTTTGTGAGGTATTTAGAAAAGGTTTTTTAATTCTGCTCACGTGCGGAAAAGTTCAACCTCCTCGTATGGTGCAGGGTGGAAACCAGACTTCGGCGAATGAACATACACTTTCATTGTACAGGTATCATGATCATAAGCTAATTGATTACATAATGATTAATGAGACTGTACTTGATATAATGATAGAAAAGGCACAGAATGATTGTTTATCCTTTAAAATATGATGGTGGTACATGGCAATGAGTCAAACAGTCTTCCAGCGTTGTCCATCGCTACTACAACTGGCAAGAGACTGCATGACAATGGACACCAGGGTTCCTGTTGAGCTATAAACTCAACGAAGCTTCAAAAAATCGTTTCGGTAAAAATGCAAAACAAGTAATTTAACAATTCACAAAATTGCAACAAAACAAAACAGATGACCAAGTCTTCAGATATTATTTGGTGCTCTGGGGTAGTTGGTAAGTCCCATACATTTGTCTAACATATGTATGTCAACTACAATCGTGGTAGGCCCTCTTGTGGGAGTTTCAGATTGGCTGTGGTTGTCGAGAGATCCGTTCTTGTTTACTGAGTTAATCGCTTCTGGGCTCAGTTATATAGATAGAAAAACATCAACCAGTTTGGAAAAGAAAAGCAGAAATCGTTGGGCTGAAAACCCGTTCCGTCCAATTGTAAAGGTGGAGCCTTAAAAAAGTTAACTCGGCGGCAAAAAAGAATTTGCAAACATTAATTTAAGGCCAAAAACCGAATATGTTAGAATATTAAAAAGGTGCTCCATAGCAAAAGAAGATATATGACTTCCTGCTACGCAATTCTTAACTTCAACCTTATAGCTAACAAAAAGCCTTGTTGCAATATTATCTCATACTAGCTCATCAGCTTGGGTAAGGTTCCATCGATGAACACTCACTCCCAGGATGAGTCATTCATACGCATTCTTAAGTTCTACTCTCATAACTTCCCATTTAATTTAAAATGTAGCGGAAAATGCAAATGTGATTTTTTAATAGCGACATAAAATCTTAGTTTAAAAAAAAAAAGAAACAAAAATTATATTTACACCTAAATTAATGTCTGATTGCTGAAGAAAAACACCTTTCTGAAAAATTATTAAAATTCTACTGGTACACCCCCTTATCTAGTCGTTAGGTAAAACTTTAAGTATAAAAGCGATCGCCTTCATTTAAACAGCATCAGTTGAATCCACAATGACTTCCAAACTGTTATTAGTTTGCTTCCTAGCAGTTACTGTGGGCATTGCATTTGCCCAACTTAGCACTCCGGAGTACCAGCCGGAAAGGGATAATCACCAAATCCACCTTCTGGAATACCTTGCGGATCGCAAAGCACGCCAAGTTACAGACTTTCCACCCACCGTCCAGTATTTCCTCGATTCACCAATACAACCACAGCCGCTCACTCCGTTGTATCCCGACAAAATCGGTGAAGGACCAAACCCGAACACATCGAATAAGCCAATGAATGAGTATGATCCCGATTTACCCAGCGAGCCGCAACCAGGAATGCCCGTGTACTTTTACGACACAATTCATGCAAAGCAAAGCCAAGTCCCGGTTAATTTGGAGACTTCAAATACTCCAATGTACACCAACCAACCCGAGCAGCCGCATTTATTGCAGCCTGACGTCAGCGAAGAACACACTCGTGGATATTAATTGTCCAGCTTTATCCAAAAATTGAAATTCAAAGATATGTGCAAATTGACGAGTTTTATCTTTGAATTCAAAAAAAATTACAAAAATATAGTTTCTATTATTTACATTTAAAAATTAACGCTTCATTTAATACCCATAAAAAATAGTTGACGTTCTTTTTGTTTTGTACAAGATTATTTAAGCTTGGAAGATTGGTGTTGTTCACTTTTTGTCGGTCTCAGTGTCCTTTTCAACTAAATACAGGCAGTATTTGCGTTTTAGGATTTGATGTGTCTCTTCGGTGTAATTGAATTTTATTCCCAAATCCTTGTAGTGCAGGTAAGTGCGTACAAACTGCCTGTTGGTTTCGTGTACATGCGGGTGTGTTAAATACTCGCTTATAGGCATCCATTGAACTTTACTGATTTCACGTGGACAAGGAAGGAGTTCTGATGTTGATGGCTTGAGAGCGATCACCACATATAAATCGGAACATCCAAAGGATCCGCCATGAGATTGTCGGAGGCCAATAACTGTGTCGAATGCTGTTTCAACACCAGTTTCCTCTTTTACTTCTCGGATTGCTGCAGCCACAAAGTCTTCCTCTAAGAAAATGAGAATAAGCTAATTTTACTTTTCGTTGTTGATTTATGAATAGAGTTTAGGGCTTACTTGGTTCGACATAGCCGCCTGGAAGTTTCCAGCTATTCGGTATTAAAGCATACTTGTCGCTGACAGTAAGAACTTCATTTTTATCATTGACAACCAAACCACCAACTCCGCACAGAGTATGGGCATAAACTGGTACGTTGGCAGTTTCGTTTGTAGGTAGCCATCTGAACAGCATTACATAGCCAGGTTTTGCATGATGGAATTCGAATCCACGCTATAAACAGAAACAAGGGAACTAAAATTTAAAAAGGGGGACACGATAGCCATAAACCATAACCTCAAAAAACGTTCACTATGGCGTATGAGTGCTTTTTTTCATTTCAAATGAAGATCTTAGTTAAGTTTTCGAGTTTAATATGCGAATAAAAGAGAAGCTGGAATTTCATAATTAACTGCAAAGATAAACAAGTAACCTTGCAACCATTTAAATATTTACCTTGACCAATTCAGGCACATACGTTGAATGATTCGTTTGTACTTTGAACCATATGCCTCGCCGTCCGTTCTCAATCCAATAGTCGATCGATTCTATATTTATGTATATCAAAACATTACAAACGAGATAAGAATATTCTTTGTTTAGCTGAGAACTTGCTTTGCAATTTTTCTGCAAAATCCACACTCTCGTCATGCTCCTCAGCGGAGTTTATTGTCACACCATTGAATCTGTCGGTGTTTCCTCGAAATAAGCCATTTGGTACATCCATTACAACTTGAAATCTTAAAATAAAATATATTACCAGTGTCTGATGAACAAATTGTTTCACAATATATTTACCTATGGGCAAGTCTTGAACTGGAATTATTCTTTTCGACTTGACCTTGGTTTTGTAAGGGATTTTCAGCAAGTGTTTTAGTTGTTCTTTTAGCTGACAATTGCCTAGCAGTTTTCGATAGACAACTTTGATTATTCAATAAAATTCGCTCGCAGGTGGTGGTCAAACTATATTTTAAGATAAGAGCGCTATTTGTATTTAAAAGTCTAGACATTTGTTAGCTGGAAAAGCTTTGTTGTTCTTTCATTCCTTTAAACAAAAAATGTAATGGTTGGTTTGCTTTAGATTTCGCTCGTTTATTATTGCAACTTACACTTTTTTTCTATATTAAAATCAACACTTTGCTTGGCACTTATGTCAACTTTGTGTTTTGTAATATTTCTTATCTATTTTGTTTGAGCAAAAACTAAATTAATCAAGAAGATATGCAAATGCTAGTAGTTTTCCTTTTCGTTTCTGTTGTGCTCGGTGTTTTTTACTTTTGACAGTTTTTTTCTTTATTCAAATCAGACATGTCAACCAGTTGTCAAGCAAATACTAGTGAGGCATTGCCAGGCTGTAGTTAATTGGTTTTATGACTGTACTGATTGGGCCTGCACACACGGGATGAATAATTTTTGGACTAAAACGGGTTTGACTCTTTAGTCCAAGAAAGCACCACGAGATGATTTCAGAAAAAAGGGAAGAAGGAGAAGAAATGTATACATGAACCTCTTATGGCGTTTTTAATTGGCAATCTGGAAGTAAGAAAAAGCATTCTGAAAGCGTTCAATTGGGCAAAAGTGACAGTTCTGATTCTGAAAAGAAGAGAATTTCCCTTTTGATTTCAAAAACAGAATGCTTCTTTTTCGATTCCAGATTGCCAATTAAAAACGCCATTATAAATGTGTGAGTATTTATATAGTACCAAAACTGACAGCTTTTGTATATGTGTTAGTTTTAGTCTTCGGTCATCCAGCAAATTTCGGGTTGAAAATTTCAGTCCGTTTCATGCTGCACACTTCGATTCCCTTGCCAACTAAGCTGATTTTAGTCCGGATGAATTAGTCTCGTGTGTGCAGGCCCATTGGATTTGTTTCAATGTCCTTGTTCACACGTGAAGAAAATTGAAATTTTTCTTTGATTAGTTATGGCAAACGGGGTTGCTTGCAGAAGACGTAAGGGGAAGAAAAAAATCAAAAAATTTAAAAAGATTGAGTGTAGAAATTTGAAGTTTTTCTTTCTGTTTTTCTATCATCGTGTTTTGTTTTTTTTTTTTTCAAAACTGAATGAAAATACATATACAAACACAAAATTTTGTTTAGAGAAAATAAAAACATAAAGGAATAAGCAAAATCTATAGAAGAAAAATATTCACGTATGAACACAATCGTTCTTCACATGTGAACAAGGCCAATTATAGCGTTTTTTTTTGTCGTCCGGAACTGTTCCGAACGATTCTGAATTCGTTCACTTGGCACAAGATGACAGTTCTTGTTCTGGATAGAACAGAAAAACGATTCCGTATTTGAAGTCAGAATCAAAAACAGAATCACGCATACATGCACACATTTTCAAGTACGTATGTTCCGCCATGTTTACAAACAAAGAAAATAAAAATAATGTCCTGTTATCTGCAATTCTGCATATGATGTTTACAAATACATAGACATTCAACCATTAGAAGCGAAAAAATGTGTTTGCATGTTCGTTTGGTATCCGGAATCGGACAGTTCTGTGTTACAATTCCGGATTACCAAAAAAACAAACGCTATTACTGATTTGGTATTCTGCAAGTCAACTGTTATCAAATCTGTTAAGAAATCTTTTATCAGCTGTCAAAAAATTCGAACTTAGAAAATCTTTTATAAAGGCAAAATCTTTTATGAATTCTGTTATCAATCATAAAAGAATAAAAGACAAGTTTTCGGAACTTTTATCATAAAAGATTTCGTTATAAGTACGCTTTCTGTAATATATTTCCTTTTAACTAGCTTTATCCTTTTTTATTTTAAAAATTTGGGCGTAAAAGACACAGCTAACACACAGGTAAGCAAAACTGTTATATTTTATTTTTTATCATATAATTTTGCTATGTTAGGCCTATTAATTTAAGTATTTCCAGTGCGACATTCATCTATCTACCGTTCATTCAAACCCGTTCGGAATCGGAGATTTTGGGCGAGTTTCTGCAAAATGTCAAACTGGATCAAGCTAAACGTGAACAATTCAAGGAACTTAAAAGATACAGAATGGAATAATTTTTTCTAGCTATATACGCAATAAATGTTTAGTTATGGGTCATTGTTGAAAACTTTTTGTAGTCTACTTATCTCTTAGACCTGCTGCTTTTCCTTTCCATAATTTCAAATTAAAATCCTGATTTACATTTAAATTCAGTTAATTTGAACAAAAAAGAACATTTATCGCCTTGTCTGAATACATTTTTGACTTCGAAAGATTCCGTAAGCTCGTTGCCAACCTTGATGGAGCAACGTGAGTCCAGAAGACTTAAGTATGTCACTGGAGCACCAGCCCAGACATGGGAGTTATACTCAAGCTTTGGACGTATGTACATTTTGTAGATGATAGCCAGATCAGAAGGAGAAACAAATTTCTTGCACCGCCTTAAGAAACCTAAACAACTTGCGGCATTTTTTTTGGCGACATCGCATTATGTGCTCGCTCCACAAGAGATGGTCTGTGATGCACATACCGAGAATCTCGAGATTTTGGGTCAAGGGGGGTATGTCTTGATTTGACGATACAAGACAGCATTGTGTTTTCGAAGCATTAAACTCTACGCGGTTATTAATTCCCCATTGTACAATGCTGTTTAGGTCAGAGTTTAATGAGCTTATCATATTTTGCCGTTGCAGT
>CAKKXW010000001.1:43266309-43277364 GCA_920937365.1 Sphaerophoria rueppellii
CGATCGCTCAAACAGTAAAAAGTTAATAACGAAAGCGAAAGCGGAAGAAGCTAAACTTAAGCTGGTTAATTGCTTAAGCTTCCGCTTAAACTTTACAGTGTTACAAACGACCGCTCAACTTTAGTCGCGGTGGATCGTTTTCAATTCGACCTTTCAAATTCTACTCGTCGTATTTCCTTATTAACGAATTCGCGGCGGAGCGAAAATATTTTTCCTGTGAGTTGACACTTTTGGTTTGACTATTTCATTCTATATTCCAGTGATTTGAATAAGCACTCTTTCGCCTGTGAATCCGCCAAAAAATAGCTGTCTGATTTCAACTCGCCAGCAAACATTGTGACATTTCAAATTCGCCTTCGAATTCGTTAATTGGTCGAATTCAAATCGAAGAAGGCGAAAGCGAAAGCAATAATTGAAAAATGACAAACTCGCTAGCAAAATAATCCGCCGCGAATCCCAAAATCAGACCCCACATATTACCATCAAAATAATTTTGCAGATTTTTTGAAAAGAACATCCTTTGCACTCGCTGTCGTTTTCGACATCGATCGAGAAGAAACTCGATCTCAAGACGATCACAAATCAAAGTTGCTTGTATCCAAACACCATTCTTCAGGATTCTATCCATTTATTATGAAGGACAAAACACCAAGATTAAGAAGGACGCATCCATATATCACGTTCTGACTTGACAGCAGTTTTTTAAAGACCGTAACTTCGCTAACTCTCATCATCCCGGTCCTCATGTATGGTGCAGAGACATGGACCATGACAACATCTGATAAAAACGCTTTGGGCTGCTTTTAAAGAAAAATTCTTAGTGATTTTTTTCCTGTCTGCGTTAAGGGAGAATGAAGACGAAGATTAAACCAAGAACTGTACGAGTTGTACAGCGACACTGACCTAGCCAGAAAAGTTAAGGTCCAAAGACTTAGATGGTTGGGTCATGTTGAGCGAATGGAAAATAATACTCCGGCTCGTAGAGTCTTCGAATCCAACCCGGAAAGACGTCGAAGAAGAGGAAGACGGCGACTCAGGTGGAGCACACAGGTGGTAGAGGACCTGAATCAACTTGTCGTGCGAAACTGGAGAGGAGAAGCTAGCTAGGGACCGAACTGGCTGGAGAAGTTTGTTGGGTGAGGCCCTGGTCCGAACAGGACTGTAGCACCACCATAAGTAAGTTAGTACGTAACTTCGCTATTAGTAAGAGAACATCATAGTAGAATCGCATTCGATGCTGAGGATTTGGACTATGCAACACTGACGATGAACATCATCCCGCTGTCAGGCAGGAGCCACTCATTGGACACGATGATAAAAAATAAATAAATAGAGTGGCGCGACAGCTCTTGAAGAGCCGAGGCCTAAGTGGCTTACTCTCATCAACAATTCGCTGGGTGCATGTGAAGAATCAAGAGGACATACAATTTAAAGCCAATTCCGAACGGCAAAGTTAAGAAGCACTTTTTCATGACAGATTGATACTCTTGGAAGTTTTGTCAGATCTTCGCAAGAGGCAGTGACCGTGAAAGATGAAATAAAAACTATGGGCACGAGTAGGACTGGAACCCACGACGTTCTGCTTAGCAGTCAACACACCTAACCACTAAGCCTCGGACACGACGATAGCCAACAATTTATTGAGCCTGATCTATAAAAAGTGAAAATGGCAATATCAAGGCTGCAATCTAACAAAGCCGCTGGAGCAGACCCTCTGCTGCCGAGCTGCCGAAGCAGCAGGCGACAATCTAGATAGGAGCAAGAACCAAATCATATGTAAACTGGTCGGATCAATGCATGCCCGATGAATGGAATTTCAGCATTGTTTGCCCAATCCTGAAGAAGGGGGATCCTATAAATTACGCCAACTATAAAACCATCAGCCTCCTGAACGTCTGAAGGCAGGACCGGGATTCAACCATCGACCAAATTTTCACTTTGCGGAACATCTTGAGAAAAACTTAAACTCCACATCGACACCCACCACCTTTTTATCGACTTAAAGGCTGCCTATGACGGCATCTGTATAAGGCTATATCTAGTTTAGGCATCCCTGCCCAGCTCGTTCGCTTGTGCAAAATGACGATTGAGAACTCACACAGCTCCATTAAGGAAAGCAACGGTTAGCAACGAGCTTAATCGTTCAATGTCAAAAAACGATTCAAACAAGACGATGTACTGCCATGCGATTTCTTTAACATCATGCTTGAGAAGATAGTGTAAAACTCCACCGTCAACACCAAAAGCACTATATTTCAGAAGTCTGTAATACAACTCGCATACGCCGATGATATTGACAATATGGGAAGAACAGCGTAAGAGATTTGAGACAAACGGCAGTAATGGGTTTAGTGGTAAATGAGGGCAAAACGAAGTATATTCTGTCTCCGAGGAAGGACACCCAACATTGACGGACGTCTCGGACAGAACGTCACAATAGACGCATATAACTGCTAGGTTTAGAGGAGTTTTTCAACTTAGGTTCCGCTATAAACACGGGCAATAACGCCAGCGCCTTCGGGTTTAGCTAGAAATTGGGTGGTAAGGCCCTTCTCGATAAATATAGGCAAGACTATACAATACCCTCATCATTCCAATCCTGCTGTATAGTGTAGAAGCATGGACACTGACAAAATCGGATGAAAGTCCTTGGCGAATGAAGAAGATTCAAAAGCAAACTTTAGGAGTCGAACGACAACACGGAAATAGCTTGAAGATTCAAGGTCCATAGCCAGAAGAGTCAAGGTCCATAGCCAGAAGAGTCAAGGTCCATAGCCAGAAGAGTCAAGGTCCATAGCCAGAAGAGTCAAGGTCCATAGCCAGAAGAGTCAAGGTCCATAGCCAGAAAAGTCAAGGTCCATAGCCAGAAGAGTCAAGGTCCATAGCCAGAAGAGTCAAGGTCCATAGCCAGAAGAGTCAAGGTCCATAGCCAGAAGAGTCAAGGTCCATAGCCAGAAGAGTCAAGGTCCATAGCCAGAAGAGTCAAGGTTCATAGCCAAAAGAGTCAAGGTCCATAGCCAGAAGAGTCAAGGTCCATAGCCAGAAGAGTCAAGGTCCATAGCCAGAAGAGTCAAGGTCCATAGCCAGAAGAGTCAAGGTCCATAGCCAGAAGAGTCAAGGTCCAGCGACTCAGTGCTCCGATTTGGAAAGCCTGCAACACCATTCCCGAGGGAAGAGGAATAATAAACTTGCAGTGCAAAACTGGAGACGGCTAGCTAGGGACCGAGCTTACTGACGGAGACTGTCGGTTGAGGCCCAAGTCCACACCGGACTGTAGCCGTTAACTTAAGTAAGTAAATAAGTTATTTTTGCAAAGCCATAAGATTTAACAAACGACTAATTATCCTTCTCAATCGTAGTTCCTTTGGCTTTGATTAGCTCTATTAAGTTTAACGTTTATGGTTTGTCGTCGCACTGCACCTTTAACTGAAAAGACGAATGTTTTTGCCCGCTTCTAAAGTAATCTATGTGAAATATTAGTTTAAGCGGGGTATTGTGACGACAATTCAACAGCATACTTCACTAGCTGTACATTCCAACGACTGAACAACAATGTTCCAGCAATTCCAGACCTCTCAAACGAAATAACTTCGGAACAAGAAACGTCCACGTCCACGTCCACTTTTGGTAGAGCTGACTAATGGAGTACCCTGTTTGATAACCTCCAAATCTGCAATAGTATCTCCATAAAAGCATCCTGATACACCTTTCATCAAAAACGAATGCCTCCAGAGCGTAGATGCCTCACCAAATTTAGAATATTTACATACAGGTTATAAGTGAATGAAAGGGTACTCCTTCTTATTTGGTCTCTCTTCTTAGGAGGTTGATTATCATCCTTTTAACTTCTTCTCGAGAGCTAACATTTAGCATTAGTTGGGTCGCAGACAGTCCGAACCAGTCCAGAACTACTTAATTGAAGATTCAGATTTTTAGTCATCTTCCAATTGACTTCCAATGAGTTAACCAATTTTCTGCTTTTTGAAGCCGTTTCAACAATCATTAACTGGAAAACAAATATCTCCTAGCAAGTCCTCAAAAACCAAACATGGGAATGAAAAATAACCGTTCTTCAGAAAGAGAAGAACATGTACATTGTCTCCCAGCTTTGCTGATGTGCCCTGTCATCTTTCCCACTTTGTCTCTGGATCTTATGCGACCCCTCACGAATTGTGAAACTTTTAACCTAGAGACGCTGATCCTTCTTTTCGATTGTCGTTCGTGCTTCTCGGACGTCCTGTTCTTATTTCGTCTTCTGTGAGTGGATTCCACTGCCTATCTTGACTTTTCGCACAATAGTGTCAATTGAAAAGGATTGCATACGTTAAACGTGAACGAAAACAAGACAAGTGTTCACCATTTGTATAAAAATAAGACTTTACTTCAAATGTTAGTTCTAGTTAGAGTACAATAAGGAAAAGAAAAAATCGAAACAAAAGCTTATTCTAGGTTATGGAAAGGTGTTTGCTCATAACAAAACTACTTATCGTCGATGTGCACCACGGCCGTAATTTTTCCGCGCTTGATGGCCCGGATAGTCGGGCAGACTGAGATCAGGATGTTGGCCTGCAACAGCTTGCTCCTGTGCTCCTTGATACTCATTTTGCCGATAATGACGATGTTCATTTCCGTTTATCATCTGTCCAGGTGTAAGTTGTACATTATTTGGATGTACAATTTGCCCTCTTTGTTGTGGATAGTTTGGAGCTCCGACAATTTGAGGAGGTCCTTGTGGTCCATGTTGCGAAAAGTTTTGTCTACCCATATGGACCGAAATCTGTTGTCCACTATGTTGTTCTGCCAGCGAATGAACGGAGAGGATTTGAGGCCCAGGAGGTACAAACCTTCGCGGATCTCTTGCAACACTTTGACCTTGCAAAGCCACCGATCCATCTACAAAAGGCACCGGTCCTCTATGTTGGCGTTGAGACAAATTGTACATGTTCAAAAGTTGTTCGGGCAATTTTCTCAACTCTGCAGAGGTGTTCTTTGGCGGTTCTCGTATTAAAAGTGAAAATTCGTACATAGCCTTCAATTGATTGTTACTCAAGCCTTCTGTAAGCTGTTCGTTGAAACGAACTTCGGGGTCTGTTTGAGAACCTATACTTCCGGTGAAAACTGTTGCTTGTACTGCAATCGCATGTCCAACTTTACGCTTTCGAGCAACACATTCTCGACAAGTCAGAGCATCAGTCTGGGTCATGGAATTTTTGAAATATGACGACAGAGTTGGCTCCTCGATTTGCATGTCTTCGGAGTCGTCGTGTTGCTTTTTGTCCGCTTTGGCAACTTCTTCTTTAATCAACTTTCTGGCAGTTGTATTTGCATTTTCAGAAATCTTACTGAAGTATCTGTCAGCACTCATGGCAATTTTCTTCGCTATCTCTGCGTTGGCAGCGGGAATCGCTCTGAGGCCCCAATCTCCGAGATTCTGTTTTGGACCAATCGATTGAAAGTTGTAGCTTACATTTGTTATTTTTTGTAATACTGAATTCGAAGCGAAACTTTTGTTCTGTTTTGCTACAGTTGGTGTGAACAAAAATTTTCCAGATGGCTCGGAAAATTCCAGTTTGTCTAATAGTGCTGTACAATCAGCAATAACTGAGGGCAGAACAGAAAATTAATTGAAGTAAAGCGATTCATAACGAAACTTACTTTTCTTCTTTAGGTCTTCGGCTGGTGGAACAGTCTTGCTAGTGGCTTTCTCGACTACCAAAATGGAAAAGAATTATTATTAAAACAAATCAAGGACCCCTACTTCTCCCCTACTTACGTTTGATCTTCTTAAAAGGAATCTTCGCTAGTCCAACGGTACTTGTTACTGGAAGACATTCGACTTCATTTTCATTGGATGGAACGGAAGCATTCATGTGGGGGAACCCATAGCCCATCGTTTGCATATTAACCATATTGTGTGGAGGATAGAATCCTGGTGGAAATCCCATCATCGGGTAATTGCCTACAGGCATATTAGCCATCATTGGATTTGCTGTTGGATTGAACATTCCTGGCATCATCTGCATGGCATTGAATCCGTACATTGGCTGCATGGCTTGCATAGCAATGTTATTTAAATGAACTTTTTGATCTGTTGTCGGTCCTTCGTCGTCTGAATTGAAGTCAGAAGTGTTGAGTAGATTTTCTAGCTCTACTTCGGGATCTACAGCTTGGTCAGTTTGTGAAGGGTAATTCCTTGAAGCCGGCTGTAACGGATCGTGAGTGGAATTGCTTTCAGCCGGTTGGACGTCCATTGCCGATGATTCATTACCAGTTTGAGAGTTTCGTTCGTCTGTGGTTCGAGGGCGCTTGCTAGAATTGTCAGGCTTTTGATGTTCTTTTTCTTTACGCTTCCGACCTTGATTGCTTGGAGACCGACTTCGAGATTTTCGTGGCCTATCGTCGGGAACATCTGTATTGAGAATTCTTTTCTTCTTTGCAATCATTTCTTCCAACCTTAGAAGGTCTTCGTCTGTGGTGGCCTCTGCAGGGCCAGATAAGAGTTCTTCTCGATATAATTCGTCAAAGAAGGTCTCTGTTAAGGCATGATCTTCATCTTCCTTTTGGTTATTTGCTTGTTTCTCCTCATCGTGTGTTTGCTCCTCTTTTTTAACTTCTTGCAGGAGAGTTGTGAGAGCACACAGTGATTCGTTGCTGTGATCATTTTCTTCGTCTTCTGATTTGACCACAACATCGTTCATTTTATATTAATGTTAAAAATGTTCGGAATGAAATAAATTTATTATTGAAAGAAATTTTTGCAGCGTTCTGCAATTTTAAAAATACAGTTTTTATTCTTCTGCTTGTCAAAGTGACATTCTAGTATTTCTTTGACAGCTGTCAGCAAGGTGTGTTTGCATGTACTAAAATTTTCTTCCTGGGTTTACAAAATGGAATGTTTGTGTTGGGTTCCGAATATGCTTATTCCCACCGACTTGATTTAGCTCATATGATTCATATATTACGATGAGCGTTTTCACTGAACTTTTTCCTAATTTAGCTTGGCACTTATGACAATCTTGACATGAATTTTGAATTTTTCAATAAAATATTTTAATATTTGACAGAAAATTTGAATTTTGTCTGTCAAAAAGAAAAACAAATGAATTTAAAATGAATTTTATTCATTAATTGAGCATGAAATCATTCAGCCTGGAATCATCGAAGTGATTTATACCTAAAGTTAAATCACAGAATTATAATTGATTGAAAATGTATAGGAAATCATGTTTTGGGGCTATTCGGCGAAATCTTTTATTCTTTTATTCTGTTATTCTGCTATGAATTCCCATACAAAAATTTAAGTTGTCAAAAAATCTTTTATGAATAACAGAATTGGTATTCGGCAAGCCAAATCTGTTATTAAATCTGTTAAGAAATCTGTTATGAACTGTCAAAAATTCGAACATACTAAAAATCTTTTATAAATCGCCTATTTGGTATTCAATAAGCCAAAATCTTTTAAGAAATCTGTTAAAAATCATAAAAGAATAAAAGACAACTTTTCGGGACTTTTATGATAAAAGATTTCGATTAATTCAACGTTTTCAGTTAAATATTGCTTTTCGGCTTGGTTGATAAATTTTTTTATCTTAAAATTTAACACATCTCGTTCATAGGTACACGAAACTGTTATATTTCATGTTCAATCCTAATTAATGGTTTTGGCTAAAAGTGAAGTGTTAGCTGCAGCGTATTAAAAAGATTTGATAACAAATTTGTACTTATCTGCAATTGAGAAGGACTTGAATTAAATTGATGAATATACACAAAAATGCTTTTTTAAAGGTTTTTTAGATACGTTTCAAGAGATATATGTCATCCCAATCTTCTGCTAGTGTTGTCAAAAACCAGTAGGTATAAATGGAACAAAACGGAGTGCATGTTTTGGTATAAACATTTTTTGACTTACAAAGACAAAAATTATAATTAACGAACAATTTACGATTCGGGAAATAGCGCAACTCTTACACATGTAATGGAGATATGCAGTGAAATGCGAGACAGCTCAAACTCTGCGCTATGCTAAAGTTCGTCTGCAGGGATCAAATATTTCACAGATGTGGTCCACCTGTTTATTAATCAAAAAGTGAAATGTTTTTTTTTTGTCAAAATGCTGCATAAGAGTGTAGGGACCAGATATTGGCTGAATTGCTTAGAACCCCTATCTGTTAGGACCAATATGAAACGAGTTGTCGAAGAGCACTAGATCATTGAAAGCGTCGTTGTTAACTTGTACGAGCAAGCGTCGCACACCCAGCAGCGATTCAAGCCGTCCGTGGGAAGCCTGAGCAACGAATTTGAGAATTCTCGTACTTGACGCTGATGCGGCTGCAAGAACCTGGTGATATACTCATAGAAACTGAAGATGTGAGGCTCGTACATACCAATGACCCGAGATATAAAGTCCAAATTTATGAGTTTCACTTCGAAACGTTCGTTTCCCGATTGCAGTTGTTTGAAAAGACCCTTGACCAAACCCTGGGGATTATGGACGTAATGGATGCCAGAAAAGTTGAAGAGTTCTGCATTCTTCTTCTTCTTCGACACCTTGACAACTTGTATCTTGACCTGTGCCAGCTGCTTTTGTCGTTTCTTGGTTTTCTTATTGAAACGATTCACCATCAGAGCGCTTTTCAAATCAACTTCATTCTCACGACCCAATTCGCCCGACTCTTTGGTTTCTTCGTCATGACCAAGGAAGAATTTCAATGAAGCCACTTGAACCTGAAAATGGAGTTTGTTTGTAAGAGCATTTTAAGAGCAAACGAAGAACTTACTTAGAGATTTTCGAGAAACAGCCAAGGCGATTTTTTCAGGAAACCGTCCATTCAAAACACCAGTTCCGGAAAATGCAGGGGCTGGTTTCTGGAAAGATGGCATCTTCTTATAAAATAAATAAATTAAAACTGAATTGAATTTAAATTAAACTTACCATCAGTCTTGGTTATCCATATTCTTCACAAATTCATTCACCAATTAAATTCAGATTGATAAATCAAAATCACAAACAATTTATTTAGGCAACAGCTGATATATGACAGATGTCTCATAACAGATTTCTTTTTCGAAAAATTCATAACAGAATTTTATAAAAGTTCGAAGTACTGAATACCAATTATAAAAGATCTTTTATTTCTAAATCTTTTATGATTCATAACAGAAAATTCATAACAGAATAACAGAAATGGCAGAATAGCCCCAATAATTATGTGATAAAGCTAAATCAAGCGGATTTAGCTAAATCACGTTTGTGGGAATACACTAATATGCTGTTTCCCCTGGCCCAAATCCTAGATTTAGCGAATATACTAGCGTTTTTTTTTTTTTTGTAATCCGGAATAAGTACATACACAGAACCAGTGATCACTTTATAACAAGATTGGAAACCTACCTACGGTAGTGTCCGTAGCTTAGTAGTTAGGTGCGTTGACTCAGTCGATCTTTGACTTCGGTGGGATATAGACGTGTCTTGAAAGCTTTAGTAGTGAATTAATAATAATTAGCAAGTGCTACTGATCAAAGTTAAGGAAGTGTTATCTCCAAGTGTCCGATAGCGCAGAGGTTAGCGTATCGGCTGGTAAAGTGAGAGGTTGTGGGTTCAATCCCCACTAGTGGTGCGGAATTTTTTTTTTATTCATAACCATACGTGGTTATGATTAATCTAATAAAAATGAGTAATAAGCCGACAGGGGCATCGAAAGATGCTTCTGTAAAATCACCTGATGGTAAAGTAGCGGTCGAAAGCACCGCAGGTAATGAAGGAGGAAAGAAGAGGAGACGGAGCCTAAGACCAAAGCCGAATTTGGATAGCAAAAGGCCAGCCACCACCTCAGCCAAGCTGCAAGCGGAGGTGGATGACATTCAAAGAGCAGCAAAGAAAACGGCAACAAAAAAAATCCAACGGCAATTGGAAGAGGATTCAGCTTCCGATGATTCCGTTGAATACATGTCCGGGGAAGGGGAGGGACTGTACAGGTCCGGCGGGAGCAATAAATTCGCAGACCTGTCCACTGAATTCACTGATGAGGACATAGAAGAATCAGCAACAGCTGCAGTACCAGCTGTAGTACCAGCGGCAGCACCAGCAGCAGCACCAGCAGCAGCTCCAGCAGCAGCACCAGCAACAGCACCAGCACCAGCAGTAACACAAGCATCAAAACCGATAGCATCATCATCAACAGCAGCGAGGCGGCAACAACAGAAACTCCAGCAACACCAGCAACAACCACGGTCAAAGTCCGAGAAAGTGCCACCAATTAGGACATACAAGGTCGACCTACAGGACATAAAACAGTTATGCAAGTCGGCCACTGGTAACAAATTTTGTATAAAAATTATAAATGAAAAACAAAAGCGGTATTCGGTTCAATGCTTTACATTGGTCGAATACAAATTAGTCAAAGAGTGTTTAAAAGAAGCCACTGTTGAATTCTTCAGCTTCACTCCTAAGAGTGAAAAACCAAAGACGGTCCTTTTGAAGGGCATCAGTTCCTGCACGGAACCAGAAGAGCTCCTAGCTGAGCTCCGTCAGAAGGCCAGCGATGACCTCGAATTCATCGGAGTCAAGCTTTTCTCTACGGTAAGGTCCAGACGGGAGGGGCATAAACTGCCAATCTTCATTGTAACTTTGTCGCCCCAAAGTAGACTGGAGAGTCTAAGGAACGTCACTGTCCTAGACTACCAGGTCATACACTGGGAAAAATTACAGAGGCACGACGACATGCTGCAATGCATGCGCTGCCAAAGGTTCGGTCACGCTGCAGCCAACGGCGAAATGCAGTTGCGCTGTGTGAAATGCGCCGAAACCCACAATAGGGGTGAATGTAGGTTAGGGACTGAGCGGGTCGAAGACATGACCCAGCTCAAGTGTGTAATCTGCGGGAACGAGGGGCACCCTGCAAACTATCGGGGCTGTCCTAAAGTCCAAGAGATACGGGAGAAACAGGCCAGCCAAAAGGCCGCTGAAAGTCGAACCGTACGACAAGCTCCAACAACAAACTCATTCGTAAGGCCCGATCTTTCTTACGCCAAATCAGCGAAAGGAATGGGTAAAGC
>CAKKXW010000001.1:43296273-43308931 GCA_920937365.1 Sphaerophoria rueppellii
CCGATACCTGATTGCGAATCAGATACCTGGTCAACCTGACACCTAATTCTCACTTGATCCGCAAAAAATAATTATACCGACACATTAAGAGATTTTCGCAAAATTATACGCTATTCATTACGGTTGATTGATATGCAAAGACATGCAAGCGTATTAGCCCTTGATAGATCAAGCTTTCTAATGATAATGCGCCAGTAAGAAATTCAAGCCTTTTTCTAATGTTATTCATTCAAGGGAAACAAATTGTCACTTTGAAGTCACGGATCAATTCTTGGGTTTGTATGAAAAGCTACATTAAAGAGGGCTGTCAAATTTAAATCATGAGTTAAGTCACATTGTACATGACTCATGAGTCAACGCGTAATAGTAATCTTTCGAACTAGATAGTTCCCGATTATGCGAACGTACAGAAACGTATAGTTAGTTGGCATTACTTATCGCATATTAAAACGCTTTTAGAGAATTACACAGCCATATTAATAAAAAACGCCTAGTTCACTCTTAATCCACAGTCCAACTGGTCCATAGACTAAGCGTTAGTCCATAGCCTAAAATTTCTCATTAATAAAAATAATTTGATCCCAGAATAGTAAGGCGATGTTTACCAAAAATTCCCCTTTGGGAATTTTTGTTTTTGTTGATATTTGACAACCAATTTCAAACTTAAAAAATATATTTTATTTTGAAATTTCAATAATTGTTGTCTTAATTGTGCATGAGGCTTAAAAACAGAGAATTCATTGTGTTAATATGAAGTCACTTGACTAAGCGGCTGGAGCTGTATGTGCAGAAGCAGGCAAACAGATAAACGGAATGAATCGCTGGAACCTGCTTTCATCGTCTTCATATTCAAATCTTAAGAAATACATAGATGGAATTTTTATTGCAAATAAGACCTTTTAATGGATATTAATGGAACCTCTAAGTCCGTTCCAAAAAGCCTAAAATTGGTATCATGCATATGTATTTATTTATATGTAAATATTCCCATTCTCATTGTATTTTAGAATTACAAACTCTCACACCCAAAAAAAGGACTACATTTGTCGTCTTTAGGTCCTGAAATACAGAAAGGGGCCACTGGCCATTCTATCTGCCATCTTGTTGTTTTCCTTTGCGACATAGCACATAGAAGAGATTTTTGATTTCATTAATGACTCCAAACCGAGCTATTTCAATAATTAAAGTTCTATTAGATTTGACACAACTTATTTTCACACGGACGTTTGTTATTGTTTCTTTTTTTTTGACAATTGACATATTTCTTGTTTAGTCCTTTGCTAGTCCACCTCTCAAGCTGGACTAAGTTAGTAAACGTCACTTAAGAGAAATTTTATTTTATAAATAGCATTTTTCACTAGTCCACAGACTAAGAGTTAGTCCTTCGATAGTCCATGTTTATAAATTTGGCTGACAGAGTTCTGAATTGCCGAATTCGAATAATTTTATTATAATGGAGTAAAATGAGGTCCGTTCGCGTACTTCCTGCACTAAAATTCGTAAGACGAGACAATTTAAGGAGTGGGGGTAAAATTCTCTCACATCAGAAAAACAAAAGTACAAAAAATGTATTTGCTACTTTCAATCAAATTTGACACTTTTCACAAATCAGCCCAGTTATTCATTCAAGAAGAAGAAATTTCTTTGGCTAAAATTCGTAGGTTGGGGAAATATTTTACTATCTCGTCAGAGCTCTCTTTTACGAAAAATTACCAAATTTTTGAGTACGCGAACAGGATTTGGTTAAATTTCGTAATTTTTCGTAAAATTTGACTGTTTTAAGAGGGTACGCGAACGGACCTATGGTAAGGTTACTTAAATTTATTAAATATCAAATCGAATATAGAAAACGATACTGTTTGCTTTTGTTGACAAAATTTTGGTTTTATTTCAGCAACAACGCTTTGTTATACAAAAAAAAACTTATAAAAAAAATTGTTTAATGTCTTAACCTTTATAAGGTTTTCGTTAATAAAGTCCTCCTGATAAACCTGGTCCGTATTGATAACCTCCGCCAGCAACAACTGGAACTGGAGTTGGGCCAACGCCAAGACCCAGTCCGCCACCTACAATACTGCTTCCGAGCTGACTATTGTAATAACTTGAAGGATACGAATTGTAATAGCTTTGACGAGTATATGGATATCCCAATCGAGCACTACTGTAACCGGTTCCTGTTAACGGATAACCACTGTACCCGGTATAACCACTGTAGCCGTTGTAACCAGTATTATATCCACTGTTATAATATCCTGGATTGCTATAAGTGGAAATTCCTGTTGACAAGTATAATAATAATTAGACTTTGTCTCAAATTATGGAAATAAAACTCACCCCCAAGTCCAGTTACTCTTGGAGGCGTATAAGGACTGTTATAGTAACCGCTATTATATCCTCCGAGAGCTCCTGAATATCCTGCATATCCAACACCAGGAATACTATTGTATCCTGCTCCGCCTAATGTGCCATCAACACCTAATCCACTAGTGTATCCTCCCAAAGAACTGTAGCCAATGCCTCGTTTTTCTTGTTTTTTCTGCTGAAACTCCGAAACTGTGTCTAATTCGGATTGGGAAGATTCAGAATCTGCTTCTGATTTAATCTCAACTCCAACCACAAAACCAACAATTAGGACGACTGTATAGATAATCTAAACAAAGTCAAGTTATTTAAACACACATTTTCATATAAGAACTTGTCAACTCACAAAGAATTTCATTTTCGATTTATAATTTAAACTCTATTAATCCAGGAGCTGTAGTGTTAATCCAAAAGACTTCACGTGAAAACTGATGCTGTACAATAGCTTCGTGTTGGCTTTTATATGACTATGGCGAATCAAACCAATTAGTCAGCCTTTTAACAAAAAATAATTTGCTCTAACACTTTACAACTTCAAGTATTGGAAATGCGTACAAAAAGTATCTTCTGTGGATACGTATGAAGGTAGGTGCCTACACTGTAGTATCTAACGTTTTGAGCTTACAATAGACTTTTCTATTGACGGTCACAACCGAAACCAATTTTTAGCAGAATAACAATGATTTCCATTGAATATATGGGAATTTTGGATTTCTGCAGGTTCGTAAAGTGTGTTTCTTTTTTTACTGTTTTACTTACAATGTTTTTTTTTTCTTTCTTTGAAATTGTTTTGGTTAAGTAAATAAATCAATATTGCAGAAATCTTGTTTGCTTTCGGAAGCCTACTTTTTATTTGTTTTAAATGAATACAATTTCTGTATGGACGCAGAAGTATATTTTTGGACTATTTATTGATTCTGGTAATATTGCCGTTTTAAATCCTTCTTTTGAAAAGTAAACTAAGGGAGTACGGAGCCGTTCTTTCATTTAAGATTTGATTTTCTAAATACAAAGCTTGTTCACTCTGTCATATTCACTTTAGTCACTGCTTATTAACCGTGGCTAAGACTTCCTTGGTTCATTGAATCAGTCCAATTTTTCTACCAATGTTGGCTCCAATGCTTCAACCCTTGCTTGTTTGTCGGCATTAACCGATGCCTAACAAAGTGCCCTTAAAGGTTTTCGACAGGTACGAACGAGGTACCCATTGAGGGGTTGACTATTGGAAATAAAGCTGAGCGCGCTCTATTTAGCAAGTAAGTTACGAAATGTGGCCGATTTTTAATAACTGATTTATTTGAAATACACACGTTTAAATGTTTATTTTTGAAACATTTCTCGCCAAACCAGGAAGCTCTTACTCAATCTTATTGCCTTTCGACTGAATGTATGCTGCATTCTGTATCAAATAATTTTACTTACTTACTTAAGATGGCGCTACAGTCCGTTGTGGACTTGGGCCTCAATCAACAGTCTCCGCCAGCCAGCTCGATCACTAGCTAGGTTAGGTTAGGTTGGAGTGGCTGTCCGGATATCATTGACTCACTTAGACCTCAAGGGTCCATTGTGATACCACTAATGAGGTTACTCATGGGAGATTAATGAAATTAAACAAACCATTTTGTACTTTTAATGAAGTTAGAGAAACATTTTGTGTCGATCGTTGCTAGTTCACTGGTATTATCGAAGAAGGGATTAGGTACCTAGATAGAGAGCGCTGGACATGTACACAGAAGGTGTTGGATTGTTTCCTCCTCCTCCTCGTCCATGCAGCTTCTACAGAAGTCATTTGCGTAGACCCGAAGCCTCAAGGCATGTCTGCCTATGAGGCAGTGTCCTGTTATGACTCCAGTTGTAGAGCTTATCTTTTTTCTGCTCAGAGGCCTTTTGACCGTTTCAGGTCTATGCTTGGCCATATTTGTTTGGGAGCTAGGCAGGTAATACCCTGTGACCATCTAGCATTTGCTGATTCTAGAGCATATTGTTTGAGAAGATATTTGCATGTAGCAAGTGGTGTTCCTATGTTATGTTTTTGTCTAACATTAGGCAGAAGTGTTCCGTTTTTGGCGAGCTCATCGGCTATGCAATTTCCCGGAATGGCTCTGTGGCCCGGCACCCAAATGAGGTGAATATTAAACTGTTCCGTCATGTCATTCAGAGATGATCGACAGTCGTGGACTATTTAAGAATTTGTGGAGACAGACGCGAGGGATTTGAGAGCGGCTTGGCTGTCCGAGAAGATTCATATATCCTTGCAAGATATAACGTTTTCTTTGAGCAAGGATAGTGCTTCTTTAATCACCATTACTTCTGCCTGGTCAACACTACATTGATTGGGAAGTCTGTATGATAGACTGAGATTCAGTTGTTCCGAATAGATACCACTTTCAACTCTTCTTCTACTTCTGTATCGAAGTGTACCGCATTGTCTTCCAGGGGTCTCTCTTCTTCCCAGGAGGATCTTGAAGGGATGGAGACATGGAAGCTTTTATTGAATACCATTTTTGGGGTGGTATAGTCTAGGTGATCTGGAATAGATCTGAAATTGTCTAGAATAGTAGTATGACCAGTATTGTTACTGTTCCATTGAGAGGTGGCTCTAAGCCTCACACATGAGTTGGCTGCCACCATTTTGGAGAAGATGTCAAGAGATGTTAGGTTTAAAAACACTTCCAGGGCTGCGGTTGGTGTTGAGTGAAGTGCTCCTGTGATGCACATACCTGCTGACCGCTGGACTTTGATGAGCTTATTTAGATTTATCATCTTGTCCAGTGCGGTCCACCATACGACAACTCCATAAATGAGTATCGGTCTGATTACCCAAGTGTATAGCCAGTGGGCTATTTTTGGGGAGAAGCCCTATTTTGATCCTATGGCCTTTTTACAAGTAAAAAGCGCTACGGTAGCCTTTTTTACTCTTTCATCAATATTTGCCTTCCAATTTAGTTTTTTTGTCTAAAATGAGGCCCAAATATTTAGCTTGGTCGGAAAAGTTTAATGGTATTCCTTTAATCTTGAGTGGGTTAATCTGAGGAATTTTGTCCCTATTCGAAAAGAGTACTAGTTCTGTTTTATGTGGATCGACGTCCAAGCCACATTGCTTAGCCCAATTTGTTAGCCTATTTAAGGCATTTTGTAGGAGTTCGGAGAGAACTTGGGGATGTTTCCCAGATATAGATATTGCAACATCGTCAGCATAGGCAATCAACCTGAAACACCCTGCTTCCAGTGATGTTAGTAGGTCGTTTACTACCATGTTCCATAAAAGAGGCGAAAGGACCCACCTTGGGGGGTACCTCGATTCACCGATCTGGTGGTAGTAAAACTTCTCATGCTAGAAGTTATTATGTCCTGCTTTTGAGCAACAGAGGGATTATTCAATACTACGTACCAGCGAATGAAGTGCTGTTTCTACTGATTTTCCCTTAGAGTAAGCATGTTGAGCTGTGGAAATGAGACATGGTTTTAAATTATGTCTAATGTAAATTTCAATCAATCTTTCCAAGGTTTTAAGAAGGAAGGATGATAGGCTGATTGGTCGAAGATCTTTAGGGTTAACGTGGGAGGGTTTCCCTGCTTTAGGAATGAAGACTACTTTTGCCATCCTCCAGGCTTTGGGAATATATCTCAACCTTAAACAGCTTGTCAGAATAATTTCCAATGGTGGAATGAACATGTCTGAGCATTTTTATAGTTCGGCCGGAATGATTCCGTCTGGTCCTGGAGATTTATATGGATCAAAGCTATCTACTGCCCATTTCAGTTTTTCCCGCGTTATTAGATCAACTAAATCGCTTGTAGATGCTTGAGACTCTGATGTTAAGTCCTTAAGTATGAGCTACCTGGAAAGTGGTTGTATAATAACAGATTAAGAGATTCTTCATCTGTGGTAGTCCACGTGCCTGCTTCTGTCATTAAAGCACTGGGTATTGTTGGACTTTTTGAGAGAATTTTCCTGAGTCTTGAGGCTTCTGAAGTATTTTCTATTTTTTCACAGATGTTTCTCCAAGAAGACCTCTTACTCTTCCTTAATTCTTTCTTATATTACTTAAGAGCTTGTCTGTATAAGTCCCAGTCAGAAGGAGATCTAGTGTATTTAGATATATTGAAGAGTTTTCGACAGCTCTTCCTGAATAGTTCTAGTTCTTTGTGGCACCAATGAGGTTTCTTTTTACCGTTTAAAATGGTTACAGGGCATGATGTTCTCATTGATTCGTTGAGGGCTTCGGTGCGATGATTCACAGAAAGGTCTAGTTCATCTTTACTGGAGGAGCTTTTAAGAAGGTTGTGATCATTCCCAGTTTGTATTACGGTGATTGCGAAAACCCGTAGATATATTTGCCACATCATTGAGCTCAAACTGAATGTATCTGTGGTCAGAGAAGGAATTCTCTTTTGAGACATGACAGTTTGAAATCAAATTGTGGATCGAGTCAGAGGTAAGTACCTCTTTCCTGTTCTTGGTTACAAAAGTGGGTTCATTACCAATATTACATATGAGTAGGTTAGTGCTTAGTAGGTAACCCCAAACCGTGTGATGGGCGTTAGTGTCCGAACCAATTAGGAGACCAACTTTTTTCGATTGCGCGTCCGCAATTGCCTTCCTCAAGGTGTCTCCTGGAGCTAGGCTGTCGTGGCCAAGATATGAGGATATGAGCCAGTAGGTGGCTTTATCCGCTGTTAAGACAGCGGTGGTGGTGTCTTTGTCGCTGTAATTGGGGAGTAAAAATACATTTTAGTAATTTTTTACTAACATGCATGACATTGGTTCACCTTTCTCCGATGCCTACAATAGTTTATAGCCAGGAATCCTTAGGCCTCTGATGATGGAGTTTGAGACCCACGGCTCCTGTATCAAGACGATATCTTCCTTGTTTCTATGCAATCGGAGTACCAGGTTGTTTGCGGCCATGATGGCGTGATGGAGATTAATCTGTACTAATCGCAGCATTGCTACTTTTAGTTAGATCAACCTCCACCACTATTTTGTCGGCGTTTTCCTCGTCTGAGGAGGAATGAAGTAGGACTTCCTCAATCACTAGCTAGCTGTCTCCAGTTTTGCAGTACAAGTTAATTGAGCTCCTCTTCCACTTGAGTGCTCAACCTGAATCGCGGTCTTCCTGTCCTGCTACGTCCCTCGGGAATAGGTCGAAGGCTTTCCGGGCCAGAGCATTGGTGTCCATCCGCTCTAGATGACCGAGCCATCTGAATCTCTGGACCTTGACCCTTCTGGCTAGGTCCATGTCGTTGTACAACCCGTAAAGTTCACTGTTATATCTTCTTCGCCATTCCCCTTCAATGCAGACGGGGCGAAAGATGACCCGAAGAACTTTCCTCTCGAAGCAGCCTTAGGCATTTCCATCCGATTTTGTCGAGGTCCATGCTTCTGCACCATACAGCAGGATTGGGATGATGAGAGTGTTGTACAATTTTACCTTAGTTGCTCGCAAGGTGGCTTTTCCACTCAATATTGCATTCTTAGTCCAAAAAACAGCGATTAGCAAGAGTTATTCTTCGTCTGATCTCGGCGCTGGTGTTATTGCCCGTGTTTATAGCGGACCCTAGGTAGACAAACTCCTCTACTACCTCGAAGTTGTATGCGTCTATTGTGACGTTATGTCCGAGCCGTCGCTGTTGGGTGTCCTTCCTCGAAGACAGCATATACTTCGTTTTTCCCTCATTTACCGCTAAGCCCATTTTTGCCGCTTCTGTCTCAATTCTCACAAAGGCGTTATTGACATCACGCTGTGTTCTTCCCATTATATCGTTATCATCGGCGTACGCGAGAAGCTGAACAGATTTTTGGAAGATAGTGCCTCTGGTGTTGACGGTGGAGTTCTCAAGACTTTCCTGGCCTGAAGCCACATTGATAAGGACCAATCAGATTGTTGACGATGGCTTCAGACGTTCACATAATACGGCAGAGAGGATCTTGTAGGCGATGTTAAGTACACTGATTCCTCTGTAGTTGACGCAATTAAGAGAATCTCCCTTTTTCAGGATTGGGCAAACAATGCTGAGGTTCCATTCATCAATTTATAATATTAATAAAAAAAAGAATAGAGTGGCGCGATAGCTCTTCAAGAGCCAAAGCCTAAGTCGCTTACTCTCCTCAACAATTCTCTGAGAGCTTGAGAAGAATTGAGGACACCACCGATTTGGAACGGCAAAGTTGAGAAGCACATTTTTCATGACAGATTGGTATATTCCTGGAAGTTTTTTCAGTTCTTCGCAAGAAGCAATATCCGTGAAAGATGTAATAAAAACTTTATGGGCACAAGTAGGATTCGAACCCACATCGTTCAGTGTAATCTGGCACCAATTGAACACCACCTCAATAGGATGTTTTGTGTTTTTCACTTATCTAATGAGGCTAAAACCCTCTTCTAAGTGATAACCTAGATTAGTAACAAAAGTTAAGACTGACAGGTGCAACTTCTATATATTATAAGGCATCATTTCATTTAAGCCCCCATACGGTTTGATATGATATAAGATAGAGATCAGAGGATCAACCTTAACAAATCAAAAAATTTAACAAATATGCAAAGTCATCAATATCTCTGCGCAACATTTAAAAATGGCGAAGCTCTTCAACCATAAAACACAACCACCCAATTAACATTAACTAAACAATGGTTTCTTTTTTCAAATAAAGTTCACTGAGCTATGATACTGACGGTGAAGTGACTAAGTTGAGCAAAATTCTGTCATGTACTTGCCATTGGCCCCAAAATCATTTTTCTCACAATTCAAATTCTAAACATTTAAAACCGCATTTGTTGCGGTGGGTGTTGGTGCTAGCATCGAGGGTACACGCATTTCATTTAAAAATTCACCACCCATTTCGAGTTCAAATCTAAAACTGCACAAGCTTTTGTTTGCCTTACCCGCCTTTTGCTTGTCAACGTTGCGTCAGTCAGAAAGGCTGCGACGCATTCGTATATAAATCCTAAGCCACAAAAATTGATGCAATCTTGAAAAATGCAATTTGTTGTTTTGAACTTGTCCCGCATTATTCTGATGCGGTCGTCTGTCTTGTCCGTATGTCGAAAGTACTTAGAGCAAATGTTAAGGTTGTTTTAACGTCTTGATGGGGAAAGAGAGGAGACAGGAGTTGAGCATAAAATGGTAGGTATTGTTTAAATCTTAGAGCTTCTACGTAAGTTTATCTACGTCATTATGGTTAACATGTTTGTAAGCATTGTTTATGATGCATTGTCTTTAGGAAACTGCTTATAGGGTCTTGGCGATGAGAATTTAATGTCATGCAACATCTGGACGGGGTTTTGAAGATTCAGATTTATTGCGTTATTACTAATGTTTATTGTTGTTTTAGAATTGATTTAATTTTTGTTTAATGTTAAAACAGATCGAAAGTTGCGGTTTGACGAGAACGAATTTAAGTGGTTCAAAAGTCTAAAAAATTGTTTGAGTTGACAGCACCTTGGATTATGGGAAATACCACAATCTTTTCTTCACAATTAATTCTTGACTTAAGGTCAATTAAGCGATTGCAACAAAGTCGTTTTTTTCTATCAAGCATTCATCATACAATTATGGTGTGGTATGGTGGACGGTGGTGTGTTTATTCTTACATCTCTTACTGATTTCTTTTTTTTTCAAGTTCAAGTTAGAACCCTTCACTATTCGCAGCCATTATTTCCAGTGATGGAAGTGTTATTGAATACAATTTACTGAACATTTCAGTCTTAAGAAAAAGTATAAAATGAATAACATATGAAAATAGTGCAACAGCTCCAAAAAAGTCGTGACCTTAAACTTTAACTCTTCAAATATTTTAATATTCTTTAAGTCGAGTGAACTGCTTCGGCAGCATTTTTTCGAGTGAGTTAAGAGATTAAATATCTATTCCATACCAGAATATACTGGGAAAACCAAATGGCAACAGAGGCGCCATACAAGATAGAAGGTGCCAGCAATTCGGCCACCTGGCCAAAAACTGTGCCTTCGCATACAATTGGGTCACATGTATATGAGTCGCCATGACCCGGACAGTGCCCTTTAGTAAGGATTCAGGGTAGTGAGGTGGTGTGTGTTAACTGCGGCAATAACCACCCTGCCAATTTTAGATGCTGCAAGTCCTTCAAACTGTATGAACTGTAGAAAGGAAATCCAACCTAACTCTCCCGAAAACTGCTAAAGGTGATGAATTCAGACCCATATCCATTTTACCATGCTTGTCTAAAAACTTTGAACTCAATGCTTACTCAAAAACAATCTGGTTGTCGTAAGAAACACAGTTGTATTACAGCGCTTCTGAAAGTCACTGATGACTTAAGGCAAGCATTGGATAATGATGAGGTATCGTTTTTGATTTTGCTGGACTTCTCAAAGGCTTTTGATACAGTCAAGCACGTCAAATTATGAAGAAAGCTTTTTGAAAACTTCAATTTTTCCTCTGGCGCAACCAAATTAATCTTCTCTACTTGTCTAACCGAAAGCAAGCAGTACTAGTAGGTGATAGCCTGTCCAACTTTCTGCCAAACGTTACTGGTGTCCCTCAGGGCTCTATTCTTGGGCCACTTTTGTTTTCTATGTATGTAAACGAACTTCCATCTTTAATTTCTAACTGTTCCTCTTATATGTATGCAGACGACGTTCAGCTGTACTTTAGTTGTCCTCTCGGCCTGATTGAACATGGAGCTATTTGTGTCAACGAAGACTTGGAGAAAGTTGTTAATTGTTCTGAGTCAAATGGACTTATTATTAACCCTAAAAAGTCTAAATGCTTGGTGATATCTAAAAAATCTGTCCACCTTGATTATTTCCAGATTGTTTTGAGCAACGAGTGACTCCACGATCAACACCAGCTGATGAACTCAATGCATGTCTAAAGTTCTCCAATTCGTGGAAACATGTCAAAGTACTTCATTTAAGCAAGAATATGGAAACATATTCTCTAAATAACTCATTGACATTGGTAATGGCAAATTTCCTATAGACATATTGACTGGCTGCATTAACATTCCTCAAAGTTTTTGTTAGTTAAACTCAATCAAAAGATGAACTTATTCAGAAGGTGTTTCCAGATGTTTCTCAAAATTACAGAAACCATGATTGGTTTAGCGAACGAGCTACATATTGGCTGCAAAAAACATAGATGTAAATGAATTAAATCTAAAAATACAAGAACAAATTACAGTCGAACCGAGGATATATACGTAAGTCAGTTTATTCGGCTGCTAACCAAAATGACGTAGTGATGTATCTACCAGCATTTTTAAACTCGCTGGATCTGCCAGGTTTGCCACTTCACAATCTTCAATTAAAGGTTGAATCGGTTGTTATAATATTGCGAAATATCAACCAACCCCGTATTTGCAACGGCACACGGTTAGCGATAAAAAAAAAAATTGCTAAACAACGTGATAGAAGCAACTATACTAAGAGGAAAGTATAAAGGTAATCAAGTCTTCCAAAGAATGTTGTAACGCATATCACTAGAAAGGTCTTGAAGAGTAAGTCACTATTAATTTTGTCTGGCAGCATTTTCGTTTGACGGAAATTAGGTAAATTCGACTCAAAGGTGTGACAAAAAGGAAGGAAATCAAGGCATCTGCAGTTAGGCCGTGTCCGAATTGGGTTAAAAAGTGGTTAAAACTTGACGTTTGGTTAAATTTTGACAGTTCGCATTGAATGAAATGTGTTAAAAATTAGACTAGCTGTGGAGCATTGAATAAGAAGTACAGGAAGCGGTGTTAGCTACATGTACAGTGTACGTGAGTGAAGCAACAAAAATGTCTGATGATGTCCATTTTCGGGTATGTGCTGTCAATTTTTAGAGTATGTGCTGTCAAACTTTGACTTTGTTGTCAGTCGAGTTCAGGGGTGTATTATTTCTGTTCGTGATGGTAATGCGCTGCAATTCGTTGAGTTCCCGTAGTGTGCACGGTTGTTTTGAATAGTTCTTCCATCGTGTTTCGAAACGTTTTTATTTGTTGGTTGTATTACAATAGGCGTAATAAACGTGATGAATTACGGATGAAAAATCAAGAAGATGTACTGAAAAATAAAATAATTAATCATTAAAAACCGTCCCGTGCACCTTTAGCGTTAAAACACCATGCTTCTTAAAAAAAGAATTGAAAAAAAAAGTTGAAGTGAAATCGATGAAATATTGATTCAATCAAATTTCGCTTGGTGCCCCTGAGATTAACCATTCAACTGCAGACCAGCCCTGTTGTAATGCGTTTGTGTTTGTGAAACTCACACTACTAAGAAAAATGCTTCAATTCTTGTTCATAAGACCCCTTCCTGTACTTCTTAGGCCGTG
>CAKKXW010000001.1:43317766-43338582 GCA_920937365.1 Sphaerophoria rueppellii
TGGTGATGGATAGATCATCTATCTTAGATGGATCTAAAAGTGCATTTTACAAGTTTTTTCAACAAATTTACCATTCTTTAAACAATAATATTTCTTTGTATTAAGATTCATTCGCCCGATACACATAATTGAAGTCTTCATTTTTTAATTTTTTGTTATAAGTAAATAAATTTATCAACGAGATAAAAAAAAACTGTAATTTTCTACTATCAAACATCATTTAAAAGAATAATAATCTAATTTTGTGTATGCCTAACATTTTACAATTGAAGAGTGTGTGAAAGCTAGTTAATCATTTTTTGTTGTTAGATAAAATTTATTGTCAGCAATAAGGCGATGCTTAGAATTATGTTTCTTTATAATAACAAATTTCTTACCATTTAAACAACTTTTTTGAACATTTTACGTGAAAATCTAGGTAGATTCTATCTACTAGATAGGTAGTGGTATACCCAATTTTGCCGCATGCTCGCCTATAGGCCAATGTCCTGTGCAGCTAGCAACAATCTTGGCTATGTCATGCCTTGGTTTGGAAAATAAATTGATTGATTTCGGTATGATATAGGCGGGCCAGATTTTCCTAGATAACAACTCGTTAAACAATTCCAGCTATAATTTGCATCTGATGGGTATTTGGTCAGGATATAGCCCTTCACAACTCCAAGAGGAGCATATGCTATCACTGCCAGTGAGTTCTGAAGAGCTGATCCTTGCCTAGCAAGCTCATCTGCCTATGGCCCGGTAACCAAATTAGAGTGACGCTCATATCAAGTTCTTTGAGGGCCTCTCTGCATTGCTGGACCATAGCTGCCTGACTGTCTGTTAGTATAGCTACATTTTGTTTCTGTCGTATATTTTTAAGAGCTATGCTTCCCTTATCCCTAACAATTCTGCCTGGAATACACTGGAAAATCGGGAAGTCCATAGGATTTTGAAATCTTAAGAGATTCGCAGAAGACATCTGCACCAACACCATCTTCGAAACATCCGTAAAGATATAGTTGTGTCGAAGACTTTCGTCACATCGCCTTCCTCCCAGTCGATTCTTGATGGGAGCAAGACTCTAAACTTCATTGAAGTGTTTAGGGTAGGGATGCTGTCATCGGTGGTTATGGATAGGATATCTGATGGTATCAGGCTTGTTTGGTTGCCGTGCCCGTAGGATCTAGTTTTCCAGCAGCCTATTTCCTTGAGTCTCAAGATACTGCAGAACACCTGATATTTAATACAGAGGTCAATCGGAAGAAAGTCCAGGATGACGTTAAGTGCATTCCTAGGACCTGATTGCCCCTGATATCCCTACGCAAGCATTTCTCTGTACCTTTGTAAGCTTGTTTTATTGTTTCCAAGCAATGGAACCATAAACAAGTATAGGTCTTACAAGTGCTGTGTATGTCCATTTTATCATTTTTGACTGGAGGCCCCACTTTTTGCGAATGTTTTGTTGCAGGCGTAGAAGGCGACACACGCCTTCCTCACCCGTTTTTCAATGTTAATTAAGTATCTAGCATTACGCCCAGATATTTAGCACTGTTAATACCTAGTCCACAGCTCGCAGCCCAGGTGCTTGCTTTCTTCAAAGCCATATAGGTCATATAAGTGTATCACTGATCACGCTTGGAAATTTTCCTGAAACTAGAATGACCAAATCATCGGCGTATGCAACCGCTTTTACTCCACTACTCTCGAGTTTCACAAGATCATGATCAAAAGCCATAAAAGAGGAGATGAATGTAAAACTTTTATAAAAGTTTTGAAAACTGCTGCAACTAATTATGTACTACTTCCTTTTTTAAATTTGGTAGAGCTTCTAACTGCAACGACAAAGTTATTGAACAAAACACGTTAGAAAATGTTGGGATTTGTGCGGATGCACATTTCGGAAACTGAAAGTCTTGAAAAAAAAAACAACATTAAACTAGCTAATCCGAATATCAGCAAGTTTGAGTTTTCAAGTGCGTACAGCAGGTGTACCCGGCGTACGAGTAGTGGAATACATCCACATTCCAAAAAATTTCGCATTATTTTCGTGAGCAAATCATTGTTGGCATTGTTTGCCCGATCCTGCGCCAACTACAGAGGAATCAGTCTACTTAACGTTGCCTACAATATCCTCTCTGCCGTAATATGTGAACGCCTGAAGCCTATCGTCAACAATCTGATTGGTCCTTATCAATGTGGCTTCAGGCCAGGAAAGTCAACCATCGACCAAATTTTCACGTTGCGGCAGATCCTGGAAAAGACTTATGAACTCTAAATCGATATACACCACCTTTTTATCGATTTCAAGGCCGCGTATGACATCATCTACAGAGACGAACTGTATAAAGCTATATCTAGTTTTGGCATCCCTGCCAAGCTCGCTCGCTTGTGCAAAATGACGATGGAAAGCTCACGCTGCTCCATCAAGGTTGGCAACGTGCTTACGGAATCGTTCGACGTCAAAATAGGTTTCCGACAAGGCAATGCACTATGGTGCGATTTCTTTAACATCGTTCTTGAGAAGATAGTGCCAAACTCCACCATCAACACCAGAGGCACTGTCTTCCAAAAATCTCTGCGTACAGAGATGATATTGATATACTGGGAAAAACAAAACGTGATGTCAATGGCGCCTTTGTGAGAATTGCGACAGGAGCGGCAAAAATGGGTTTAGCGGTAAATGAGAGAAAAACAAAGTATAAGCTGACTTCGAGGAAGGACACTCAACAACGAGGGCTCAGACAGAACGTCACAAAAGACGCATACAACTTCGAGGTAGTAGAGGTGTTTGTCTACCTGTAGGCTCTGCTATAAACACGGGCAATAACACCAGCGCCGAGATCAATAACCGAGAAGAATAACTCTTGCTAATCGCTGTTTCTTTGGGCTAAGGAAGCAATTGAGTGGAAAAGCCCTATCTCGAGCAACTAAGGTAAAACTGTAAAACACACTCATCATCTCAGTCCTGCTGTATGGTGCGGAAGCATGGACCCTGACAAAATCAGATGAAAGTGCCTTAGGCTGTTTCGAGAGGAAAGTTCTTCGGGTCATCTTTGGCCCCGTGTGCATTGAAGGGGAATGGCGAAGAAATACAACAGCGAACTTTACGGGTTGTACAACGACATGGATCTAGCCAGAAGGGTCAAAGTCCAGAGACTCAGATGGCTCGGTCATTTAGAGCGAATGGACACCAATGCTCCGGCCCGGAAAGCCTTCGATACTATTTTCGAGGGACGTATGAGAAGAAGAAGACCGCGACACAGGTGGCGCGCTCAAGTGGAAGAGGACCTCAATCAACTTGGAGTGCAAAACTGGAGACGACTAGCTAAGGACCGAGCTAGCTGGCGGAGACTGTTGATTGAGGCCTAAGTCCACAAAGGACAGTAGCGCCACCTTAAGTAAGTAAGTAAGTAAGTGTCCATCTTGAGACCTTTAAAAGAAGCAGTTTTTTTCACATATGTTTGTATTGTAGCTGCCTGCTTGGTTTGACAGATCTTCTGTCAGAGAACCTATCTTGATAGTTCCATATAAAAAGAAGGTGTCCTCAGCTTGCGATATTTGTAGAAAAAGAATGCTACCGAAGCTGGTACTTGAAACCTCAGCAATTGGCTTAGCCATCGATCACATAATTTTCTGCTCAATGCTCCTTAGACTCCCACTGAACAACCTTTTTTGAATTTTTCTAACATTGATTACCAATTTTGGTGAATTGAAAACAAACTATACCGGTTCAGTAGGTAAAATTTACTTTTTATGGCTTCGAGTTTACCTCATGAATTGAGGTCTTTCATCTTTCATGGGGCTGGCCTTCTGTCTTGGTAATTACTGGACTTCCAAAAATACCCAATAAGCCTTTATTTACGTTTGCAATTATTATAATTTTTTTTTTTTTTTTAATCTGGCAGTTCTCTCAACCGAAAACCCTACAATCAATGTTTCAAAGCAAAACATTATTTTTTGTTCTAGCGCACGTCAAAAGAGAAAAAGGACAGTCAATAGGTCTCTTTAACAATTAAAAAAAAAAATCAAAATAACCAACAGCAACTAGTTAAAATACTCGCACTAGATAAACCCATGTTTCGCTAAAAAAACCCCACCATCAACACCATCAAACACTGTGTACCCACACTTTCGTCATTTTTGCAATTGTAAATGTAACCGTGAGAAACGACAAAACAAATGTAGTTGCTCAGCTCCGTGCTCAGCTCATAGGATAACACCGAATTTAATGCTTAGGTTCATGAGAACCGAGCACTGAGCGAAATTTTCGGAATCAAAAGAGAAATGCAGTTTTCAACCATTATTTTAAGGAAGCAGTTTCCTATCTTTTTTCTTCCTCCACAAATAGTATTTTTGCATAACTGTGTTGTTATTTACATTGCCGTGCAATATCGAAATAAATGAGAATAAAAATATAATCAAAATGTACACACGGTTTGTTTTTCTATTTTATCTGTTTGCGTATGTTAATACGTGTGTTTATTTAATAGCGTGAATTGTTGTACAATTATTCCCACAGTTCTTTGTTTATTTGCTTTTTGTTTTTTCCTGTGAGTGTTGTTTCCTTTTACAATTCATTTGTTAGTTGGTATATTGTCACACACATTGTCAGCGAATCTTATTAAACTAACCTTGCTTAATATGTGTGTTTAACCTAATAAAAGTGAACGTATACACCATCCGGATAACGAAACCATTTGGATGGAAAGAAAAACCTAAATCTTTAAGAAGGTAATTGCATGTTGTAGATGTTTTCTTCGATGTCCTTATTACGCATATACCTAATGTGACAAAATTAATTGACGTGACTTGTCAAAAACCGAAAGAAAAAAGAAACCACCCAACCAACCACCCAGGAAAATTTATTTCATACGGCAAAAATGTGTTATATAAGCTTTCATCTGGAACTGCTGCTGCTGCCGCTACCGCTGTGTCGTGTCGACGTCGTCGTCGTCGGTCGTCGCTGCTTTTGTTGTGTTTATGTAAGCCTTTCTATGTATATGGGAGGATAAGAAGGAGCAGCAAGAAAAAAAAAATCCCTTTTTTTGCTTTAGGTATTAAAATAAACGAAAAATGGAAATAGCACAAAGAATACAAAAAAAAAAAAGAAAACAACAACAAACTGAAAGAAGAATATAAGAAAATTATACTTGGGTTGAATCAATGTGGCTTACTTTGAGGAAGAAGAAACATCGTCATTTCATCCTTATTTCATCGACGCTGTTGTTGTACAACCAGTAAAGTAGCATTTTGTATAGCAAAGCATATCAGGTGTGTATACATGTAAGTTTCGTTACACAAATTGTACACTACACAAGGACTATATGAACGAACTTAAAGTTTCGGCTTTTATAGTGTTGTTGACTAACCAACAAGCGAAAAGACAGACGAGACGACGATGACGACGACCGACGAGGCACGTCTTTGTCGGTCGGTAGTGATGGCAATGGCACGATGAGGTGGCGGCGGGGTGGAGCAAACATTACGTGGGGATGTGTAGTGTGGTGGGTTCAGGTCTTTCTCTTGTTGTGTCTTTTTGTTACCTTCGTTATATGAGAATCTATCTATCGCCACCTGAAAGCAACGGTAAACATCTCACAGTGAATCTATTGAGGTTTTACAGGTTTTTGTTTTCCCTTTTTTTTTCTCCATTCTCTTTTATTCGACTTAACTTATAGTAATATCATTTCTATTCTCCCTCAGTAAGAGGGCGACTGGGTTGAGATGGGAGTTTATTTTTAAAAGTTAAGAGACTTTGACTTTAATGGAGCATGCGGGAATCGTCCTTCGACACAGGTTGTATTTCAATACTCACACATAATATAATTCCTATTGCCTATACACACATACAATCAATAAAATCATCCCGAATAATATGGATACGCGATGAGACGGTTCTACAGAAATATATTTTCATTTCCATTAGGGAGGAAGATAAATTTTTAGATTTGTCTTAGAAATTATAATACAGTGCGAGACAATGTTTTTCTTTTTGTAAAGATTTTTTAACAGATTTTCACATCGATATTCATTTAAAGAAGATTTTGTACTTATTGTGTATTTGCTGGTTATTCAAATTCTTGAATTCAATAGGGGATGCCTTGAATGGAATTTATTTTAGGGTGACTGGAGTATTTGTTGATAAATCAATTGGTGAAATTAAAATGAACATCCTAAGATTTTTGTTTCCTCTAGGAACTTAAATTATATTTATTCTTAAAGCTTTTCCGGTTCCATCGTTATTAATATTTTAATGCAGAATGTCCTTTAAGAAATTTTTAGTCTACCCGATGGCAAATTTTATTTAATTGAGATGTCTACAAAGCCATTGGAGAAATACTTTCTGCTCCAGTAAATTCTATTTGATCTAAAATTAACTCAAGTGGACTTAACTTAAACTCAGATTCTATTTTCTTGTGTAGACATAGAGATTTAAGAAAGAATCTATGATGAGGAATTGAAAATGCAATAAAATTTGTGGTCTCTATTAAAAATTTTAGGTATTTCTTGAAAAGTCCTTGAAGACGGATTAAATGGATGTGAGGATATAAAAACACAGCTTTCAATTTTATCAGTCATTGTATAATGTGTAGTCGGAAAAATACGACTTTTGGAGTGTTCTTTTAAATGGTTCACTGTGGCGTATACGTACCTATTTTTGGTATGAAAAGTGCAACAAATTAAGATAGGTGTAATTTAATGAATGAGGTTTTAGACAAGGCGATTGTTGTCATACGATTTCTTCAACATCATTCTTGAAAAGATTGTGCAAAGCTCCAATGTCAACACCAGAGGAACAATCTTTCAAAAGTCCATCCAGCTGCTAGGATACGCAGACGACATTGACATAATTGGAAGAACACAGCGTAATGTCAGTGAAGCGTTTGTGAGCCAGGAAGATGGGTCTAGCGTTTAGCGAGGGCAAGACCAAGTTAATGCTGTCGACAAGAAAGGACTACCAACATCGACGTCTTTGAGCAAACGTCAACATAGTCAGATTTAACTTCGAGGTAGTTAAGGACTTTGTCTACCTGGGATCCGCTATCAACTCAGGCAACAACACCAGCGCTGAAATCAAACGAAGAATCACTCTTGCCAATCGCTGCGTCTTTGGACGTAGAAGGCAATTGAGCAGTTAAGTCCTCTCCCGAGCAACTAAAGTGACACTCTACAAAACCCTCATCATCCCGGTCCTCATGTATGGTGAAGAGACATGGACCATGACAACATCTGATGAAGCGCTTTGGGCTGCTTTGAGAGAAAAATTCTTCGAGTGATTTTTAGTCCTGTCTGCATTAATGGAGAATGGAGACGAAGAACTGTACGAGCTGTACAACGAAACTGACCTAGCCAGAAAAGTTAAGGTCTAACGACTAAGATGGTTGGGTCATGTTGAGGGAATGGAAAATAATGCTCCGGCTCGTAGAGTCTTCGAATCCAACCCAAAAGGACATCGCAGAAGAGGAAGACCGCGACTCAGGTGGAAACTGGAGACAGCTAGCCAGGGACCGAGCTAGCTGGACAAGTTTGTTGGGCGAGGCCCTGGTCCGTCCTGGATTGTAGCGCCACTATAAGTAAGTAAGTAATTATTGCTTACCAAAATGAGGTACTTGAATGAAAATGTTCTTTAAAATAAACGCACGTTACTAAAAAGACATACGACATACCTTAATATTAAGTGATAATACATATACCTACATAAGTATCTTGATGTTAAGTAAACAAAATGACTGGCAACTTCTTCTTCTTAACCAATTTCTAGAAAAGAACTAAAAAAGTTGTTGTTTTTTAAAATCAAATCCAACTTTATGTAGGTATATTCGCTACTAATGCATTTGAGGCATTACAAAATATGAGATCAAGTCTTTGATCTTAAATTCTGAGAGCCAATATTGTTGAAGAATTCTTTACCTAAGTGGAGTGCTCTTCTCCTAGCCAAGGCTGGGCAGTGGCAGAGAAAGTGTGGGACTGTTTCTTTTTCATCCTAGATATAACGCAACTCGTTAAACTATTCCACATATGATTAGCTTCTGATGTGTATTTGGTCAGGATATATCCCTTTACAACTCCAAGAGGAGCATATACTACTCCCATTGCCAATGAGTTGTGAAGGCCTGATCCTTGCCTAGCTAGCTCATCTGCCTTCTCATTTCCCTCATAGCCCCTTTGGCCTGGTATCCAGTATCGAAATCCTTGAGAGCCTCTTTGCATTGCTGGACCATTTTGGAGGGTGATAAAGCTGAATAAATGGCTTTAGCATAGTTACATTTTGGTTCTGTCGGATATTTTTAAGGGCTATACAAGCTTCCCTTATCGCTAACAATTCTGCCTGAAATACACTGGCAAAATCGGGAAGTCTATAGGATTTTAAATCTTAAGAATTTTCACGGTACCGACTAATACATTGTTAACTTTTATAGATTGCATCGTTTGCTTTGGGAAAATTCAAACCATGAATGAAATTAAATAACAAATCGATGACCGATGACCCCAATAAATGTACTTAATTAAAACGTTAAATGAAACTGTCGCTGTCGTAAGCTATCACAGCAGAGGCAGACTTGAAAGCGTAGGCAGAGGTCAGAGTCATCACGAATAAGATACAAACAAAAATAAGATGCATTATATTTTAATAGATATCTATAAGGCGTCAGACAGGTGCGTTTCTATTCGATTTTATTTTCGATACCGATAAGTATTGAAACCAAAATTGTACCTGGCATCGAATCAAAAGTATCGACATCGAGTACCTACACGTATTTACCAGTATCGGAACATCACTATGCACAAACTAATTCGGAGACTGATCAAGGAATTCTAGGGTGGTGCATGTTAAATAAAAACAGAATACGAGCTTTAAGGATACCACATTTATAATAATAATAATAATCAATACTAATATATAAGGCTAAAGAGTTTGTTCGATTGACCGGGGTAACCTCTGGAACTACTGGTTCGAATGGTATAATTTTGTGTTGGATAGTCCCTTAATCGAGGAAGGCGTTAGCCTACTTAACATTAAGCTGTGACCAATAGGAGCGACGCGTCAGTGTAAAATGAGGAAAAAACGGCAAAAAATATTTATTTTTGAAGGCTTCTGTTGTTTGCTTGAACGTGTTGATCTCAGGAACTACTAAATCCAGTCGAATAATTCTTTTTGTGTTGAATAGTTCATTAATTATGGAAGGACTTAGGCTTTATAACAATCAGTGTGGAATCAGTGGAAAATGTTTAAAAATCGGCAGCAAATTTCATTTTTCTGATTGTTTGAATGCGCTTATCCTAGCAACTGCTAAACAAAATTTAACATTTCTATTTGTATCGAATAGTTCATTTATCGAAAAACTATACAACGTTATAAGTTACGAATAATAAGAGCAAAGAATTCAATGAAAAGTGTAGCTAAAACGGAGAAAATTATACATATATGAAGGCTTCGAGTTAAGAACAACTGCTAGTAATAAATAAATGGCCCGACAGCTTCAAAGAACCAAGTCCAAGAGTCTTATAATTCTCAACGATTCTTTAAATGTGTCTAAAGAATTAAGGTAAGGCAGAGTTGAGAAGGACTTCTCCAAGTCAGTTCTTCGAAAGAGGCAATACCCATTAAAGATGAAATAAGAAAATTTTAGGTATAGGTAGGATCCAAACCTAGAATAATGACTTCGATAGAATTGTTTTTTGAGGGAATTTATCGACTATTAAATTGATAACTTGTAACAGAAATAATATTATTAGTTGTGTTTTATTATCCCCATGATTCAGATCAGATCACTGATTTATGTGTGAAACAACAACAAAGCGAAAGCCTGTGTTTTTATGTTTCTCGCAAGGAGAACTTTTGACTTGTAAGTGCTGGTATCACTGCCAGCAAATTGTCATTTAAAACTGTTTTGCAACATCAATATTTTTATTTACCTGGAAATAAAATATCTTTCAATTGCATACAAAAAAATAATCGTAGCGAAACTCTGCTTTAAATTTCAAATATCAGGTCCGTTCTTTTACTTTTTCGGCAGTTTTTTGTAAAAAAATCGATTAGTGGGGATGAAAATTTGTTATTCTTCCAAAAAGTAAAAGAACACTTGACAGCGTAAATCTCCCAAATGCACAAAATTATGTCAAACATCAAAATTCAATGTTCTTCTTATGGTTTGACAGAATTTACAAAAACTGCCACAAGAAATGTTTGAGGCTAAAATCGGCAGAAAGGGGAAATGCTTTTCTCCTTCAAAAGTGACAGAACTTACAAAAATCGTGAGTAAAAGAACAGAAAAGTGAGAGAATTTGAGAGTTTTTGTCAGTTTTAGGGAGTAAAGAAAGAAACAAAAATAATTTGTAATTTGCATACATAATGTATGTTTAATGCTTCGAAAACTCAATGCTGTCTTGTATCGTTGAAGCGAGATGTACCCACCTTGCCACTGTCCATGAGTGGCACTTTCACCAATGAGACCGAACATCTCAAGATTCTTGGTATGTGCATCACTAACCACCTCTTGCGGACCGAGCACATACGCGATTTTCCCAAAAATGCCGCAAGATGTTTGGGTTTCTTAAGACGATGCAAGACATTTTTCTTCCCGCCTGATCTGGCTATTACCTATAAAACCAATAACCGTCTAAAGCTTGAGTACAATTCACTTCTCTGGGCTGGTGCCCCAGCTACTTACTTAAGCCAATTGGATGGAATACAAAAAAGAGCTGAAGAATGATTGGTGATAGAGAGATCACTGACGCATTCACTCCTTTAGACCACCGTCGTAACGTAGCGTCTCTCGTTTTTCTATCGCTACTTTTACGGTAATTGCGCTAGTGAAAAAGCCAGTTGCATTCCTCCTCTTAAACAATTCACCCGTAATACTCCCTCCTCTAAGAATGCCCATCAATTTATCCTCGAGCACAACTTCGGATGTACTCTCAAGTATAGGGAATCATTTTTTAGCCGTACTACGTGAATGTTGAACTCCCTTCCAGTCTCTGTCTTTCCCAGTCATTGCAATGTTCAAGAATTTAAGACCAATGTACCCCGACATACCTCCTTTCCAACCCCTTTTCTTCTTCCTAATGAACTCACTGTGTCTGTGGCATAAAAAGGGTATAAAAATCCCTTGAGTGGGTGCAAATTATAAAAAAAAATGTATGTATGTACCTAGTTCCTAAATTTATTCAATTTCAATTTTTGGTTTTTGCCTGAAGGCGTATTTTTGTTCAAATCCTGCTTCTCGTAAGTCTTTTTCCAAATGAAATTGCTAGTGTTTTGCTAATGTATTTTGCCGCAAGGGAATTCCTTCATTAGTTACACGGAACGGCAGGACCATCCATTACCCTGATCCAATGATCAAGGCCAACCACAATCTTCTAGTCGCAACGGCAATGTCACCGACTCGTCAAGTTCGTTTCAGGAAACTTGTGCATGATTACCGGAGGTAGCAATTTAGACAGTGTCGGCACACTCGTCAACTCCGAAAGACATCAAGGTTCTTTCGATATTGTGCACGTAAAGGATACAAAAGGTTACGTCCTCACTAAAAGATTTACAAACGTTTTTATCATAGCCAAAGGGCAAGGGTGTTAGTTTGAGCATTTCCAAAAAGCGTGACAAACGATTGGTCGATAAGACTTATTAAGTAGATTTTTATAAGTGTTTTTGTTTATTATTTGTATTTTTATTTAATTTATAATTTAGAATCTTCCTAATCAATACTTTTTAATTACAATTATTATATACGATTTCATCACATTTCTTAGCTTCCATTTAGAACCTGCACAAGACACCGCTTATTGTGTCCATTTGTAACCTAATACTGAATCTAAGTAGTTTTTGAATGAAAGAATGAATATTATGGTAATTTGCATTTCCAAGCATTCCGTTGACACAACCACTGTCGGGTCAGCTAGTTAGTAGCACTTGTCAAACAAATTTGAACGAAGTTTCATGAATACCAGTCGGAGGAGCGTTACGTTTTTGGCTTTCGTTATACATCATTCTACAAAACAACATCTTTTGGGTGTGATAGTAAGTAAGAAAAAAATTGGTGACCATATACAGGATGAGTCACGAGCTTTACTTACTTACTTACTTAAGGTGGCGCTACAGGCCGTTGTGGACTTGGGCCTCAATCAACAGTCTCCGCCAGCCAGCACGGTCCTTAGCTAGCTGTCTCCAGTTTTGCACTCCAAGTTGATTTAGGTCCTTTTCCATTTGAGTGCGCCACCTGAGTCGCGGTCTTCCTCTCCTCCTACGTCCCTCGGGAATAGTGTCGAATGACCGAGCCATCTGAGTCTCTGGACCTTGATCCTTCTGGCTAGGTCCTTGTCTTTATACAACCCGTTAAGTTCGCTGTTGTATCTTCTTCGCCATTCACCTTCAATGCACACGGAGCCAAAGATGACCCGAATAACTTTCCTCTCAAAACAGCCTAAAGCACTTTCATTCGATTTTTGTCAAGGTCCATGCTTCTACACCATACAGCAGAACTGGGATGATGAGTGTGTTGTACAATTTTACCTTAGTTGTTCGAGAGAGAGCTTTTCTTAGCCCAAAGAAACAGCGATTAGAAAGAGTTATTCTTCATCTGAACTCGGCGCTGGTGTTATTATAAAAATAAATAGAGTGGCGCGACAGTGACAGATCCAAGGCCTAAGTGACTTACTCTCATCAACAATTCTGTAGGTGCGTGTGAAGAATTGAGGGGACCTACAATTTAACGCCGATTCCGAACTGCAAAGTTGAGAAGCACTTTTTCAAGACAGACTTTTGGCAGTTTTATCAGTTCTTCGCAAGTGGCAGTGCCCGTGAAAGATGAAATAAAACTATGGGCACGAGTTGTAGGACTCGACCCCACGACGTTCGGCTTAGCAGCCAACGCACCTAACCACTAAGCTACGGAAACTTCTGGTGTTATTGCCCGTGTTTTTTTGCGGTGCCTAGGGAGACAACCTCCTCTACCACCTCGAAGTTGTATGCGTCTATTGTGATGTTCTGTCCGAGCCGTGTTGGTGTTGGGTGTCCTTCCTCGAAGACGACATATACTTCGTTTTTCCCTCATTTACCGCTAAACCCACTTTTTCCGCTTCTATATCAACTCTCAGAAAGACGCAATTGACTTCACGCTGTGTTCTTCCCATTATATCAATATCATCGGCGTACGCGAGAAGTTGAACAGATTTTTGGAAGATAGTGCCTCTGGTGTTGACGGTGTAGTTCTGCACTATCTTCTCTAGCACGATGGTAAAGAAATCGCAGGACAGTGCTTCGCCTTGTCTGAATCCTTTTTTGATGTCGAAAGATTCCGTAAGCTCGTTGCCAACCTTGATGGAGCAGCGTGAGTTTTCCATCGTCATTTTTCACAAGCCAACGAGTTTGGCAGGGATGCCAAAACTAGACATAGCTTCATACTGTTCGTCTCTGTAGATGCTGTCATACGCGGCCTTAAAATCGATGAAAAGGTGGTGGGTATCGATTTGGAGTTCATAGGTCTATTCCAGGATCTCTCGCAACATAAAGATTTGGTCGATGGTTGACTTTCCTAGCCTGAAGCCACATGTCTCACGAGCAGTGTGCCAAAAAGTTAGAGTGTATAGGTTCGGTTAAGGAGGGGCAATTATCTAAAAAAAAAAAATACTATAAAAAAAGTCAACTAGTTTTATGTCATGGTAAATATAGAGACAAAAGCCTAACTTGGTAAACTCTGTTGATCTAGCTCGTATTCGAGAAGTGGAACCGGCTCGTTAAATCTTGTGAGGTACAATACATTGAATATCATCCTGGATGGGTTTGGGAAAGAGAGCTTGATGGCGTCAGCCAACGATACTCTCTACAAGTCCCCTATATTCACAAACGTAACCTTAAGTAACTGAATTTAACAAAACCCATGACCGCATCAAGTTTAATACTTTATTGAAGTGAAGAGACAGATAATATACACATCACTTAGACTTAAGAATTTCAACTTCCTCTGCTTTCAAATTTTAATCCCCAATACCATCGAGAGTATTAACCAATTAGCTATAAAATTACACACAACAATTAAAACACAAGCCTACTCCATAGAATGTCTCCAATTTGGTAGAAAAAAGAACCAAACAATTCCCTTTTAAGATTATTTATTGAATTGTAAAATGAACAAATAACCAAAGGAACTATTTTTAGCCCCACTCTACCTTCCATTATACTTCTAGTAAGCCAGACAATACATTTAACCTTATTTTACATATACGTGTGCCACTGCCAATCGATATTATCCTGTTCATTTGTTTCGTTCCATATAGAATCTACCTGCATGTATATTTTACTTGTTGACACACTTGGACAGGTGTATATGTAAATTTGATCCCTCTTATAGAGTTGAAGCAGAAACACACCGTTTCATATTGTTCAGTTATGGTTTATTCTCAGAATACACACGTTTCAGGTGTTAGGGCATTGACATCAATTCGGCATTCATCTCCTTCGCCAGACACCACCCCTCTTGAGTGAGCAAACAGAACGAAGATAAAAAAAAAAGAAAACAGGATACCTTTTGTCACAATCCCAGGACTTATATAATATGTATATGAAAATCTCTTGGGCATGATTATCCCGGGAAATGATGCTTTTCACAAAATGTCAATTGGTCCATTTTGCCGGATGTGCAGTTGCTTCATTCCATATTGTGAACGTTTGTGAAATTGCGGATGAGTTTGTGCTGCTGAACAATTCCGTTTGCGTCGGTCGGTCGTCGTTGCTTGATCGTTGGTGAGTTCGTTTGTAACGCTGTTGTCTTGTCATCGCCGTTGTCATTATTAAGGGGAAGGAAGTTTACAGATTTCAAATTTCCTTTTTGGTGGAAAACTTTGTCTCTTCTTCAGTATTGCCATCTTAAAAGTTATGAAAGTGTTTTTTTTTTTTTTGTTTGCTCATCTGTCGGGTCGTCCTTGTTGTTCTTCTTGAACGGAAAATATTTCTACATTTATATTCATAACCTAAAAAAAACAAAACACAAACACATCTTTACGTATGTTTGTGTATTCGTTAAACTTGTTGAAGACATTTTTCTGGGAATTTAATAGTTTTATGTTAATTTATGATGTGCTTTTACACTTTGTTTGAATCCAAATGTTTGTTTAGGATTTTACGAGAGGATGTATGTTCAAGGCATGCGTAATGTTTCGATTCAAGTCTTCGCATAGTGTGCATGTATATTGACAATTAAGATTTAGGACTTAAAGTTTGAAAGAACAACATAAAGATACTTGAAATGCGAGCGTCCCCGTTTTGAATGTTGCTGGATTTGTGAAAAATAATTTGGAATTTAAATGAGTTCATGGAGTTTGTCTGGCTTTCATGGAATTGTCATAATTGCCTTCTTGGTACATAGGAATTCAAATTAAACAATAAGACTCCCTTATGTTTCTTAGAATTATTAAACATGAACAGTTGTGGGGATTTTCTTATATTTATATTTTTTGAAATTGTATACAAACACGAAACTTAGATAAAGTTTGGTTTCAAAATATAAGTATTCTGAATTTAGTAAACAGTTTTGAAAGAGGGCGCAATACCTACACTTTTCAGGAAATACATGAAAACTAAATTATTTGAAGACTTACCTACTGTAGGTACTTGAATAAACCAAAAAGGGGATCATGCTTTTACGAAAAGGCAAGCCCTTAGAAACTTAAATTTTTCAACATGTGTGAATGAAGAATTCAGGGGACCTGAATTCCGCTTCTAAACAGCTAAGTTGAGAAGCTGGAATTAGAGACAGATTGATATTTAAAACTGTCATAAGTTAAGCTTAACTAAAGCGCATACAACGATAAAATTTTGTGTTGCGGTAGAAGCACCTGGTTTCCACATCTCAACATCCATAAAGGTACATGGAGATCTCTTGATTAATCAACCGTCAACCAGATTGATCACATTTCAATGGACGGAAGGCACTTGTCCAGCATTTTAGATTTTCGAACTTTCCGAGGAGGTAACATCGATTCGGACCACTACCTCGTCGAGTGCTACGAATATCCCGACAAAGGCCAAAACAAGGAAATGCTGCAAGAAAATTCGACGTCGGACGGCTACAATTGCAAGAGATCGTCAGATCCTTCTCTGATCGAGTGTCAAGTAACCTCTTAAGGAGTACTATACCGCCAACATCAAGTATCGAAGACCAGTGGCAACATTGCCAGAACGTAGTTAGAGATTCCGTCTCTAATGTGCCACATGACACAGCCACCAAAAAGAAACCCTTGGTTTGACGAAGAATGCAGGGAGGCCCATACAGCCAAGCAGGAGGCATACAAAGCGGCGATAAATAGAAGGACAAGAGCTGCTAATGAGCTCTACGAGCGAAAGAGGAGAGGGGAACGCTGGCTTCTCAGGAGAAAAAAGAGAGAGCATGAGAAGCGTCAGATCGAGGATGTTGAGAGAGTTAACAGCAGGAATGAAGTTTTTTTATCGAAAGGTTAAACAGCTGGCTCAAAGTGATCGAGCAAGAACCGATGCCTGCAGAGACAAACAAAGGAACACCATAGTAGAATCGCAGTCAATGCTGGGGATTTGGAGAGACAACTTCTGAAGACTGTACAACGGTGAGCTTTGGTCCAAGCTCTACATTTTTTTTATTGAAATAATGTGTCATATTCTAAAATATGAGCAACAGCTCAGAGTCTGAGCTGACGAGCTTGAACTCACCTGTGAGATCGATCGAGCAGGGTGGAACTCACTCATTTTTGTATGCAAAAAAACGGGTTCAAGCTCAACAGCTGTTACTCGTTGAAATTGAGATCGATCTCAAAGCTCTTTTCGTGGGTTAGTGATGAATATACTTCATGTGAAGCGTGTGATGCAAAAATGTCGTCTGAAATTGAAAATGATGCATATATAAATAGTGAATCTGAAAATGTTAATTAGTTCTTAGTAAAGGGACTTAAAAACAATAAAAGGCTAAGCTCAAAATAATAACATCCTATAAGAGCCAATTTGGAATTGACATCACCGACAAACAAATAACTAGCCAGCAAACTTGTTAACTATTTTTCCACATTGCATGAAGCTTGAACATTAGGAAACCTATACTTCTTGCTCCATTGCGCTTCTTGTTCTTGTATTTCTTCCACAATATGTGGGAATATAATCCAATTATTTGCTAGGAACTCCAACGTCTTCAACTACTCCAATTTGGTACCTGGGGTCTCCTATGTATCGCAGAAAAATTCCTATTTTTGCTTGGTTTGTGAGAGCACCATCACGAGTTGCTGAGCTCGGCCCGAAAAATTCTTCCGTCAACAATCGCACAACTTCTTCACTAAACTGATACAACCGACGAAAATCTTCACCAATTGGACACCTTCTTTCTTTATAAATTCTTTGACCGACATAATTAACAATAAACTAGGCCATCCTTATGGTTTTATGTGAACTGAGTCCGAAGTCCAAGTGTTTTCTAATCTTTTTGCGTATGAAAACGAGCTGAATCTCATGGCGAGCTTTCATTGTGGTTAGTAATTTTTTTTTGCATACCACCTTAAGAAAGTTCTCAAACAAGTGAGTAAAGAGTAAAGAGCATACCTCAACCAGTCCCATTGTAGGTGGTTGTGTCTTACATCATTTTAATCTTTTCGGCTTACGCAGAAACAGGAATCTTAGAATAAAACTCATCTTAGGAAGAGCATCAGAGTTGAATATTAGAGTTCCAACATCAGTTATAAGATTTGGGAATTTGATAAAAAAGTGGAACAAATGGAGAAATAAAAATAAAATTATTTCCTTCTTATTTAAAAGGTTCAAGATTTTAAAATTATTTCTATCGATTTTTTTAATTAACCAATGCATTGAAATTATTAAAATTCACTATAGAAATGGTGAAAATTTGGCAGAGACGGTTCGTAAAATTAAAACATTTTTGGGTCGTCGTGAAGCACCTTGTCCGACCGCAATACAGAAATTGGTGGACAAATTCGAGCTGTTGGGACAAGTAAGTGATGTGAAGAATAAAACCTGTGCACGTCGCTCAAGAACAACTGAGAATATTGGTGTTGTAGCCCAAAGTGTTGAAGAAAACCCAGGTTTGTGCATTCCTCGTCTTTGGAATTAGGCATTCCACAAACGTCATTACACCGTATTTTGCATAAAGACTTGGGTCTTAAGGCTTATACAGTTCAGTTTCCACAAGAACTCAAGCCGATTGATCATCAACAATGTCGTATCTTTGCTAATTGGGTCCTTGAAATGCATGAAAATTATCCGGAATTTCATCGAAAACTCATCTTGACTGATGAGGCCCATTTCCACCTCGGACGCTACGTCAACGAGCAAAACTGTCGCATCTGGGACTCGGAAAACCCAAGAGTCATTGTTGAAAAGACTCTCCACCCTCAACGGTGACTGTTTGGTGCAGTTTATGGTCCGGCGGGGTCATTAGACCTTACTTTTTCGAAAATGAGGCTGGAGCAACAGTTACGGCCAATGGATTGCGCTATCGAGAGATGATTAATGATTTTTTATGGCCGGAATTGGATGGTATTGATCTGTATTTACTTTCAACAAGACGGAGCTACGTGCCACACAAGCAATGAAACCATCGATTGTTTACGGGAAAAGTTTCCGGACCGTGTTATCTCGAAGAGGTGATCACAATTGGCCACCGAGACCTTGTGATTTAACACCTTGCGACTTCTTCCTTTGGGGTCACGTAAAAGATAAGGCCTACGCCAACAGCCCAGCGTCGATTCAATACCTCAAAGACGGAATTCGTGGGGCTATCGAGGACATAGGGCATCCACTTTGCGATTTGGTTATGAAAAGGATATGGTCCTGTAAGCGTGGCCATTTGGCTGATGTTGTGTTCCATTATTAACGGCATACCTTCCTCTTTATAAAGAAATAAACATCCGACCATTTACCTCAAAAAATACCATTTTTCTTTGAATATCAATTTAACACTTCTTATTGCAAAACCCCTTATCAAAGATTCCGAAAACTTGCACAGAATAATTGTTTGATTACCTTAAGTCTTATTAGGAAAGTTTAAAAAAAAATTAAATTATAGTTTACAAGCCTTACTTTTAAAACCGAAAAATTATAAATGTATCTTTCCTGCCCCAAAGGGTGATTGTTATTTGTTTTATTTTGTGTCATCGTAGGTCATCCCGATTAACGAAATAAGTGCCTTAAAACAAGAATATACATAGATGTTATCTCAAAGGGTAATCTAATATCCTCATGGACAGAGTGGAATAAATCTGAATTCAGATCATGGGCTAGATTTTGTATCAATCTTAAAAGTGGCTAAAATATGCTCTAAAACGATTTTGGAAATGAATGAACAAATTTCACCGCCTTTTAAAAAAGCAAGAGAACAGAATACAAAACAAACAGCAATTATTATTGTAGCTATATAAAGTCAAAACTGGTAATTTAATCACTGATTTTTTGGTACCAAATGTGGACTTTTTTTATTGCTTTTTTTTATATCAATTGCAATGATTAGACATGCTCCTCAAAGTATGTTATTTTTTTTTTTACTTTCTTTGTGATTATCTACACTCCCATATGTGTCACAACACGGTTGCATCGACTTAGGGGTTAGAATTGAAAGATTTTTCCTGATTTGTTTGGTTTACTCCATTTATAATTCACATATTATTTTTCGTGCCTTATCAACACTTTTCCTGATACATTATTGTGCATCTGCAAATTTTTCATTTTGTATGTGAATAATAACAACTTTTTCTAGAGGTGCTTACACCAATGGCTTTTTTTTTCCGTCAATTCAATTTTTGGCTGGAGTTATAGCTATTTCACGGTTGCCAAGCCGATCTTCAGACTCCTTTCATTAGTGGTGCTGTCTATTTTCATTGTTGAAAGGAGTCTGAAGATCGGCTTGGCAACCGTGAAATAGCTGTAACTCCAGCCAAAAATGGAATTGACGGAAAAAAAAGCCATTGGTGTAAGCACCTCTAGAAAAAGTTGTTATTATTCACATACAAAATGAAAAATTTGCAGATGCACAATAATGTATCAGGAAAAGTGTTGATAAGGCACGAAAAATAATATGTGAATGGTAATTTAATAGTAACGCTACCATGCTACTCATTTTCTTTAATATTGGACGATTTATTCTTAAAAAAGTTTATATGATTTGCATGTAGGTACTGTACATACATATTTCTTAATATCTAAGATACATACATTTTTGATACTTCGATGAGATTTCTAGTTTCATGCCATTAACATCTTGAAATAAACGCAAATATACCTATGTATATCACTGAGTGTTAAGTTTAAATTTATTCCATTGAACAATCTTAAAATTCTAGTTTTAAATTTACACAATATTTTTTGTTTGGCATTAAAATTGTCAAAATCCAAAATGTTTGCTTTGATTAATTAGATTAGAGTATACTTTCGGGACACAGATGAGTTTAAGAGGGAGCTGGGAAACCAACCTTTTGTCTCTGTTTCGGGATATCGTGATATCGAACTTCTGTTTTGAATAGATTTTAGACTCCTCCACTTGCTTAACACGTTTGTGATTGCATTCATGTCCAGAGATTATTTAAGATCGTTATATTGCAAGAAGGTTATCGATCCATCTAAGGTCAATTTTACCCAGTTGGCATATAGCCTCCAGGACCATTACCGACCCTCAGCTGTGTTTTGTAGTACAGGGCCCTATTGCACCAACAACTTTTCACTTTTCACTTTGCAACTTTTCAAAATAATCATTTTCTGCAAAGTAAAAGTAAAAAGTGTTTCACCAAAAATGAAAAGTTCCTGACTTTTCACTTTGCAATTTTGTATGTTTTTTTGCAAAGTGAAAAGTGTGGGCGTTTCACCAAGTTAAAAT
>CAKKXW010000001.1:43352215-43363605 GCA_920937365.1 Sphaerophoria rueppellii
TAATTGCACGTCACAAGCTGCATGTATTTTTTTTTTTTTGATAAACAATGCTGAACATAGACGCAGAATTTCACCTTGCATCATAATACGTCTCATCGTAGATTCCAATTTCATTCAGATCGCTTATCATTTGCAAAATGCACACATCATTGTCACGATTTCACGACTTCACACAATAGGATTGAAAGTGTTTGCCAACACAATCATTATGTGCAAAAAAACAATGTCAATAACAAAAGACAATTAGACAGTTTGTTAATTAAAATGTACAATAACAATTTTGCCAAGCAAATAAAAAACGAATGTATAATATTAATACTACGTTCCACTTTAAGACGCAGATACAAGTCGTAACAAATAGTTTTTTTTTTTTTATGTACGTCGAACACTGCACGTTAATTAATCACTTTCATTAATTTGTCCAAATGAATGTTGACATTACTCTAGAGACCTTTGGCCCATGGAACTGAAAACATATCGTGACGAATTTTCAATAAATACACAACTGAGATCATAAACATTTCTTGAAGTTTAAACGAAAGTGGCACGCAATAAATTAATTTAAATTCTAATGAAGACAATGAATTTTGATGACAAAAGACAACTAAGTGAAGTTTGACAAAGCTGATGATTATGCAACTTAAACAATATATTCCTCCGAATTGTAACAATAATTCTGAATAAGAATACGGCTAGTACTATTTTTGTGGTACACATTACACAATGTCATTAAGAATTAAGGTGGGTTCACAGTGGATTTCACATTAAACCGCCAACACGATATGTTTTCGAATGTGAACCCCCTAAAATATGAAGAATCAAGCATTCGTATTTCGAGAGCTATGTGTCGAATAGTTTTTAAAAATAAGTTAAGCTGATTTCTTAATATGTTTTCCAAATTTCGACTTTCGTAGTTAAATTGACTATAAAAGAAATCCTTCACAGGACAGCGCCATCTATTTACAATTGTCTCTATTTTATCAATTTGTTTCGAGATCTTGAATGCTGTGTCTCGAAGCACATTTGATATACCTTTCAAATATAGTATAGATGTGGTTGAAGTCTTGTCGAAACCTGTTGATAGTCATGAGATGAACCTTGTCTTGTAATTCAATTTGTACAAACCCACAGGAGCAACATTTGTTTGTGTTAAAAATATTTGAGCAAATAAGTTAACACTAGAAGAATCTATTCCAGCGTTATGTAAATTTTGTAAAATGGTTTTAAATCCAAACAGATCAAAGCATCAGACCCAAAGAGAACGCCTGGTTTGATATGAGCTGCAAAGAGATTATCAGGGTTAAAAAGGTAAGTTTCCGTTGTTACTAGGCAAACCCTATTGAGGAAAACCGGAATAAGTTAAAACAAGCTAGGAAGGCCTGCAATGTTCATATTCGACGGACCAAATTTTTACATAACCAAAAACTAAGGCAAAAAATACTACACTGTCCCAAAGGCAGTAAAAATTGTTGGTCTTTTGTGAAAAAACATGAAGAATTTTTCTTCTTCCTCGGTCCCAACGCTCATTGATGATGATACTCCAGTCATTAGCTCACTCGTAAAAGCCTTTTTGCTATAGGCATAGGCAGTTCGCCTTCAACTCTTCACTGCCAGAGAATGTCATGACTCCCCCAATTCTTGAGCGCGTCAATGATTCCATGGGACAAATCTTCTTTTGCACTCATGCTGTGGTGAGAGTACTTAAAGATCTCAACATACAACAAATACGCTGGCCAAGATGGTATTCCCGCTATTGTTCTGAAGAGGTGTTCTTTATCGCTGGAAAAACCCTTGCGTAAGCTTTTCCATCTATCATATTCTTCTGGGCTCGTTCCAATTAGTTGGAAAACAGCATTTGTCCAGCCTTTTCCAAAAAAAGGCGAATCTTCTTCTCCCTCCAATCATCGTTTGATTGCTTTTACGTCCCGTCTTTCTAAGGTCATGGAAACGCTGATAAGCTTAAGAAATATCTTGAAGAACGAAAGATTCTTAATGACCGGCAGTATGGCTTTCGCAGCAACAGGTCCACTGGTGGTTTGATGGTTTATCTCACCGAACAGTGGAACAAATCTTTACATCGTTTTGGAGAAATTAAGATTGCCGCACTTGATATTTCAAAGACATTTGATAGCACCAGGCTCTCTTATCGAAAATGCGTGCCTTCGGTATCGATGAGTCCCTCCTTCGTTGGATTAGCTCCGTTTTGTCTCCGACTCTTTTTCTCAATTTCATAAATGATCTATTGTCCGTAAATTCTAATCCAATTCATTGTTTCACTGACGATAGTACCCTTATAGCTTTTCCTATTCGTTCCCAGACTCACATTCTTCCTCTTCGGATGTGGAAGTGCAACGGCTTAATATGATAAGCTCATTAAACTCTGATTTAAACAGCATTATAGAATGGGGAATAAAAAGCCGCGTAGAGTTGAATGCTTAAAAATCTCAATGCTGCCTTGTATCGTTGAAGCGAGATATACCACCCTTGCCACTGTCCATGAGTGGCACTTGCATTTTTGAAACCGAACATCTCGAGATTCTCGGTATGTACATCACCGACCACCTCTTGTGGAGCGATCACATACGCAATGTTGCAAAAAATGCCGCCAGATGTTAAGGTTTCTTAAGACGGTGCAAGAGATTTTTTCCCCTGCTGATCTGGCTATTATCTACAAGACCTATTATATTCGTCCAAAGCTTTAGTACAACTCCCACGTTTGGGCTGGTGCTCCAGTGACGTATTTAAGTCTTTTGGGCAGTATACAGAGCGGACTATTTAGGATGATTGGTGACCATACCATCATTGAGACATTAACGTCTCTCGAACATAGACGTAATGTTTCATGCCTCACCCTCTTCAACCGTTACTTCAACCGTATATGAAATATAGTGAAATAGCCGGTTGCATTCCTCCCCTGAAGATATTCAACCATAATACCCGCGCCTCCAGTAATGCCCATCAGTTCACCCTCGACCCCAACTTCGGACGTACGGTCATGTTCAGAGAATCGTTCTTTAGCCGTACTACGCGAATGTGGAACTCTCTTCCACACTCTCTCTTCCCCAGTCACTGCAATATGCAAAAATTTAAGACCTATGTTAACCGACACCTCATCCTTAACCCTCTCCGTCTATCCCACTTTCCCTAATTCTCGCACTGTGCTTTGTCATAAAAAAGTAATAGTTACCCCTTGAGTGCGTGCTCATTATAAAAAAAACAATAGAGATTAAAAAAATGAATACAGTGACGGACGTACATTCAATTTTTATGTTTTTAAATTAAATGCATTACATATAATAGTCAAAAAAAAAAAAAAAAAAAAAAAAAACACAAAAATGAATAGCTACTAAAAGGACCCTTCTTTTCAGTTTGAGACTTGAAACGATAAGGAGAATTTTAGAAATCAATGTATAGATATAGATATAATATGTAGCTTCATCTAAATCTCAACCAACGAATGTTCCAATGGGAGATAAATTCAATATATTTCTTTATTAAGATTTTTTGAGCTATTGACAGTAGATTTTGGGAAAAATTTCTTAAAACGAATGGATATAAACTACTCTAAACCGTCGCCTTATCTTCGACTTTTTAAGGACTTAAAAAACTTCTTATCAAATTTTTCACATAACAAACTTCCCGCTGGACATTTTTTATCAATAACGTTCTGCTGCTTCAGCAGGCACCCAGCACCCCTACTCAAACGAAAAAGGGTAAGAATGTTAAGAATGTGATTTATTATGCCTATTGGGCGATTTAATGCAAACACAATTATTGGCATTGTGGTGAGTGCTTCAATACAAGAACGATAAACATTGCTGCCTTTTTTTTTGTTGTTGGAAGGGATAGCTGAAGATTAGGAAGCGGAATGGATTGAATAGTCTTCAAGTGTGTGTGTTGATTTTGTGATGAACCTCAATTTGCAAGTTCAATTGTCAAATAGATTAATTGATGAGGCAAACCTTAAATGATACTGTTGAAGGGTCTTAATAGAGTTAAATGACTTTAGTTGGGTTTTAAAGTGTTTTGGGTTTGAAACAAATATTTGAGGATAGTTAAATAAACAGACTTCGTTGCAAAAATTTTATAATAAATAATTTTCGAATTAAAAAAAAAAACAAACATAGCTTAAGGTGGGGTGTCTAAATACAAGAAAAAATTTGGAATACGATTCTCTTGGTCGGCGTGAATTTAGTTAGCCGGAAATGCCGCATATTTGTCTCCATCATCACGGATTCTATTTTTTGTTTCTTTCATTGCACGCGTCCTTATGTTAGATGTATAACTACATACCATGGTTGGCTTGCTTTCAAGCTGCAGAAGTACTATAATTCGTTATAAAAATACAGTACTCAGGTTCACAAGAAATCTGAAAGCAAGCAAACTAGGTTTTTTTATATAATTTGCACCCACGCAAGGGATTTTGTATATCTTTATTATGCCAGAGACACAGTGAGTGCATTAAGAACAAGGGAAAGGGTTGGAAAGGAGATGTCGGTGTAAATTAGTCTTGAATGCTTGAACATTGTAATGACTATGAAAGACAGAGTGCGGAAGAAAGTTCCACATTCGCGTAGTACGGCTAAAAAATGATTCTCTATACCTGAGAGTACGTCCGAAGTTGGGCTAGAGGGTAAACTGATGGGCATTCCTAGAAACGCGGGTATTACGGGCAAATTGTTTGAGGGGACGAATGCAACTGGCTATTTCTCTAGAACACATGCCGTAGAAGTTACGATAGAACAGAGAGAGACAAGAAATATTTCGACGGTGATCTAACGAATAAAATGACGCAGTGATGTCTCTATCACCGATCATTTTTAGGGCTCTTTTTTGAGTACCATCCAAGAGGCTTAAGTATGTGACTGGAGCACCAGCCCAGAGACGAGAGTTATACTCAAGCTTTGGACGAATATAGGTCTTGTAGATAATAGCCAGATCAGATGGGGAGAAATATTTCTTGCACCGTCTTAAGAAACCTAAACATCTTGCGGCATTTTTGGCGACATCGCGTATGTGCTCGGTCCACAAGAGGTGGTCAGTGATGCACATACCGAGAATCTCGAGATGTTCGGTCTCATTGATGCAAGCGCAACTCATGGACAGTGGCAAGGGGTGTATATATCGCTTCAACGATACAAGACAGCATTGAGTTTTCGAAGCATTAAACTCTACACCGTTTTTAACTCCCCATTGTACAATGCTGTTTAAGTCAGAGTTTAATGAGCTTATCATATTTTGCCGTTGCAGTTCCACATCCGAGGAGGAGGGATGTGAATCTGGAAACGAATATGAGAAGCTAAGGGTACCTTTGTCATCGAAACAATTTATTGGATTAGAAGTAACAGACAAGAGATCATTAATAAAAATGATAAAGAGGGTCGGAGACAAAACGGAGGCCTGTGGCACTCCAGCATTTATATTGTGGATTTCAGACTTTCAAAAGGAAGTTTCTAATCCAACGAAGAAGGGATTCAACGATACCGAAGGCACACATTTTCGATAAAAGAGCAAGATGCCAGACATTATCAAATGCCTTTGAAATATCAAGTGCAACAATCTTACTTTCTCTAAAACGATGTAAAGATTTGTTCCACTGTTCGGTGAAATAAACTTTCAAATCACCAGTGGACCTGTTGCTGCGAAAGCCGTACAGCCCGTCATTAAGAAGCTTTCGGTCTTCGAGATATTTCTTGAGCTGATAATTTATCAGCGTTTCCATGACCTGATAATTGGAGAAAGAACACGATTCGGCTTTTTTTTGGGATTGGCTGAACAAATGCTGTTTTCCTACTGCTCGGAACGAGCCCAGAAGAGTAGGATAGATGGAAAAGCTTACGCAAGGGTTTTGCCAGTGTGGAAGAACACCACTTCAGAATAATAGCGGGGATACCATCCTGACCAGTGGATTTATGTATGTTGAGATCCCTTAGGACTCTCGCCACAGCACGATAGTGAAAGAAGATTTGCCCCATGGAATCATTGACGCGCTCAAGAGCAGGCGGAGTCATGACACTCTCAGGCAGCGAAGAGTTGGCGGCGAACTGCCTAGCAAAAGGGTTAGCTTTCTCGAGCGAGCTCACAACTGGAGTGTCATTGTCAACGAGCGTTGGGGAAGAAAACGAATTCTTCAAATTTTTTTACAAATGAACAAAAATTCTTACTGTCTTTGGGACATTGCAGTATTTTTTGCCTTAATTCTCGGTTATGTAAAAATTTCGTCCGACAAATATGGGCATTGTGGGCCTTCCTGGTTTGCTTAAACTTCTTCCGGTTTTCCTCAGTTGGATTGGCTCTATAACACTGGAACTTTACTTCTTTTCTTAATTGTTAAGACCGTCCAAGTTGGCTTTCTTGTTTTGCCACACGGTTCTCTTCGGAGCTCTTTCTCTAACTGGATTAGCTTGACACGAGAAATTTGCAGATATAATGCTATGGTCTGATCTGCCTTGAGGCGTTAATACACTGATAGTGTATTTATCAGGGTCAGACGTAAGAAACAAGTCAAGAGTATTTTCCGCTTGGCCATTTATATCCGATATTCATGTGTTATACAGACGCGTCCAATGAAAGAAACAAAAATGGAATTCATGATGACATTTCACCGTCATTCAGCGCATTGCTATAGGTATGCGCGGCTTTTCCAGCTTACTGGTCTTAACTTTTATTTTTTATTAAACATTTTAGTGGGCGCGATGACGGAACTTTCTAGTATGGGGGGCTCCTGAGCTATAACTATCAACATTTATTATTTGCTTCGGTAGCCTTAGCTATATTAAAAAAATTAATGTTCATCTTTCTCCTTGCCAAATAGTTGTTTAGATTTTAAAATATCCAAATAGCTTTTTCTCACTAAAATCAACCATAAATTTGCCTTTCAAATTGTTGTGCTATTTCATTTATCATAATTCTGTCTTTTTCGCAACATAAAACTTTTATTTTGTTTAAAAATGAAAGGAAAAAAAAAACTAAAATATTTTTAATTGCAAATTATGTTGTGACTATATGCACAAGTTTTCGTAACTAAAAATAAACCAAAACGTCTTAATTTGTTCTTGTTATAACGAACGAATATACTTTGCACATTCAAGTTTCATAAACCATAACAATGTTGATATATTTAATGTTCTAATTAACAGACTTCACCCTTGTAATTATGAATTATTATTAATAAACATTTTTCTTCATCTTGGTTCTTATTTTCTTTTTCTTTACTCAAAGATCCGAAAGATTGTATGACATTTTCTTTCTAAATTATATTTTTTTCACATTTTCAACGAAGAAAATAAAAATAATATTTTTATTGCTGAATATATTTTGTTCTGCTTGAAATAATATTGAGGCGAAAATATAAGAATTATTTGCTATGTCCATCCCATCCATTTTCATAAATTAGGTTGAGATGGTTTTAAAATATTTAAGTGCACTTTTGAGTCGCACAAGGCTGTGTTTTTATTAGAATTTTTATTTTACAGAAATGCAGTTTTTAATCCACTGATATTATCTACATTAATTTTGTAAATTTATACGGACATCAAATGCCTTACGCTCGCCAATATATTTATAACATTAAAAAAGTCATATTTCATTCATTTCATGGAGAAGATTGTTATAAACATCTAATTCAAGATGGATTGAATTTGAATCCTAGTTCTCTGAAGAAATTGTAAAGATTTCATTATTTTGTTCTTTCGCGTTTATTTATAAACAAAAATAGCATCTCTGCCTCCTGATACCAAAATTTAGCAAACAAATAAAACTAAAAACTAGAAAGCATAGTTTACCGATGAATTGTTTTAAACTCCATTCAGTGATTATTCCACTAAAGATTCTTATCTACCGTAGCTAGGGCATTGCTCATAAGTATTGTCGAGGAGCTCGTAGAACCTGTCTTTGGTGTCTTCATCCTTTTCCTCAGTGGGGGCGTGAGTGCAGATGACGCTGATGTTGGTGAATTTATCCTTGATACGGATTGTCGTGATGCGCTCATTCACTGAGTTAAAACTCAAGACTTTCCTCCTGAGTCGAGTCCCAACAACAAACCCACATCCAAATAGACGTTGATTTTGTTCCCGGTAGCAGTCGCCGTTGTAAATATCGCAGTTGTTCATTTTAAGTAGACCCGGACCATCCCATCACATTTCTTGGATGGCAGTTATATCTTCTTTATAGCAGTCAAGGGCTTCCTCTAGTTGTTCGGCTGCACGTGGTCTATTAAGGGACCTATTATTCCAAGTGCAAAACCGAAATTCGTTGTCCTTAAATCGTTTGCATGGGTCGTCATCATTAATTCCGTCCGTATCGGAGGCTAGTTGGTGTTTCGGAACCATGTCTTCTTTATGTGGCCGGGCAGTCACCCAGACGCACGACCCCCAACCTGGATGGAGGACCAGGTCTTTAGTTTAACTCTAAGACGAAGAGCCGGCCTAACCGCTCCTTATAGGTCTGGGCTACGAATATGTCGTAGTAGCCCTATAAGGTGTTCACTAAGTAATTTATCCTGACTGGAACTGTAGACGCCACCGTTGATACCATCTTGGGAGTTCTTCCGCTGCCGCCTGTTGAAAAGGAGGCATGCCTTACTGGACGCATACCTCCTACCCCTCTCTCTCTTTGCTGCCGCCGACAACTTCCCACTAGGGTTGGAACACAATCTTCGGTTGAAGGTACTGGGCATCCGATGTTCACCACGGGGAGTAGGAGTTGATAGACAGAGGTTTCTGTGGACGCTTGTGTCCTCTTGAATGCACCTGCCTACCCTTCGAACATCCATTTTTATTACTACATATTTTTAAAGTGATTATCGACTATACACTGTTCGGTAACTTGGTTCTCCTTAATTCTCATGGTTTTGAGTGTAAGAAAATTTGTGTAATTTATTTTGGTTCAATCCCGAGGAGCTACAAAAGTTTTCCAAAAATTTTACATCAAATTCGAACATGTTGTTGAGTATATAGAGCTCAGTTTGCCGTATATTGTTAGAAGCATGCCCTCCATCCAAAATGCAAACATTCAATCTTTCAAGTCAAAACATTCCCAACGTATAGTTCGAAATATTCAAAACAAATATACCAAATCAATTAATTGGTTAATAGTTCTCCTATTGCCAAGTACAATATGAATCTGATCCAGTTCAAACTATTCTCCGTCAAACAGTCTATGTGTTTAATGATGTCAATGCTGGTCGTTGTCATAGCCTTTATTTGATTCACTAATGAAAGACCGACACCCGTTTCCAATTTGCCATTTCACACGAAACCATGAAATAATTATTTCTGTTAAATTTTTATTCACATCTAAGAAGAAACAAGTGAAAAAAAAAAAAAAATAATAAGATTTGTAATGAATTTCTACGATGACAAATTAATTACCGACGACGTTCAAAGTGGCAATCAATTTAGACCTTCATTTGGCTTGTCATGTGACCGAAAATGAGTATAGACTGAAAATAATAATTATAATTCTTTAGACGTACATTTTAGATTTCTAGAAAATTATTATATTTCAAAAGCAGATCAATCACTGACGCGACGGAAGAAAACTCCTCTCTTGTTATTATTTTTTCTTTCTTTTGTTATAATCGTCCGGAACATCTTCGGGAATTTATCTTACAACAGTATAGAGATGAATTTAAGCACATTAACTAATTAAAAAAGTTCTCCCAACTTAATATGTTTAGGGTGTTGTGTGCTGCGAAATAATCAGTGAGAGTCGAAAGTTTAGGTAAAACCTTTCTCAAGATGGGGCGTAAATGATAAATCACACAACTAACTACTCATAAAGTGGTCGATTCATTATGGTGTTTAGATTTAGTGAGGCTGAAGATAAATTGAAGCAGATGAAGTGGTTTCAAGTTTGATGTCTTGACAAAGTTTTGCCGAGACATAATGCAAGGTGTTTCAAAAGAAACAGAATTCCAGAAATTCCCTTTTTTTCTATTAATTGTTATGTGATTTTTCATTGAATGCATTTTAGGAATCAATATCTTAAATTAAATCTGTTTCATAGCATTTTATGCAGATGACATAGTGGTTTTGGTATCAGACAAGTTCCTTAACATCATCGAAGACATTATGGAAAATGCATTAAAGGATTTATCTTCTTGGGCAACTAAGAACGGTCTCGTGGTCAACCCCAACAAGACAGATCTAGTTTTGTTCACGAAAAAACGGAAACTGGATGGTTTCAACCCTCTTAAACAAAATGGTTTTCCTCTAAAACTTACTAAATAAATAAATAGAGTGGCGCGACAGCTCTTGAAGAGCCAAGGCCTAGGTGGCTTACTCTCATCAACAATTCTCTAGGTGCGTGTGAAGAATTGAGGGGACCTACAATTTAAGGCCGATTCCGAACGGCAAAGTTGAGAAGCACTTTTTCATGACAGATGATACTCATGGAAGTTTTGTCAGTTCTTCGTAAGAGGCAGTGTCCGTGAAAGATGAAATAAAAACTTTGGGCCCGAGTAGGATTCGAACCCACCACGTTCTGCTTAGCAGTCAACGCACCTTACCACTAAGCTACGGACACTACTACTACTACTCTAAAACTTACTAAGGAAGCTAAATTTGTAGGAGTAATCCTTGACTCCAAGCTTACATGGAAGCTTAATACTGAGGAAAGAATGAAAAAGTACTATGTGAATTCTACACATGCAAAAGGACCTTCGGTGTACGTTGGGTATGCGACAGCTCCATTCTTACCTATGGCTCTATTGTATGGTGGAAAGCGGTGGAAAAATCAAGCTATCTCAAGAACCTGAATAAGGTACAGAGACTAGCCTGTATAGGAATAACAGGGGCTCAGAGATTCACACCACAAGCTGGGTTGGAAATGATCTTGGATCTCCTGGTTCTTATGAGTTCATAAGGTGCACAGCAGCCAAAACTGCAATTCGTTTAAAAGAACTGAGTTTTTGGAAGCACAGCACTTATGGACACAGGTCAATCTTACAAAGATATGACACGATTCCAGGACTGATGGAGACCACCGATTTCATTCCCCCTCTACTAGATTTTGATAGGAAATTTTCTATTTGCATACCAGAAAGACAGGGTTGGAATCCTAATTCACCTATAAGTAAACAGGGTATCCCTTTCTGCACTGACGGTTCAAAAATGGAATCAGGTGGAGTGTTTTGCCAATCTCTCAGAGAGGCGTATAGACTCCAGCTGACTGTAGTGTATTTCAGGCCGAGATCTATGCCATTAAAAAAGCAGCCCTAATGTCACATCATTAAGAGCTAAGCTCCTCGCAGATTACTTTTTTCGTGGACAGCCAGACTGCTATCAAAGCCTTAGCCAGTGAGACCGTAAGATCAAAGGCAGTTTTAAACTGCTTTGCTGGGTTCCAATACACCAATATAGAAGGGAATGAAATAGTAGATGAACTAC
>CAKKXW010000001.1:43377623-43390318 GCA_920937365.1 Sphaerophoria rueppellii
AGCCAAACTGGATTCTTATGCCTGGTTGCAGAGATATTTACATCAGAAGATATACTTTATATGGGATTACTTTCTTGAGGACCAAAATCAGGAAAAATGATGTTCGGATCATAACTCGGAAACCAGGCCTCGCAGGTAGTTGTGGTTTTTAGTTAATGATAGAGGGCGTAATGTTCTTTGTTTTCCTGTTTCACTTGAGAGCTCTTGAGATCTGAAGTTGAGGACAATTTTCTAAATTTTCATAAATTGAATTTTTGATTCAAAACTTTCAAACCGATTTCAGTGGTAACTTTTTGCCTTTTTAACATTAATGTGGGCTTCAAATAAAGCAAAGCCAGTTGTTAAAGCTTGGAGCATTATTTTACCCGAAATTCAAGTTGTTCTCATTCAAAACCCCAATGTTTGAATAAAACAACTTTAACCGTAAATGAACTGACTATTTTCCTTACAAACAAGTTTATTTTGAAAAGGTTTGCACCTAAAACTCAATCTCCTTATGTAATTTCAGGGAAAAAAGCTGACAACTTCAAGTGCCCTATGAAAATGTAAATTTAAGCCGCAAAAACACAATGTAAACACAACTTTCCAACACTTACTTAACTAATTTTATCTCGAAACTAGTTTTCGTAAGCAAAAAAACCTTTTGTCCTTGAGAAAGAGTATAATTGAGCGATAAAATAAACTCTTATCACTTGTAGCTACCGCATACTACCTTCCTGCATTCATGTCGGTTTCTACATGTACCTATCACGCGAAGGGAATTCCAAATTTAATTCAAGCTGGCTTTTTATAAGCAAAGCATTTTAAATAACATAACACCAGATACCTACCATGCAAAAGCCTCGAATAATATCCACATTGCGGGTAAACAGACATGCACATTGCTCTCCTCAGAGCTTGGCTTTTGCTTTCAATTCCATTTCCAGTAGGCACTTAGCATTCAGCCAAATGTTTCATGCCAAACATTTCAGGCATCCTGTTTTCGATTGCTGTGTGATACGAATAGACTTCTGTAGTCCATTGCGTGGTATTGAATACATAGGTCATCGAGCGAACGACCGACACGAACACCCAACGCTGATACAACTATACGTTGCCCTATAGAGAGACTTCCGCTCTTCGGCTGCACAACTTCATTTCCTTTCACCCATTGTTCTTCCTGAGGCAACCTAAAAAAAAAAAAAAGAAACCGATATTGTGATATTCCAGAGCACTGTACCACTTTGCCTTGTTTTGTACATCCATATTTGCCACCATGACCACACTGTCTGCAATTGAGCGAGTTTAAGTGAACGGTCGAATGCCCTTGCCACTAACTCACGTGGCATGTCCAGTGTTACGCTTTTAATGTACACATAATAGAACTCATTAAACATTGTTATTGGTGCAAATGCACAAACGAAACGAAAATGAATACACTTTGGTCCTGTGCTATATTCGGTCAAAAATTAAAGAATTCCCAGCTCGCTAAAATGCTCCATATAGTTTCCCTTGTGAGTCAAGTTTGGTGGGTATTGGGGACTTGACTGTGGCGTGTAATTGTGTGATGTGTGTGTTTGCTCAACTGAGCTATGCGATGGCAATACGAGTATAACAGAAACAATGGGATTGTATTTTTCGTGCCCGAGTGCTTTCAAGGCCCAATGTGCTGTTCGCCACACATTCAAGCAAACACTAGCTGTTTTTTGGGAAGCTTGAATTTTGCTTTTATTTTTTGAACGTTGCTGCAGTCTTTCATTACAAAATTCTCGGGATAAAAATGATAAAAGGGGTCACCATCGCCATTGGCTTCGATTAACAAGGAGCACTCGAGTGTAGATGCTAGTAACTGGTGCTTGGTTTGGTGTATAGCAAGCTCCTGGGACACCTATCCAAGTCAATTAGACAAGTCTCCAATGTTCTTTTTGATGTCAACAGTTATTGAAAAAAAGGAGAAAGAAAAATCAATTACCTACATTCAAATTGAGTTTCGACTTGACAAAGAAAATTGTTTTTTCCTCTTCTCAATTTTTGTATGCTTTTTTGTTCCTTTTCGAGGGGTGTTGATTGAGTTTAATTAATGAAAAGAAATATTTTCGGTTTCTTTTCATTTAATTTTTCTCATTTGAGATTCAGACTCTAAACGAATGATGGAGTGCAGACACACGTTTAATTTTTTCGGAAAACGAATAATGGAGTGGCCTTAGAGCCAGTAAAAAACATTTTTTGCTTCTTCAAAGCATGCATATTTGGTATTTTTAAGTAGATAAGTAAACATCCAGCAACAAATAGTCTTATCAGACATGCTTATTGCAGTGTAAGTCGCCCGAGAATACTATAGCCTCACAGGTAAATAATCTACAGATGACGCAAATTTTGGGTTAAAATAAAACTTATTCCAAAAACCAATTTCTGTCAAGGTCATAAAAAAGAAGTTGGGTTCGAGATGATGGATGTTCTGACAAGTGCATGTATTACGGTTGTATAACTCAAGAGCAGGAATTCTACGGGCTATTTAAAAAAAAAAAACGTTATACCTTAAAAAGCTGTGAAAAAGGATAAAGCATGCAACATCCCGTCGTCAGTGTTAAAGTGTCGTAAATGACAGGACGATGGTAGAATCTCCAATATTCCTGAACTCTGTAATTATACAGTAGTGTCCGTAGCCTAGTGGTTAAGTGCGTTTGCTGCTAAGCAGAACGTCGTGGGTTTGAATCCTACTCGTGTCCACAAAGTTTTTATTTCATCTTTCACGGGCACTGCCTCTTGCAAAAAACTGACAAAACTTCCAAGATTATCAATCTGTCTTGAAAAAGTTCTTCTCAACTTTGAAGTTCGGAATCGTCGTTAAATTGTAGATCCCCTCAATTCTCCACACGCACCCAGAGAATTGTTGATGGGAGTAAGCCACTTAGGCCTTGGCTCTTCAAGATCTGTCGTGCCACTCTATTTGTTTTTTATTTTACCAGCCCGTAGATGACACTTAAACTCAATCTTTGAACGCCCGAGTTAAGAACAATTAATGAGTACGAGTACGAAAGGGTATAAAACACTTTTTTTCTTTTACATGGTGATATTGGTTTGTCTTCATGGCGGTGACATCAATATCGTTGACCATCGAAATTGTCTCATTTGAGCACACGCCTCCAATCATTTGCTTTCCAAATTTGATGTGTTGCGGCAAATTCTACTACAGTGGTTGATTGTTGTTTGATGACAATTGCATAAAAACATCTTTTGGAGTTTCAAAAAGGTTCCTTAACGTACGGGTAACCGATTTCATTTTCAACATTCTAAAACTGAACAAAGTACCAACACTAGGTCGATAAATTCCTTGAAACCCGATCAACTTTCAATATTTCCATAACAAAAAAAAAAACACTTGGCACACTTTCGACATGGCAATTCTTTTTTTTCTGATTCAACTTCTTAATTTCCTTCCGACCATAGTTTCGCAAAACCCTATCCTCTACAACCGCCCCCAGTAGGAAGGCCTTAAGCATCTATTAAAAAAGAAGGAAAGAAAAAAAAAAGTTTTCATAACTGCTATCGTTCCGGGGCCATATGAATGCTCTCTTCATTCCTGCTTGCTCACAATAGATATGCTTTCATGCGATTAACATAAATCTGATCCAAAAATAGGATAACATTGAAGGGGTTATCCTTTTTACTGCTCCATCTCAGCCCAACCAGTTTCCTCTGCCGTGTAACGTGTCGAGGACGACAACGTCGACGAGATCCGATACCCTGGTTTCGAATTTCTTTAACAAACACGGAACACGTCTCTAGATCTCAGAAATCATAAAATCAAAGAAAAGGAAAAATAAGAAAAAAAAAAAAAAATAAAAACATCTCCTGAAGAACGAAAGTGGAAGCTCGATGGAGAAAAAGAGCATATGAATAGGGTATGAAACATTTCTAAGCAGCTGCCCTGCATGAACAAGAGCAGCACGGCGGTGATACGAGAGTAACGAAAACAATGAACAACGTTCAATTTCCGATATCGCTATTGTCGGAAGTTGGTAAATATGAGAAACGAGTACGTCGATACCACCAAGCTACCGCTTACCCATTCATTCAGCAACAACGAAACAAAATACCCTCTCCAAAGATATAAAATCGGAAAAAAATAGAACGCATCAGAATATCTGTGACAGATAGATGGGCGACTAAGCATGTGAAGTGATGATGTTAATGATTTTATGGAATATTTGAGGGAGCTGACCAAGCAATCTACTTTCATTTAATGTAATGCCGTCATTTCTTTCGTTGTATGTTTTGAAGACCCCAATATGATACTCATGGAGCCGTTTTCGGAAAAGGAGTGTGAGTATGATGTGTGAAGAATGAAGGCCATTTTGAATGCACGAGTGTTTGACGGGTATCAAATTTATAATCTAATTTTGGCTTTTGTTACCGGGTTATTTGTTAACTTTTAATATTCATGGCTGCATACGAATTGGAATTTCGGTGGCATATGGTGGAGAATGAACTATACTTGGGTGGAGTAATCATCCGCATTATACAAAATGGAAAGTTTTTTTAAAGGATAATAATTTTTTACGAACCATCACACTAGCATGTTGAAAAATGTTATTAATTTCCCATTCTTTGTTACATTTTTTTTTGGATGGATGTGCTTCGATCGCTACTTACCTGGAAAAGTTATTTAAATCACTTGGTAAACATTTGGAAGACCCCTTATTGTCACGCTCATGACCCCCACTTAAAACAACCTTATCTCATCTCCATAACTTCATATACTTTTATTCAAAATTTGTAACTTGAATCTAGCAATATTACGTTAAAATGTAAATGTAAATGTTCGACTGCAAGTGTGAAGACTGATGATTTAGGAAAAAAAAAAAACAAATAGGATATCAAAATGATTTTGCCAGTGCTGAAGCAGTAAGCTATCGTAGTCCTTAATTCCTTGATTTAGAGACTATTTAGAAATTTAGTTTCTTATTTATTATTTAATTGTTTTGTCTTGTAAAAAAAAGGGGAAAGAAATGAGAAATAGGAGCTAAGTTGACAGCTTTAGTTTAGCAAGGCGTCAGCGTATTTTGCCAATAACGGACATTGTAATTCAAGATCGTATATTTGTGTAGCAAATTTAAAACAAAAAGGGAATTAAAAAAAAAAAAGAGACACACCAATTTCAAACGGTCCAGAGTTGTGCACAATTCTCCCGTTTTTCTCTCGCTGACAAAAGCTGAAAAATCACAAAATACCGCAATCACTTGTCAAACCATGCATCAATGTTCACACTTTGTATGTGTGATCTTCTCACTTTTTTTTTCTTTTTTTTTCTTTCTTTCTCTTTAACCTCTACTACCTCGCTATGAAGGAGCCTACTTCTACAAGCACTGACTCAACACTTTGATTTAGGTTTTAAATCAAAATAAAAAAATGGAATCGGGCTGAGATTTTGGACCGATCACCAATAGGGCTTCTCCTGGAGGTCTCTTATCACCCGCCCTCACTCAACGCGTGTCCCGTGTCTTCGTCCTCCACACCGAAAAGCAACCAACCGCCTGCACGCCACACTTCGTACAAGCGACGACGATGCACGACTATAACTAGGGAGACGATAGTTGTTAGATCGGCGATCCACCTTCTGAAAGGCCACAAAGCAAACTGTCCTTTGTTCTTGTGAGCTTTACTTGCACATCAGCGATAACAGGTTTGTCCAAGGGAAAAAGACAACGGTGGTGCTGAATTTGCCCTTTAAGCAAAGCGCTTCAATACCTTCGATAGTTGGGATTGATTCTCCCGGTGAACTATATAGGTGTTGCGAGTGAATAGCAATTATTACCTGATGGCGGATGCTACTTTTGCTTGGATATCCGAGCTAAGGGTCCGGTTTCTGTTGCAGCGCCTGTCTTATCGAGCACAGGACACACAGTTTCTATGAAAACAGGGCACAACTATTCCTAGACGCCGCTATCTTAAGGTCTTAAGATCTTTCTTATATGGGCTTCAATTATTAGAAAATTGTGTAAGAGATATGACAGAGCACGTGATCAAAGAAAAGGAAAATTACCTGGCTGATTACGTCCGTGAAGGTTACGTGATACAGAGAGAATGATTGAAAGCGAGATTAAGCAGATTGAGACAACTGCGATTGCTACATTCAGTGAAGCGCTTCCGGTCAAGCTGACTCCACTGTTCAGACTGACATTACGTATTTCGAAATTGACAGGGTGACTCGTGTGCGCATATGGAAATCGCGTATGGAAATCCAAACGCTATTCGATTCTGCACAATTCACTATATAAACGTTTTTTATAAAATGTCTCTTATCGGTCACTTGGGCGTATGTATAACCTTTTTTGTTTTAATAATTGTTGATTGACAATTATTTATTTTCATTACATTTAAAATGAAATTTTGGCATGCATATCTAAACCTACATGACATCCGTAACATCTTACCGGTTAAAAAGAAAACTTCCATAATCTTTTTCATTAATTTAAGCTCCAGAAATGTCCAACTCCGACTTACCATTCACCTGCCCGACTCCACACGATAAATACGACCGCAAGTCGAGTAGGTATAATATAACGCTTGATTACAATCAAAATAATGCTATTTCAAAATTAAAGTACAGGATGACAAACATTTTCTAGGAATTTCATTTTATTGTCCTAACAAGCTTTGTCTTGGTAAAGACCAAATCTACTTTTATAACGTTTTTTTTCTGTTCTTTCTAATTCTATTAGAATAGACATTTTAACAATGGAAATACGAAAGTTTGAGTCTACGTTGCTTGTTGTAGGTAAGTAAAGACGAACAAAGGTTTTCTTAAGGACCTTGCGACAGTTTTTAGTTTTGTGTTATATTAGGTTAGGTTAAGATTTATGAGTTTCATAAGATTTAATCAACCAAACGTCTATAGAATATTTCAAATATTTTCTTTCTTGAACTTTCACCGGACAGTAAATGTGGGCATGGATGTTAGTAAGTGTTTGTTTTTGTCTTTTAATATTTTGATCCAACGGTTTTTTGAAGGTAGCTTGTAAGTCGGGCTTTGGGTTCTGGAATATATTCTAATTTTGACTTTTTTGTATGATTATATTAGATTTTCTGGCTACTATCATTATGGATTTTTTTTTTTGATACATGGACGAAAATTCAATGTATGGCAATTTACTTATACCACTATTGTCCAGAGGGTGGAAGGATATGTGTAAAGGACGTGTGGAATTATTAAGATTATATCAGTAATTTCAAGTTAAAGGAATTAAAATATGTCACCTGACATCCGAATATAAATCATTAGATAAGTTACACCGATTAAGGTGTCAATGTAGACATTTTTGGAGTGAAGTAGACATCGTCAATGCTTGTGGTTTGATTTATTTCACAATAAAGGAGTAAGTTTTGCTTCTCTGGGAGTTAATTGTTTTGAGAGATAATTGGGTTCTTGTTTCTGCGAACATGGCTACCTTAGGTATTGTAATTTCGTGAGTCTGGGCTACAATATTAAGAAGAGATATGTCGCGTTAGTTTATGGAGGATAACTTATCGCCTTTCTAGTTATTTCTAGTTAATGAGGCAATCGGAACCTTAAGTTCATTCAACGGGCATGCAGTCTTAATAACTTGACTGATGATGAAATTATTTTTGATGTACCTACCACGACGTTCTTCTTGAATTCGGAAGGCAGTTCAACCTTCTAGAGACCAGCAGAACGCAGCGTAGCTCTATTGAAATAAGAAATTGAAATCTCTAATGACTTTATTTTTTAATGTGATCGTTTAATCCAGTCTCGATAGACTTCGAGGACGTATAGTGTGCATTGTGATAATATATAATATCATTTGATACTTTTTAAGGAAAGTGTAGAAAGATGAGAATTTGAGGAGAGGAGAAAGTTCTTATTGCAACTCACAGAACTAATTGTATACAAACGCTGAAACCTATTCTTCAAAGCCTTTAAAAGTCCTCGTAAAGAAAAACATAATAAATACAAATATTTGTTACATCAACTCCCAATCTGCACTGCAAAGATAAATAGGTTATGATAACCCGAGAGCAAGAAAGAGTTAAAAAGAAAAACACAACAACTAAAAGAATATTATACGTTAGTGCTTAGCTGCACTAATACGAACATTGCACTCAATCGCGTTCAATATGTAAATTTTAGCACTGTGCACATGAAAAACTACCGAGTCACGAAATCGTGTACGTTTTGTAGAAAAAGCGCAGTTTTGTCTTTAACTTTGCTTCCACTGGTAAAGCAGGTGTAATATTGGTGGCTTTTGGCGTGGAGGATATCCATATATTTTAAAAGTCAACAAGGATTCTCCCTACGTGATGGGAATTCATCTTCAATCTTCCCCCAAAAACGACTTAAAAAGAATATTTTCCTTTAAACTTGGTTCGAACTTTACATTATTGCGCTTCAAGGACAAGCAATGATGGTGATGATGATGACGTGACCGAAAGATTTTTCCACTCGAGCTTCAAAATGCTAACTGATGAGCAATGAGAACACATCATCGTTTGGATAAAATTTAAAAAAATAACAAAACTGTCCCAATAACGCTTATCCGCTGTCACAGACAAATAAAAGAAATAATATTGTTCGATTTCAACTAAGACAACATTTAGAAAACACTTTCATATAGGTACAGTCAGTTTGTCTTTGTTTTGACGGAGAGGAGCAATCAGAGAAGTGTCAGAGTGTCATCATCATCAATGTCGTTCCATGTCTCGTCTCGTAGTCCTTACTATAGTGTCGTCGGTTGCCGTTTCGTCTGCATACTTTATTTCAACTTGATTCCTGGCCGTGACCGGTTGACGCGGCTCGATGCTTTTTCATCCACATCGAAAGGCATGGTTTCGATGCACCATTCACAGTCATACATACATAGGAACTTATTCCTGTTACTAGTTAGTCTTTTAAAAAAAGCATTCATCGAACGAGAAGCGAGAAGGAGCCCTTACAGCATACTCATATTGACGGACATATTTTCTCCCTTTGATGGAAGATCTGACATTAATCGATTTCACTCTGTGAAATGCACTGAATAGAGTAATAAATCATCAAAAAGGATACCACTTTTCTACCTACCTGCACTGTTCTGAACTTGTTCTCGCTCTCCATGTTTCTTGGAATTGGAACCGGCAAAAAGGAAAAGCATTATCATGTTCTCAATGGTGAGTTTTACCGCTTTCCCTTGCACCAGCTGTTATAACTGTTACTTTGCTTCGCTCCCGTCGCGTCGTTTGAGGGTTCCGTGGAGCACTTTTTTTTATAGGGTGAAACACCTCAGTTCCACGAAAATAAGTTGTTCATTCCCCGTATTTCTATTTTGATTTGTCTAATTGTAGGTCTATAAGTCAGGTTGTAAAATGGGTTTTACTTGGAAGAAATAAATTCAAAAAAGTAATGTAGTGATATTTTGTTAAAAACTATGCTCGAATTTTCGTCAGATTTTTTTTTTTTCAATTTGGAGAGCATTCTAACACTCATAAAAGAAAACCATTTCATCAGTCGGAACCGGGTCATAACTCATCAAATTTGATTGAATCACAATGCTTATACTATTACCGCTTTGAAAAGCATATTCCGAGGATTTGAAAGTATCAAATAGATGGCTCCATGCAAAATAATACTAAGTGACTTTATACTATTTTTCAGGAGAGACGCTTAAAGTTTTTTTCGTAAAACTTTTTTCTTTTCCAAGAGATCTCCAAGCTTAAAACGTTAAATTTCCTATAATTTATGTCCAGATTTTTAGGCATACTGTTGAATCTATCAAAACATAGGACCTATGTTTTAATGTACTTAGTATTATGTTGACTGTATAACTCAAACTCGTTAGTAGACTATGTGATGTTAGTTTTATTTAACATGGAATAAATCAAGTTGAAAACTATTTTAAGTGCACTTAGTATGAAAGTGACTGGAAATCAATTTAACACTAGGAACTAAAATGTAAGTTAGAATTGTTTTCATTGTTTTTTACTCATTTGAAATTTATAAAACATAAGTTAGTAAAGGCAAAACAAACAAAACCATGGAGAATAATAAGGTATTTTTGGGACACGGGAGGAATGGGACACAGGCATTTTCTCAATTCCTACAATTTCTTTTTCTATTTCCTTGTATGATTTCCTTGTATGTCTTTAGCCTGCCCCAATCCCTCAAGAAAACAAGTTGTGTCTAGGAAAAAAATCACGGAGTGGAGACTAAAAAAAGCTAATTTGAGCATAAAAAGTAAAATATCTGCGTAAACTTTGAGTAATTTTTTTTTTAATGTGTGAACTTACTGTGCAAAAGAGTGTAATAATTAAATAGCAACACCATTTTTTAAGTGAATTAATCGTTGTTTTGTTTAAATAGTGCCACACGAAAAGTCATATTATAAATTATTTAATCAAAGTGCCATGCAGAATGATTGGGACATCACTATTCCACCCTAAAGTTGTCCCAATCCTATTGCTCACAGGAGGAATGGGACAAACCCAATCCTCCTGCTCGCAGGAGGAATGGGACAAAGTGAGCTGGTTCCTGAAATGATTTTTTGCTTTTCTTCTCTCGGACTTTCGCCTTTTTTTAACTGAAAATAGGTTGCTAAAATATTATTTTATCTTTAGAAATAAATTTTGCTCAGATACGATCTATAAGATATCGGAAAAATTTAATGTATTCGAAATGTGTCCCAAATATACCCACTCTCCGCTATTGTTTTTATTTCAATCCAATCAAAACAATTTAATGTTAATACTAATATAAACAGTTCCAATTATAGACAGAACATGTAAGGGTTGTAAGTAGTTTCATCAGTAGTTTATTCATCATCTAAATCTGGGACAAAAGTTGTGGTCCTGCAGAGATCTGCAGAAATTTTGGTAGGTTTTTGGAATAAGGTTTTGATCACAAAGCCAGCAATTCTTTTTTGAGGGGTTGTCAAAACTCTAATCGAAATGCTGGCCTTGAAAGGCTGGAATCAGAAGAATATTCGTCATCCGGGTGGTAATCGCTTCCGTTATCAACGAAGGGTTCCAAATCATCACAAGAATCCATTTTATGAGATGTAGGAGATTTTGTTGGATTGTCTGCATTTGTATAGTATTTTCGAATGATTTCTATAATTAACAAGCATTGTTAAATTATACTAACCAAAATTCAGGATATTAATTAGGACAAAATCTTCAGTTTTACTTGCAAGAACATCTTTCGTTGCATTTGAATCATAAATATAAATATATATCAACATATACCATTTTTTTTTTTTGGGTTTATTCCTAATGCTTACCTATTTCCACCTTTTTCCTTGCTAGTCCAAGCAGTTTCCTCGCCCTAGAAGTCATTATTTCATTTATTTAAAATAAAAATTTTATAATTCAATTAGCACCAAAACACGACTGCACAAATTTCTTCCATACACAAACATTATAACGCTACTTAGTACATTATAACGCTACTTAGCTACGAAAAAAAGATAAATCACTTCATGGCATACTAAGATACATTTAGGTGCCATCGTCTATTTCTTTTGTATACAAGAACAAATACTAAGTTACACTTAAGTGCTTGGAAATACTAAAAGTTACATACAAAATAATGCTATGTGTATATAGTATGAATGTGATTATTAGAAATTTTCTTTATAAAAATACTAAGTGCAGTTAGAATGTTTTTTTTTGGAATAAAATGAGAAATAAGGCGTTATACTAAGTGCTATTTTGTCAATATCTTCATAGCAGATTATTCGATTCGCATGAAAAAAATATGAAAAATAGAAGCTGATACGGGGATTCCAATGGTATATATAACTCAAAACTATACTATGTGCACATAGTATGTTTTTGCATGGGACCATCGAAATGGGGATTTCAACTTAATTTTTTTTATGGTATATCTCCTTTCTTCATATGAAAACTATTTCCGCCATAGAAAAAGATATTTTCTGGCACCTTCTGCCAGAAGATCATATTGGTCGCTGAACTTGATATGACTTCTCAACATCAACATTTTCCGTACAATTTGGTATGCAATTGTTAGGAAATGAAAATGTCGATCTATGCGTACTTCCAAAGAGCACATGCAATGTTTTGTTTTTAAAATGTCGTACATGTATTACAGAACAATTTTTTATATAAGTCCAATAGAAGAACCATTCGAGCGAAACTATCTTTTTCTTCAAGATTTGTTGGATAAAAAAATATAACAATCAAAAGGACGATATTGCACATAGCTGTATGTCATTGTAATGGGGAACGAATAATTTTTTTTATGATTTAATGGATTGGGTGAAATGTTTGGAGGATATCATAATATTATGAATGTTTTGTTTGATTTTAAATTTTCTAAAATATAAAATTAACCAACAGATTCATTAAATCTACTACTTATTTGCTAAAATGTTCCGTGAATCAGCAAATTAATTTGTTAATTTTTCGAATCTGTGTGAAATGAAAATAATCTTAAACAAAACACGAAATCGCCAACATTATTAAAAACTGTCGAATTTTTGGACTTCTTTCATCTCAATAAAATCGTTTATTCATCATCTAAATTACTTAGACAACCAATTAAAATATAAAATCTTTTAAATTTTAGTTTGTTTTGTAAGTATTATAATACTATAGGAGGTTTGTAAAGTGGGTTAGGTAATTTAGTATTTTTTTTAATAAGCAAGGGGTAATGTTACTGTATGTCGATACACGTTATAGCAGGAAAACTAACAATATAAAAA